>VXAA01002192.1:78456-221381 GCA_013399115.1 Anseranas semipalmata | reverse complement strand
TCCATTGGACTTCTTGTATTCACTAACTCTACATCTGTGGGAGCAGTGATCAGGAGTGTGGTAAGTTCTAATGCATATAGTGTGAGGCTTTGCCATGGTGCTTGGCCTTCTCCGGGAAGCACATAAATGTAGAAAGTGCTCCCCACAGTTCAGCAGGTACTGTGCCTCTGTAGACCAATTGAACTGAGAGCTTTATAGCATATTCTGACCTTGGGTGGATGAAGCCTTGAAGCTGCCCATCCCTTTTCCCAAAGCCCAAGTTTTACCAGTCTATACCCTAACATTTAGCACTGGCCCTTGACTACAGCTCCTTATCTTCCTAGGTGGCCACAGGCCACTCAATCACATTGGCTTTTGCTACTAAAAATAACCTTTACCCATTAAAACATGTCATTCAGTTGGGACACATTACAAAATTTACCTTTGATTCCCATTGGCTCTGTTTTTATTGATGTGAAGAAATAAAAAAATACGTGACTGGTTTTAGCCTATCTGGTCATCCCAAGAAAACCCTTTCTTTACCTCTGCAAATACTAGACATCCCATAGCAAGTATCATGCCATGTGTAATTACCCCATGATGACAGTGATCATGGCTTTATCACTGTGGTCACAAGAAAATAACGGAGGCTCAGTAAGTGCAAATGAAATACACCTTGTTGGCACCCTTGAGAGGCTGCTTGTGACCAGAATCTAAAGTCAGGAAGGACTGCAGTGAACTCAGGCAGGAGTGGTCACAACCTTCTCTCATCATCCCAGTCCAGTCAAATTCTCCCACTCCTCTCAGACTGAGTGTGGGGAAGGGGCAGTAATGCAACTGCTTCTGATATCTAATAACCTGTAAAGTCTTTCACAAATGTGAAGAACAGGAAATAATGGTTAGAGCCACTAAAAAAGAAAATGAGTCGCACTGAGAGAAAGCACTGAGATAAGAAATACATCTTACTCACAGGTTGGTGTTAGCTTGCTTGAAGGTGTCAACTATTTGTGATTCGATTAAGTACATGAATGCTCTACATCTTCACAAAATGAAGTTTTATGCAGATGAATTGGTACATGTTGGAGTTCATTGCTAGGCTGCTCCTCCAGTGCAAGCATATCCTGTCGAAACAACCAGATCAGATGTTAGTGAAATTAAATTTCAATAGGTGCATGTGTGTGTAGGAGATTTCTGTGTCTGTACTAAGTCTGGAAAACTATTGTAACCAACAGTATTAATATTTTCTTTCCTGTGTCAAGAATTGATGGCATTTTTTTCTACAGGGTATTGTGTTTGTGCGTAGGTGAGAGAGAGCATGTGGATCTCTCTATTTCATTGCATCTCATGTCAAGAACCTCCACGTTTCTTGGCAATTTCAGACAAATCTAATGTTCTTTTCTACTTGTTTAGTTTACCATTGAGTGATCTCAAGTAAGAGATGAGTCTATGGAAAAGGAAATTATTTCTGAACGTGCAAAGAGAATATTAGAAGCCATCTTCAGCAATTCTTACAATGACTTTGCAATGGCTGCTTATACTGTCCTATAATGATGACAAACGGGGCCTTGAAAAGCTTCACATTCTGAAGGAAGGTGGAGCAGAAAGTTTTGTATCATGAAAGCTATGCACAGGATAAGGTATATGTTGGTGAGATGGCCAGCATTTGCTAAGGCTGATCAACCTCACCTGGAGGCACAGGTGGAGTACCCTCACTAACACATTGCTAAACTTCAAAGGTTTTACAAAGAATCATTTCTTAAAACCAAAATAAAATAAAATTATTAAAGTCAGTTAAATATGTTGACCGTGCTCATCCAGAGGCCCACATCTGTGCCAGAACATACTGTGAGGCCCTGCAGGACGAGTATGGACAGGGGGGTTGGGGCATGGCAGTGCTGTGGCCCTGAGGGCATCATTAGGCCTGGGTGGCCCCGACCAGCACCAGCCAGGGCCTCCCCTCGCCCTGCCCCAGGGCCCAAGGCTCCACACCAGCCTGCCCTTTCTCAGCGCTGCTGGTCTCCAGCTCGGCCCCAGCCCTGGCCTGCGTTCCTGCCTCAGCACCACAGCCCCACTGAGGGGACTAAAACGTTCAGTCTGAAGCCCTGTGCTGAGGTAGAGTGCGCAGGCCTGGTGTGCACATTGGTCAGGCCTCAAATCACCTCAGGTGTGGAGAAAGGGCACTCAAAATCCAAATGTCAGGACCAGCTAGGCTCACTTCATCTGCCAATTTTAAGAAAGAATATACAAGTACAGTGTCAACTCCTGCCTGAACTCTTACAGAAAGCCCTAAATATTCTCAACAACAGACACTTCTTTTCCTCAGGTGGCAAAGGAGGAACGCTGTGTGTCTGCAGCTGTTGCTGGGAAGTGCAAATGGGCTAACAGCCTGGTAATGTCAGCCTGGGAGCACCTGGGAAGGCTACAAGGAGGAGCCTGGGCAGTGCGTGGGTGGGTGTGAGGCTGAGGTATGGGCCTGGTCATGGGTGAGGAGAGCTGGGTGTCTCTGAGGTGCTAAAAGCTGTGAAGGATGAAAAGGTGTGAGGGAGGAGGTGCTGCTGGAGGATGGCTGGTGAGCCCCGGAAAGCTGTTTTGTGCCGTGGGAAAAGGACTGGTGCGTGCAGCATGCAGCTGCCTCACCCTACAAGATGGAGGGGGCTGCTGCTTCAAGTGTGTGGATCCTGCCTCGCCGCTTTCTGACAATGAGGGGTGGTTGTTGTGCCTTTCTGTGAGTAAACTAACAGGCTTGCTCTGGAGGACTGTGTAAACCTAGCTTTTCCTGCTTGCTACCTGCCATGGCCTGGGCTATTCATCTCCCCATGAAGCCATCGTGACTGAAGTGAGCAGCAGCCTCTTGTCTCCTCTGTCCTGCAGATAGAGCTCTATCCATATAATGTATGAGCTTGCTGTAGTGGCCATAATGACTCTGGGACAGAAAAAGAAATACTTCAAGGAGCCACATTGACAAAAGAGGATGGATAAAAGCCATCTTGTGCCTTTCCATGGCAGACTGCATAAGGACACTTGAAAACTGGAGTGGCATGTGGTACCTGCTGGGCTGTCTGACAAGAGCAGTTGAGGTGCAGGTAAGAGACCTGGTGGGTGCTGTGGGTGCTCTGCTGTGCTTTGATTCATATGATTGAATCCCCCTGGACTGAAGGAGCATGCAACTCCACAAGGAAAAACAATAAGCTATGAGGCAACTGCTGAGGGAAAATATTTAAGAATACAGAGAATATAGTGGAAATGTAGGGAGAGCAACCTTGTTGTCAAATCTCTAGCTCCAGTATTGCTCTCATTCTTTTTTTTTTTTTCCATTTTGCTTTCTTGGTTGGTTTATGAGAAGTAAAGGCAAGAATATTCAGAAGCAATTGTGTGTGATTAAAGTAAGCTATTTCACCTGTTGCTATAGTTCTTGTTTGCTGTAAAGTCAGGAGAGAAATATTAAAAAACTGATCTTCTTAGGGGGTTGATACTATAGTACAGATTAAGGGTTAAGATATTAAACAGCAGAGATATTAACTGTTTTGCATCTGGTTTTACAAATGAAGAGGGTGGAGATTTACTTAAACTGCGTCAGATGTTTATGGATAACAGATGAAGAATTAGGAAGTGTGCAGATTAACACGAGTAATGATTAAGAAAAGCTTATGGACTCTAAACCCTCTTAAGGTCAGTGACAAATGACGAGTGATACAAGAAGGATGTGCACAAATGTGGTTTGAAGGGGCATGGAAACTTACAGAGCAAGGACTGCTTAGTTGGTGTTTGGATCCTGAACATCATTGAAAGGATAACATTAACTTTGACAAACTTGAGCTCTATAGATGCTCTTCTTCTATCCTGTTCTCTTCCTGTGACCTGTTAGGTCTGAACGTGGTTGTTGTCTGCTGCTGGTTACACAGTATTGAGGAGCCCTCTGTGGCCTGCAGGGTATTACCTGGTTGCATGTGACTGCATGAAGTCAGACTTGAAAGGGAAACCTGGGTCATCTGGTTTCTAAATATGAAATAGGCCATGTCCTGTCATTCCATTCTTACTTCAGCTACAACAAAAATGACTTACAATGTGGACATAATGTGTTTTTGAAGAAAAGTATTGTCAGTGCAAAATATGAAGTATGGCAGATATTTCGCAGAACTAACAGAAATGTAAGTATTTCTGTGTTTGACAATGGCACTTCTACCTCTTGAGCTCGAAGCATCTTAGCATCCGAGAATGCTTGCAGCTAATACTTGGTAACAGTCATTCCACCTTTTTTCCTGGGGCCTGCTCTGTCATGTCTGGAGAAGGCTCAACCTTACAGACGGCCTCGGGTGGAAGGGGTGGTGCTAAGAGGAGCTTGTTTAAAATTTGACAAAAAATAGAAGGAGCTATAAGAGAGAAGGGTTTGTAGAGTTTTGGGGAAGGGGATGGGCAAGTACATGTGCTTGGAGATGAAAAGCCTGAAATAGAGAGCCATGAGGTATGTTGCAAGAGGAATTTCAGCCACTACCCACCAAGTGTGGAGATAGACTGTAAAGGTAAGAGCAAAAGGCAGCTGCGAGTAGTGATCTGGTAACTGTTGTGGAAAACGTGGGAAGGAGCTGGTGTCAGTGCAGTGCTGGCGCTGGCCTGACAATATTGCTGAGAAGAGCTGAGAACAAAAAGGTTCTTCTAAGGAAAGAAGGTAGCTCTGTGGCACATCCAGAGATGCAGTGAATTCTGGGCTATTGTGCTGAAAATACTGAGATCCAATGGAGAGGATGTTTTGGTGAGATAATAATGCCAAGGCAAGGTGAAACGTTGAGGTGGGGGGAAACTGGGGGGGACCCACCCCTATCCTAATTAGAAGGAAAAGGGAGTAAAACGGCAAACCCAGTTTTCATGGTGCTTTCTCTTTTCCTCTCCTCCTTTCCAAAGCTGGGTACTCTGCCCTGCTCAATAAAGGCATGAAGGTTGCATTGGTTCCTTCCCGTTCTTTCTCTAGTCATAAATTTGTTTTTTCTGACTCCTTTTACTTCAGTGTCACCCACCCCAACCATGAAGAATCCTTTTGGTCTGTGAAAATGCAAAGAGAATGAAATTTGTGTGAGCAGTCAAGGATGTTGTCCTGCTGTTTGTCTAGCTTTCATGTGGAGACTTCTGCTTCTTTTCCCTTTTTGCACTTAAAAAAGCTTCTTCAGGGATATAGTATACTGTAAAAATGTTATACAGCTTTATGTACCCCATTGATTACAACAAATAAAATTTGAAAACCAGGGTGATGGTTACAACTGAATTCACAAACGTTTTTAAGGCAATATTTAAAGTGTACTGTGGTTCACAATTTATACTAAGAGTTATAGCCTGAAAAATAAAGGGTTGGTTTTGCTCTTGGTGTAGCCTCACTTCAGCAGGGCCCCAGCGGTGACCATCAGGGAGTCCTGGCTCACAGTGCTAAGAGGCTTTTTTCTCCTGGGACACCATTGGAAACATTGCTTCATTTTTGTAGATTGTCAGTCATGAGTCAGAAGCGAAGCAACTTTTTCCTTTTTTTCCCTCCTGAAATCGTATTTTTGGTTCTGTTAACCCAGCCTCTTCAGATATTACTGCTGTTCGTGTCTAGGTGATACAGCAACTGAGAAACAGAATTATTGTAACTGATTTCTCATGCAATCTGAAGCTATATATCCTGCAAAGTGACCTGTTTGATGCATTTGTTAATTAGAGGAGATAATAGTTTCTGGGGAGCTTTTTGCTGGACCGGTGAGTGAATTCTTTGTCAATACAAAGAGTTGGACTCCCATTTTAGATCGGACCTGAGAGCCAATACTCTGCATTTTGCTTAGGTGTAAGTGATGCTTTGACTTGCTGCATTATGCTTAAGTTACTAGATCTCATTGAATGTTTTAAAAGTAATTACCATTTTACCAGAAAATGTGGTTTACCAGAAAACTACATAACACTTAAGGGTTTTCACCCTAGGCCATATGTGCATGTGCAGACCATATGTGCAACCAGTGATTGAGCACAGGCTTTCTTAGTGTTGCCTGTCATACTTTGATAACCTTGGTATTCACATTATTGAGCATGCTAAGGGATTTTTTTGCCAAATAAGCGTTTTTTTTTGCGAACTATGAGGTGTGAGGGAGGACTGGGGAAAACTGGAGCTCTGCTTCCTCTGTGCTGGGCGCTGTTACGGCTCGATAGATGTGGGAGCTTGTGGGAAGCTGTGTCCCCATCTGCAAGGGGCACCGCTTTCCGATCCCTCCTCTGGGGGTAGAGAAGGGCAGGGGGCAGTCTCCAGGCTGAACAGCAACAGGAAGGTAAGGCATCCCACAGGTGCCCATCCCTTCTCTTAGGAAAGGGTGGGTGCGGAGTCCTGCCCGCTGTTCAGAGTTCAGGGGTAGAAATCCTGGCAGTTCAGAGCCTGGAGATGGTCTGTGAAGGGGAATCTAACATTGTTCCTGTGGGAAGACGAGTGTTAACTCATGGCAATGAATTGGTATCTTGGACTGCCGTCTGCTTTAAGGCTATAAATGATCTCCAGTTTTGGAGAGGTAACAGGAAATTCAGTTGCTGGGCCATGCCTTTGGAGTACAGCGCTGGGAGGAGATGTAGAGTTTGTAGCAAAAGTTTAAAGAGAAAATGTAAATGAATTTGACTATTTCATGGCTCAAGTTTGCTCCTTAAAAATGCTGCAGTGGTTGGAACGTGTTAAGCTGAGACAAATTCTGAAAGGCCCTCTCATAAGGGAAACTAAAACTGAAAAGCAAATTAAAATACCGGTAACTTTTCTTTTAACTACAGTAAATCAGATACAACTTACCGACAGGCTTTAAATATTTTTGAGCAGAAAACACATGTGAGGGCACCCTGCTTTAATTTGAAGTTGCATTCCCTTCTTGGCGTGGCGATCACAGCGTCACCAAAGACTAGTGGCCAGTAATGAATGTGTCGCACTCGAAGATCCCTCCAGGGTTCTGATTCAATCTTTTGAGTTATAGGATCAGGACAAAATGAACTATTTTTCAGGCTTGTAAATATGTGACAAATGACAGTGCAGGAACTATTGATTCCAATCACACTGATACAATGTTTCATAGTCAGGACGGACCCGCTTTACAAATTACTTGCAAGTTGAACAGCAAAGCCATACATAACATGCTTCAAACCGTATCAATCTTCTAGGGTGTTTCTGTCACTAGTTGCCTTCAGATTTGAATAAAGTGCTCCAAATTGAAATGTGTTTTTTAAATATTTTTCTGGATGAAGGCAGTGCCGCAGTGCTTTGACTTGAGGCAGAGTCAGATAATGGGACTTGGGTCCCCTAAGTAGGGTTTGGGCTTTTGTACAGTGCCGAGCACATATGTCATTTGTATTGCATTAGCAATGTTGAAATAGCCTGTAGGTGTGAATAACTGACTATCCTCTGTGTAGAGGTTGTTCCTGTAATTAGTGCAATATAAGAAACATTTAAAGATGAATCTAGGTCACCTCAGCTGATTCTGAGGAGCCAGTTAAGTTTTGGGGGGAATTTCTTTGAAGTAATAGACATGATTGTTAAATGTGGTTGAATTTGCTGTGCGTTTCTGAAGCTAAGATTTCAGTATATGAAGTAATCTTAATTTAAAAAAAAAAACTTCATTATGGATATTTTAGAGTCCGGGCTAATAGAAAATTGTTACCTTTTTGGAAAAAGACAATAAGAAAGAAATAACTTAAGTATGTTACATACACATGTTGTATCTTGCAATAAGCTGTTTTCTTCTGGGAGATGCTCAGAGGAGCCAACCACACATGGCAAGTTAGTCATGTCACTAAACATACAAATGGACAGAGTTTACATGCAATGGTAATGAAGGCAATACAGTAACCTATACAAAATGGAAAAAGAAAAACATTTCTAATCCAGTAACTGCTGTATACAAATAGTTTTTTGTTGTTTGTTAGGGACCTACAATATTGGTAGTGCTTGAAATCTCTCTGCTCTATACAGAAGTCAAATGAAAGCTTTGTTTTTTTTTAATTGGGGATAAAATTACAGGAGGTTTAGAAAAGAAAAGCTCCTTTGATTCACTGATAATAAATGGCCTACAATGCTTTTCAGTGGGATATGAATAAATAGCTTCACCTGAGAACAGCTCTTGGTCATTAGCAGACATCTTCAAAGTTAGTTGCAGCAGGAAAGCAATACAAAGAAATACCCAGGCTCCTAGTGAATGATTATAATGTACTTTCAGCCACAGAAAGGAGTGCAATAGTTTGAGCTATGTAACAACTATTTCTGTTTCCTGGCTTGCTACTGTTATCCAAAATTCAGCCTTAGTTCACCTTACTTTATTTCCTTAAAGAATCCCTGTGTGGTAATTTATTATAGACATTTTTCCCTGCTGCTTGAAGGAACAAGCCATCTGTGCATCATAAAGATATGATAAAAAGCTTTACTGTGTTTGTAAGGCAGAACTAGATGGTTATTACAAAGAGACACTCTTGTTTATGAAGGTACTTCTACTGTGAGCACTGCTGAACCAGCTAGGATATAGTCCCATCCTTTGCTTCACACCCAATTGTAGAATCAGGTTGGAAGGGACCTTAAAGCCCACCCAGCTCCAACCCCCTGCCATGGCAGGGACACCTCTTGCTGGATAAGGTTGCCCAAAGCCCCATCCAGCCTGGCCTTGAGCACTGCCAGGGATGGGGCATCCACAGCTTCTCTGGGCAGCCTGTGGCAGTGCCTCACAGCCCTTCCTTCCCTTCCCTTGTTTCTTCTCATATCTGTTTTTCTCCCCTGTTCAATTGTGATAAACCAAAAGGCAGGAGAGGTTAGGGAAATGGCACCACCAACCTCTTGTTAGAAAGTCAAGCTCCTGGCAAGGCTCTAATTAAGTAGGGTTTTGTTCAACCACATGCCCATATCAAACCACATCATTGGCTCAGCGTACTCAAGCCAGGTCAAGCTTCTGCTGAGTTCACTAAGTGAAGCCTTAGTCTGGAAGCTATTTTAACTATAGCATGCTGCTAAATCTAAATTGTAGTTGCCTGAAGTTTATTAGGCTGTGCAGGCTGCAGTTATAACCCAGTCAAATTGCAGAGAATTCAGCTTTGCCAAGCCAGGTTGTGCAAGACATGCAGCTTCCCAAGTGAATTTTTTCTCAAGCTGGAATCCATTTTTTTTGCTGCTTCACTTGGTTGATCAATGGGTCCCATTCAGTCGTAATATTGACTGAGAAAACCAGCTCAGAATGTCAGATGAAGTTCACACTGCTGTAGTCTACAGGAGGCAATGGTAATCATCAGCGCTTTATAGCACGGCAGTGGCACGAAGCAAAGGGGGTGTATCTAGTCCTTTCCCACATCTACAGGGAGATGCTGCTCCAGTGCTTTGCCATGTGGTTAGGGAAGTGTTTAACTGCAACTCTTTCACTAACCTCTGTTACTCCCTGCACCCCTGTGTTTGCTGTTCTGTAACTGGCTTGCCTCGTAATTTCTGACCTGATATTCACAGATAAATCTGTGTCTCTGTTTATAGAGTTGTATGCAACAATTGGTTAAAGTCTTGCATATAATCCACTGCACTATGACATTTCTTGCAGACATCCATACTTTGAAAAGGGAGATTCACTTATGGCTTTTTTGTTTCAAATGCAGCAAAGGAAAATATGGTAGTATGTTCTAAAAAGTTAGAGAAAACGTCCAGCAAACAAATTTATGTATCACAGATCCTTATGGTTACCTCAGTCAATTTGGATCCAAAATTGGCATCTTTATTTGATGTTAGCTAGTTAAAAGATGAGAATAATTTGTATTCTCCCCTTTCCTTCGAGTTTTCCATAGAATTTTGACGTTCCCAAGTTTCTTTGCATTTGAATGATACATTACACAGGGTAAAGCATGCTGATGCAGAAGCAAAAGAAAACAGAAGATTTCTTACTCCCTTACCATCCTCAACACGGTGTTGCTGCTGGTGGAAAACTGAGTGGCAGCTCCACAAGCAGAGAGACAGATTCGGCTCTGCTTTCCCCACCGCGCGGCCCGGTCCAGCCGGTGCACTGGCACTTCAGAATATGTATGAACCCGGTGGAAAAAATGCTTCCAGCATGTCTGTGGGAAGTCTCTGGGAAGGGGAAATAGAGCAAGGCTGTGACCTTAGCTCTTATATTCTCAGAAATACATACTGACTCCAGCTGAGAGCTTTCAGGAAAACCACAATTAAACCTTTCTCTATTTATAGTCTACAGAGTATGTATGATCTGTGTGCTGTGTGTACTCAGGTTGGAAATGCCAGTATCAAAAAGCTCGGGGAGGCCGTATGGGTAAACTTGCAATGCCTCACTGGATAAGCAGTTTCGGAATGCGGCATCCAGTGTGGGACTTGGTTCCTGAGAACAGAATTCCTAATGAATATAAACTTAAGGCTTGCTTAAGGATTTGATGTTATTCTTAGAATTGCTAGCATTGTTTGTGCTGAAGACTCTCATATTAAATTCAGCTTTGACGAGGAACAAGGGGGTTGAGGGATGGTCACAGAATGGTGGAGTTTGGAAGGGACCTCTGGAGGTCATCTGGTCCAACCCCTAAGCAGGGCCACCTAGAGCAGATTGCCCAGGACCACGTCCAGATGCCCTCTCTGGGCAACCTCTGTCAATACTCAGACACTTTCAGTGTTGGTTTGGTTTTGTTTTTTGGTTTTTGTTTTTTTTAAGTTTCCTGACATTCAGGTGGAACTTCCCATGTTTTTGTTTCTGCCCATTGCCTCTTGTCCTGCCACTGGGCACCGATGAAAGAGCCTGGCTCCATCCTCTGTGCCCTCCTTTCAGGATTTATACACACTGATGAGCTTCCCCCAAGCCTTCTCTTTTCTACACTGAATGGTCACAGCTCTCAGCCTTTCCTCATAGAGAGAAGCTCTAGCCCTTTCATCATCTTTGTGGCCCTTTGTTGGACTCTCTCCAGTATGTCTGTGTCACAGTGTTAATTTTGTTGATTCCTGGCCCCGATCTGTGTCTGTGCAGCATGTTTGGGCTTCCAGCCTACCACCTCCTTTCCTGGTAGATGCCCACAAAACTGCAGGAAAACAGGCACATGTCTGTCCTGTGGCCTTCTGTTCCCAGCTGTAGTGCGATGCACTCCGCCATGTGGACACCTGCTTGCTAACCCTAAGTGTGTAATCAGCACCTTTAATCTGTTATCTTTAAAATCACGTCATTAAAAACAACACCCAACTTTATTCTGCTTTCTTAAATTGAGAGCCTGGATACAGCCACACTAGTGAAGTGCACGCTGTAGGGGTTCACAGCAGGGGCACCCGCAGGGTCCCGCTGCTTCTCGTGCCCACGCTGCCAGTGAGAAGGGATTATGTCTTGGCAGGGGTTTTTCACGGCCTGGAGAGGAGATCTTCTGCCTCGGGACTTGCACAGAGGGTGACAGAATTGCAAGGCTGCTCCATCTGCATGCAGACCTCAGAAGCAGCAGATGGCTGGCTGCTGTTATTAAACTGTGCATCTTTCCCTGAAGAATTAAGGTTGTCCAAGTGTAATAACCTCTCCTTTTCATCTCGGGATTGTTCTCAAACAACAGTTAAAAGGGGGAAAGCACTGATAAAACATCATTGCTTCACTTGGCTACTGTATTTAGATCTTCTGTGAGTTTTGTATGACATAGCCAAAGACAAATTTAATATTTAGTTGGCACCAAGATTGGAGGAAAATGGAGGGAGAAAATCTCTCCAGTTTTAAATGGAGATCAAGTGAATTGTATGAATAAAGCTCTTGTGTGTAAACTTTATAAAATTATTAAGAAAAAAGAGGAGGTATTATTTAAAATCCTGGGAGCACTAAAGTGATACTGCAACATCCCTGAATGATCCTCCCATAAACTGTCTCCTTAGCATTTTTCCCCCACTCAGAGGGACTGTTCTTCATTATCCATAAAAACAATAAAAAAGATGTACATACCTAATTTTAAATGAAATAAAGCTTATCTCCTCAGGTGCCTGCTATATTTCATTAATACTGAGTAATGCCACCCTTCTAACTAATGAAATGCATCCCTAATAGAGCAATATTTTTAAGAGATATAATGAAGTGGACTTTGAAGTGTCCAGTACTTGCAAACTCATAAGACAGTATTTTGATTTTCATGGTATTAAGTCCAGTAATATTCTTGTGTTGCTCATTCACTAAAGACTTCTGCTGAGGTTAAAAAAAAAAAAAAAAAAGAATAAAAATAAAATAGCATAACATGTTCTCAAAATTCAAATCTACTTTTCAATTTAGTAATGCTGAGTGTTTTAGTCTTGTTATATGTGTATGTATCACTATTCAGTGTGTAAGACAAGCTTGTGTGCACGATTTTGCACAAACGGGTACTTTCCCCTTACTAACAGCCTACCTCTTAAACCATACCAAGCAACTTCTCCCAGCATGAAACAAATTAACTGTTGGGAATCTAAACCAGGAATCATTGATAGATCATAATCGGGTCTTCAGGGTTAGCTTGAATCATAGTCCTAGGGGTGAAAGGTCAGAACTTCAAATACTTCCCAATTCGTTATTTCCTTTCTTAATAACATTTGCTTAGATACAGCTGTTAGTGCTTCCAGGCCCAAATGTGTGGCCTTGTTTGGTAAAGATAAGATGTAATTCCAGAAAACTCGTGTGCAGTTTCTCCTTAACTTTGTACCAGAAGCACTAAACAATCAAACCAATAGCCAGGTCACTTATATGTACCATCCCCTATGTTAAAAGCTGAGTATGGCAGGGCAGAGTAGGAAAAACTCTTTGCTAATGAAATATTTTAAGTCTATCCAAATGAAATCAGCTGAAAATTGATGCACTTGGCTGATGTGGATTTTTCATCCCACTCATGGGGAAATCCTGTTCCTGTGTAAAGGCAAGATCATGGGCTGCAGGTTGTGTTGGTATGCGCAACCCTTGTAGAGGTCTGCTCTTTAGAGGCATGTCCAGGAGTAGAAAGGACAGAAGCAAAGTCCAATAATCCCCTCCTGGCAGAACGGGTCCCCAAGGGGCCACTCCAGTTGGCATAAATTAGAGCAATCCGCTGGCTCAACTCGCGTTTTACCAGGTCACAGGGCAGTACCTGTGACTAAACTGGCTGCGGTGGGGTAGGCTGCTCGGCAGGGAAGGTCTGAAAGGGCTGCCTTTGTGAACAGCTTGGCGTTATGCATGTCTTCTCAGCTTGGAGGAACGGGCACGGTCTGCCAAGTGGTATGCCGGAGCAATTCAGAACGGAGGCTGGTAGCATTTGGAGGGTGCTGCCCCAAGGGAACACAGTGCTTACGGTGGCCTTCAGGAAGCAAGGTTGTTTTTGCAACTAGTAGTCTCTTAAAGGAGTATTTTGTTGTTTGCTTGTGTGTCAATGTTTTCAGAACCTTAATTTAATCAATAGTTTACAAATGGCTGGAATTAAATGTCAAGTGAAATTTCAAAATCTAGGTAAATGCATTAACTTTACACAGAAGCTCTTCTTTCCTATTTCAGGTAAGCAATTAGTCTTTGCCATTCTTAAATTTTGTTTTTTTTTTTTTTATGGGTTTTTATACACCTTTAAAATATTTTGTTCCTCTTCTGACTGATAGGAATTACAGCATGTTTTCAAAAAAAAAAAAAAAAAAAGCCACAGTATTTTGGTGAGCTGTTATTTCATCTTGTGCTTCTCACTAAGTCCACCAGTCCCTGAGCTGGTAAATCGCTCCCTTGCACCACTGAGTGCCGTGGCTGTTGCTTCCTTGTCTTGAAACTTCGAGGGCTGGCTCTGCTGAGCTAACAGATGAAAGCACACCTTGGCCCTGGCCGCAGCTTCCACATGGAATTTCATTAGATGCCAGCAAAACCTTGCGTTCTGCACAAGTAATGTTTATCTGCTTTCCCAAAACATGTAACTTGTAACTCTGTCATTGGCTAACCACTGTCATCATATAATTTGTTTACTAAACAAATATTTCTTTGTAGTTAAAATCTTGACAACCTCTTGCTGTTTCTCTTTACAGTCTGAGTATGTCTTTAGTCCGTAGGAACTGTGTTAGTAATCTGTTTAATGACCTGTATGTATTCCTTCTTTCTTTAGCGTACGAAAGAATAAAACGTGTGCCCAAGTAAAAAGAATTGCTAAGACATACATTGAAAGTGATTTTTTTTTTTTTTGGAGACATGTCATTTTTATTCTCTCTGCTAAAGACTTGGTTCATTAGATGCTTTTTCTCAGATATACTTTCAAGTGATCAGCTGAAGGGATAACTGCGTCTCTTTGTATCTCTGAAATTGTTTTGCCTAGCATGACACCCAGAACGCTGTTATGTTACAGTTCAACATTAATTCCAGGGAGTAGATAATGCTGTTTTCTTGTTACAGTGCTATAATATTTCCATTGTTTTTCCTCTTTTTTTAGTACATTGACTCTAGAGACGCAGTGAATGAAATTTGCTTCTAGCTTTTCTAAGCACAAGCAGACAAAGTGCCACTGGTCAGTGGTAGCGGTAGGTACGTTCGCAGCTTCATAACTAAAAGTTACATAATTTGAAAGGGAACAGAAGGCTATTGAAACATATGGTAGGTCATTCTGATTGACCTTACAAGCATCCAAAGTGATTTCAGGGCCAAATCTAAATCAATAAATACAGTTTCTGTCCAGAATAAGTTTATTTCTGTCATTGTCAGGAGGTAATCTGTGTGCATCTGAATTCTTATCAGTGCTTCCAGGTTTAAAATTTTGGATGCACATTGTGCTCTCAAGCTGCAACTTGGGATGTGACATTGCATTGCACGCAACCAGAGTTGAGGTCAATAGAAAAACAGCAAAGCTCATGTGCAGACAATCAGCACAAGCTGAGACACCAACATGCTTCATTTCTGACTAAACTAGCCATGATTTCGCTATGAGAAAAATATTAATCGGTACTAAAATTAAGGTTAATACAAGTGAGGCCAAAACATTCAATATTAACAACAAATGAATGCTACTGGATAAATGTCTTCAATGATGATCTGTTTCATTTAATTTCAGAGGGAGAATCGGGTAAAGATAATACTGGGAATCAATTCCTACTATTTGGGTAAAGTAGAAATTACAAAATGAAACAATTAGCTTAAACAAAGAATTATTTCAAATGGAGGTTAAACAAATCTGTGGGTTGCAACTGCTGTCACCACAAATCCTGCTCCTGCAGAACAGCCAATGGTCTGAGATGCAGAGGAAGCAATATCTGATCTGAAAACTTAAACCTTGAAAACAAATTTGTGGAGAAGTTAGTTACACATTTCCATAAATCCGAGTTTGTCTGCAAAGACACTAGTGCAAAGACTTTAAAGGAGTCTTCCTATTCAATCATTTATAATGGGATTATTCTAGTATACACTATAGAAGGGATTTTCCATGCATCAGCTGCTATTGTATGACCATACATAATTGGGTCTAAGTGCTTACATCAGCTGCCTATTATGTGAAATTAATTTTTGGAACATATGCTGTTGTGTTTATACCATTGTTGTTTCATGCTAGATTAATTCTTCAAGGGTTACAATCACACGACACTTATCATTTTAATTATGCCTCTTTAGTTGCAACATATGACAGCTTTTGACTTCTTACCCTCTCCTTCTGCATGTGTGACAGATAAAATTATTAATAAATGCTTGTTTATTATGTAGTTATGCTGTACATGTCCACAGGGTGTAGGTTGCCCTCATGTATTTTACCCAGAGTACAGTGTCAGCAGAGCCTTTGTGGTTTGCTAATGAGCTAAATCCCACTAAGCCACACACACTCTAAACTGCCAAAAGCCGTTTACACATTCAAACACATACAAAGACTCAGCTGGGTCCTTTGTATAAAAGATTAACTCTTTATTCCAATTAAAGATGAGCTGGCCTGGCTTGGTCCAAGCAATTAAGAACTGGAAGTAATGAACAGAATTGATGGGCAAGGAGGTGTCACAGCAACATTTGACCTTGTGATAGTAAACAGGTATTTTTACAGATTTTTGAACCTGACAGGGAGAAAAAGATAGGTTCCAAGCAATCATTTTCCTCGTGTTCATCTCTGAGACGGGGAAGACATCCTGGCTTTGGCAAGTCTTGCTTCTGGCAAGAAGCTGGTTCTGGCTGTAAGCAGATGGAAAGAGGAATCTTTTGGCATAACTTAGTGCACTTAAACCCTGGTATTCTCTGCACCATTGCTTCCTTCTGAGGTTTGAATTGCACACTACTTGACATAGACTTTACAACTTCAATTAAGAGAAACTTCTGTTAGTCACTTCAAAACATTTTGGCTTTAAATAAAAAGCTTGAAACTGTCAGCTTCAGAGCCTGCTGGCCAAGTTTTCATGTTAATTTTTCCTTTCCCATTAATTTTCTTTATCTTGTTATTCTGAAACATCTGAAACTAGCTAAGGACATGCTTCGGTCTGTTTCACTGAACTGGTATCTTGGTGAAAGCCGACTGCCTGAGTCACGGTCAAGGGCAGCTGATTGTGCTGTGGAAATGAGCATGCATGCACTGCCGCTCAATGTGTGAAGAAACTCTAGAATGTCTTCTATCTCTTTCAGCAATAATAATATTGAAGTGCTAATGGCTGATGATAAGGGGCAGTAGCTTTCCAGGCAGAAATAGGATTTGAGTGTTTGTAAGCATGTGTGGATACAAGACATTGCTTTCAAATGTTCTTACTCTGTGCTCAGTGGCATAGGACCCTTCTAAACTCTTGTGCCTGCACTTCACAAGCAACAGTAGTTGGATGCCATGGATTCCAGGTGCAGATTTATGATCTAAAATTCATGGTACTGATTTTTCTGCTCTTTTTAGGCAGCTCTGCCCTGTGCAGGCAGAGGGGTGCCCTGGCCCTGCTCACTCTCCTTGGCTCATTAGGACCATTGGTTAATTCTGACTGTCCTCCTGTCTTTCAGCTGGAGCTCTGTGGCTCATGTGCAGGATGGTGTGCTGGATCTCCTGTACCGTTATGGCCCCCTGTTAAGGAAACAGCTTGTTCAAGTTTTAGTAGCTAACCCAAAATGGGAAACCATTAGGATTTTATCATATTTTTATATAATTGTGTATATATAATTAAAATATATATTTGATTAATATATTATATATATTATATCATATATTTATATCTAAATATAATATATTTTATATAATATTTTAATATATAAAATATAAATCAATATCTGAACATAGAAGAATGGTATAAAAGCTACCTGATCAAGATATTGTTTCATGTTAAAGCAACTTTTGAATCATTTGCCACATGTATTAATACAGTTCTTGACTAGATATATTGACATATATATGCTAGATATATTGACATAGACTAAACAATATATATTCTCATGTACATTGCATACGTTTTTTAAACAAGCATCAAAAAGTATTAAAGTCCTATGAAGTATGTGATTTGACAACCTTAGAAAAAGAGTACCTAGTGAATCAAATACTACCTTTCGTGAGGGCTTTTATCTCAAAGGATAGAGCAAGGCTTTAGCTCTCCCTTTAACTCTCAAGAGCTGAAATGACTACTGTTCCAATTAAGTTTAACTTTGTTGGATAAAGGAAAGAAAAGCTTGTGCTAGTGTGGTACCATTCCAATGAATAGAGTTGCATGATCTGAAGGAAAGCAGAAGCTCGGGTGTCCTGTTAGGTTTTTGAAAACAATTCTGCAGTTTTCTTCTTTAAACATAGCAATAAAGGTGAAAAATCTCAAATCTGAGCAAGGTGTGTAAAGTTATTTAAATGCCTCAAATGCTGATGTGAAGATGCAGGATTTTCGGAACTCTGCAACTATTGGGAACTAGATGTCAGTGCCCTCTTAAATCCCAGTGGGCACAATCTGCTGTGTTAAATGCCTGAATACCTTTAAAAATCTGGCCTTCTGTAGGTTACAATCAGTGGAAAATTCATGTAAAATCTTAATTTCAGTGCTATATGCAAATCTCCATTAACTTTCAATGAGACTGTTTTTGAAGTACTTGCAGGTTGCATGTTGCTGTAACACTTGTCTGTCTTTTATAATCACATAATCCAGCAGATTTCATCATAACTTCGCAGGGTGGCACAGAATAACCTTCCCAGTGCATCACTTAAAGCACATCACCGGTAGCAGGGGGAGGGCTGGTTTTGTTCTTGCTCTGCGTTTTTACGTCTTCTGTTTTTTCACCTCCATAACCTTGTCTGATGGGCATCCCTCACATTTACAATGCCTGATGTGCTTCCTGACATCTGTTCAATTTGATTTTCTATAATTTCCATTGATGCCTCTGTTTTCCTGCCATTAAACTAGTATATTGCCCAGCTGTATTCTGGGTCAAGACTGGGCAATCTTTTAAATCTAGTATAAGGTGAAATATGACTGTGGAATGGGAAGGGGAGGGGGGGAAGAAAGGGTAAGACAGGGACTATAAAACTGACTGAAGGGCTGTCTGTCCTACAGAGGGAAGGCGTGAGTTTATCTGGGAGAGTGGATGGGAGTGAAGGTACATGTATATTTAAGGGAAGAATATATTATATTTGCAGGTACTGGAAGGCTGTGCACCACTAGCAGCTGAAGTTCTGTCTGTAGCTGAGATGAATACAAGCAGACAATATCAGCCTTCCTACCCCACGGTGACTAGCCATTGACCTTAACCCTGAAGGAAAGGGGCACTCTCACTAGGGGAATTGCATGCTTACTCAGCCCTAAGCCACATCTGAGCCGAAGCTACCAATTTTGCCAAATTATGTGTGATGCTTTTGAAATGTGGACTATTGTCCACCAGGGACTAAGCTAAAATGACCGAATTCATTTCACTTAGGTTTTCAATGGCAATAACGTTATTTAAAAAAAATACCAACTATAAAACATTTATCATTCTGATTTTATTCATCTTTGTCATTTACTTATGTTTCATGGTAGTTTGTAAAAGGCAGTGAAGTTAATGCCCCATTATTTCAAACCCCCAAGGTTAGATTTTCAGGCTTAAATTGAATTTAAAAACCACATGTATAGTTAATTTGTACATTAACAAAATTTCTATCAATCAAAAGAGCCTTGGGCTCTTGCAGATTTTTTTCATGTTTTACTGAAATTGTTAATAGCTGAAGAAGAGCCTAGAGATGCTGAGACAGGTACTGTGAAATGCCTTTGAGCAATAGACATGGAAACGCTTCCTTAGGTGAATCCGAAGCATTCCTCTGCTGTGCAAAACAACAAAGGGAAAGGTAAGAGCTGATGTACCTTTGGGTCATTGGTGCCAGTACTGTCAGAGCATCCTCTAATGGGGCTGCTAGCAAGTGTAATAACACTTCTAGCATTCTGTTCGTAGTGTAATTTTTTTAGAAAACTAAGCCATGGAGCTTTTAACTGAACATTTTGAAGGACTTTGAATCAACTGGTAAACTTTAAAATTGTTACTTTGTCAGGAAATCTATAATTTTTTTTTCACTGAGAAATTTTTAGAACAGGCTCTGTCATGTTTACCTAGAGATGATGAAAATTGGTCACAGAATACATTGGTCTTGGTGACAGAATGATAATGTGCTTTTTATTAACATTTTAAAAAATCAAACTTTCCTTTTTCATAGAAATAAGGTTTTAGGGAAAACCTGCTGTTGATTCAGTTTTGAAAGGAAGTAGAAAATGTCCAAACAAAAGTTGCCTGTGCCACAAACTGTGTCCAACACAGATGGAGAATGATGGTACTGAGCATGTCCTTCAGTGTCTCAGCTGCAAGTCCCTGTACGTTTCGCTGCTTGCAGAGCCGTACATTTTGTAAATGCCCATAAAGCTGCCTCCCATCTTGACTTGAGCTGCAGAATTAGGGACAGCCTTAAACTGTCTTGCTTCAGCACTCTCTAAACCTGGCTGAGGCCACACAAGCGCTGAAAAATCAATTATTTGATAGCCTGCTCCTCTGTGGTCAATTGCTTGCAGCACAAAACTAACTTTTGGCAGAGCTGAGGATGAGCAAAAGTAGAGGCAGCCAGCCCAAGCGTGTTCCATTTGGACAAAGAATGGAATATAGGAACTGCCCTGCAATAACCAGGGGACCCAAGATGATCTCTCTAAGCTTTAAAATAAAAAACTATCTTCTACCAAAAACTACCTTTATGCTTTCCTCTCCCACAAAAAGCTATGCTGCTACATCCTCTGGTTTCTTTCTGGAAACCTCCTTTACTCTGACGCAAAAAGCTAATGGTGACCCTGTTAATAACCAGGCAGTTGTAGCTGTCGTTTCTGTAACTGCAATGGGAACGCTTACACCTTCACTGACCTATAGCCTGTATTCACATTTCCAGAAAACTGTACCAGAATAAACTAGTTTCCATAACGCTTGCCTATTTCCTCTTACCTGCTACATTCATTTGTTGCACTTGTGGTTGGTTGGTTGGTCTTCCCTCTTAAAACCTAGCCTCTAAGGAGACAAGCAGATGTTTCTCACACCAGTCAGCTTGTATTGGTGTGAACGCTGCCCAGGAAAAGGGCGCCCAGGCCACTACTCCAACGGAGCAGCAAAAGCCACTGCTCATGGCAGGGACCTTAAGAGAGCTGATGGGTCTTCTCCTGATGTACATTAAAGTCAATGGTGCATCTCTTTTCATAGGAGGAGAAATATGGTAGAATTTGTGGTTTTCAGATCTTTGGAAATCAAATTCTCATTTTTATGTGTAATTATTTTACACTTTGGAAAAGAATTGGAAATTACCTGCCAGGCATTTTCACCTCAGTTCAATTCAAAGCCTACTTCTGTAGCTTGGTAATGGTTAAAAGAGAATGAATTTGGTCTTCCTGATAATCACGTTTCCTCCTGCATTACTTAACATTGTGGTAGGACTGAAAATGAATCTCCTCCCTAGTTTTAAACCACCTTGACAACAAATTCAGTAGCTGGTCTTTGTCAGCCATGCCTTAGGAAAGCCAGTGCAGGAGTGGTATCAGGCTGCTTGTCTGCATGTGCTGAGCTGACACATCACCCATCCCGATCTGCATCGGTTGGTGGGCTACATCAAGATCCACCGGATCTAGAGCAGAAACAGAACGGGCAGCAGTCAACTCATGTTCTTCTCTGGAAAGTCCTTGGGTTTCACCATGTCTGCTTGTACTCTTTGTGCACTGGGCAGTGATGGCAAGTAGGACTTTGAGTATGTAGTTAAGGAAGTTGTGTGAAACTGAATACAAGACCCTTCCAGAAACTGAAGTTTAGGGAAAGCTTGGAGGGGAATATTCCTGTGCTATTGTTCTGAGAGACTCAAGTCCAATTGTTCAGATAGGGTAATACACAGCAGAGAAAACTGACCAAAGTTGCAATAGTATCCTTATCCATAGTTTAAAAAAGAAGCTACAGGGATGCAGTAAAAGGAGCATGAGAATTATATGAAATAAATGTAATTTCAAACATACCCATCATTTTTCATCATTGAATTATACTGGCTGAAAACCTTCTATCTATCCTCATCAGAATCTCATTACAGGTCAACTTGCAAAGTAAAGTAATACTCAGTAAAAGTAAAAGTGACAGAATTTAGGTCTTTATTTCCCAGCTGGCAGATGGCCCAATTCCACAATTATTCACCTTAGAATAGTAGTCATGTAAGTAATACCAAAGAGCTTGGTAGTACTTTACCAGCAAAAATGATTTATATTTTGCGCAAATATATACTGAAGAAGTGGTTCCTTTGCAGTTTGGAAGTGAAGAACGTACTGTTCTCTGGTGTGTTACGTACTTGGGAATGACTGAGACAGTGACCGTGAGAATAGCCGTACCAAAATGGCCATTATTTGGCTTCTGAGAGGAACCAAAAGCAGATCTCTAAGAAAAAAAGTACTGTAACAGAGAGAACACGTAACGGTATTTCACCAACTTGATCTATCCTGCACTGGCTTGTGGCTCAGGGAGCTTTGAGGCTGATGTGGTACGTTTTCTGTTCAGTAGCCCTCAATGGATTTTCCTTCCGTGAATTTGCCTAGCTGCATTTTGACCCTTTGTACCTATTGCTAGGCAATAATCAGAATTTCTTAATCTGTGTTCAATCCGGATGAAACTTGCTTTAAAATCAGTGGAATGATTCTGCTTCTGAACATAAATGCTGATGACTTTCTTCAACAACCAAACTGTACCCATGGAGCAGACCCGGGGAGGCTGGCCAGCCCTGGCACTTTCTGCCTCTGTGGTGTTCTGCAGCACCAAGATGCTGCTGTGAGGGCACAGCTGTTGAAAACTTGTCAGATGGATTAAAAAAAAAAATCACATATTGGCATGTGTAATTGAATGCTAGCAGCATGGGTATAAGCAGAGGATGGGGGAACACCATAATTGGAAGGCATAAAAAAATTCGGTCTAATGCTCTTTATTCTGAGGAAACTTTGGTGTAATGCTTTAGGAACTGGAGGAAGCCATCCTGAATTACTTGTTACTAGGGAAAAAACGTTTCCAAGGAAAACAGAGGAAAGAGAATTTTGGAGAGAGTTTTGTTTTTAAGTATCTAAGATCCTATTTCAAGGATCTGGGCTAATACTTTTTATAAAGAGTCTTTATTACAGACTGACTTTGTGTATGTGTGCTTACATGTGCACACAACGATTTTGTTCTCTCTCTACAGAAGCATCTGCCATGGTAGAGCCTTGAGATCCCCTCGGGTCCAGTTTCTTGTCTGAGGAGAGCGATGCTTCCCCAGAGCTCTGCTGTCTGTCTGCAAAGCTGGCTCCTGCCCCAGAGCTCTGCAGCTTTCCCATAGGATTAAAGCCACTTGTCTGTAGGGGTTTGTCTGACTGAAGACATTGAAGGCTTTCATGTCTACAGCCTGTGAAAGTTTTTACACTTTTATTGTAAGGACGCTTACCTTACTTGGCTTACTGGGTTAGATACAGACAGCTTTTCCTTGCTGCTTTCATTTTGGCTTTGGATGAATTGCTTCTTCCTAGAAAGAAATAAAGATGAAACGATAATAATCCTGCTGTCACAAAAGAATATAGTTTCTGGTTTTTGTTCTTGCAGACTGAATAGCCTATTTTTTTTAAAAGAAAACATCGTCAACCCAATATATTAGCTACACTTAAATCTTTACCATTCCATGATATTTCTATAAATGGTAGCACTGCTAGCTTTTCTGATTTTCAGTTCTTAGTGTGCTAAAGTACTTGTTTGGGATGTTCCCTGGTTCTGGGTGTACCGGCCATTTGGGTCTACTGTTTGACAGGTGCCATGCCCACAACCACTTGAGAATGCTTTGCTGGCTATTTTTTGTTTAATGTCTTTATTGTGAGTTATAAAGAAACTCAGTGAAATGTCTTGGTTGTTCCACTTGGTGAAAATTTAAACTGTGCTTTTCTGTCTTTTTCTTTGGCTTGCAAAATGTGCCTAGTAGCTAACAAAACTGTTTTACTGCTCCAAAAAGCTTTCCATTGCTGGAAAGCCAGAATAATTAGGAATGCTCTCCTATATGGTGCCTGCAGTCTGAGTCCTGGACACTAGCTGAGCTCATATCCTCCTTGTCATCATCTCCAGTCTCATGGGTAGGTGGGGGATATTGTCTGCATGATTCAAAGCACTGAGCAAAGAGTATTCTTCTTTCTTTCTTTAATTATCCCATTACTCTAAGACATAAGGTATTTTAACTGTCTTCTGTTTTTGAAGGTATGGCTCCTTCACTCATTTTTATCATCTTCCTTGACTAGGACAAACACCTCTCGATCTGGAACTACCTAGTCCCTCTTCTTTTTTCTTTCCCCTTTGGTGGTTACAGAAAATGATACCCCAATAGCTTAGCAGGTCAGCATGGATGATATGAACTCCTCATCCTGCTGCGGGCTTTCCAGAGGCAAAGGCAGTGCTGTCTAGATAACACAGCAGAGTCTGAACCCAGCAAGGACCAGCCCAATTAAGCTAGCACTGCAGTAGGGCTATTGCTGTTATTGCTAACATGCTACCAGAGAAGTACAAATTTAGGCAGGTGTGTGGGCAGATGTGGTGCTTTGCATGCTCTTGGCTTCAAGGATCTCCCTGCTTCTCGGTGCATGCTGTGTACCCACATTACATCTTCCAGGAGATGCATTTGTGTGAGGGGAAAAGCCCTGCCCAGCCCGCTCGTGTTAGAGCCCTACCAGGGTTTGTTCACAGGAAACCTTGCTTTGTAATTGCAGTGAATTACAACTGCAACTCTTGCAATGAATTGGAATACTGTACTGATGAAAAGATGAACGGTAAAATTATTCTCCATTTCTTCTTTACATACATTTATTGGGACATAGCATTTCAGGCATCTAGGCATGTTTGTTGTTGAACTCAATTTCAAATAAGTAAATCTATGCTGATGCTATCCTGTCTGAGCTATTGTCTGCAAAAAATGATGCAGTACTGGTTTTGTTTAGCTTTTTGTCATAATAAGGAGAAATGCAGTATTTTTTCCTCAGAGTTCCAACTTCATAAGCACACAGAAGTCCTTTTTCAGCTCCATTTGAAATCAATGTGAAGAAATTGATTTCAAAGCCCAGTGAATTCGGTTGCAGTTACTCCATCGACTTTCAGGTGTGCTCTGTAATAGTGGTATGATCACACCTGAAGCAGGAAAATTTTAATTTTAAAATAATCAGTAGGATGATGAAATTCTTATTCTAATAAGCAATTCCTGCAAGCTGGAGCCTTGGGGTAGTGCTTGCCCTAGTATTTTAAGCATGCACAGCCCCCACTAAGAAAATGGTCTCCTTTTCAATCAACTTGGTGACTGCAGAATTTGAACCCACAAGAGCTGTGATAGATCTAGCACAAGTTTTAAAAGCTAAAGTATTTCTGAATTTCAAAAGTGAAGGCTGTACTCTGGATTCTTTCAGCTGTTCTTAACTCACTTTAAGTTAAACTGTGTAGCCTGTTGTTCCAGTACCTTTGTGAAGCGCCTGGGGATGCCTGTGTGGGAAGGCAAGTATTAAAATTAAAAATAATAATGATTGGGTGCTTTTTCATTATCAAAGTGGGCTGTGCTGAATCCCATCTGTATTTGAGACAAAACATGGAAAAACATTCACTTTCAGCTCTTTGGAGCCTCTCTTTCCAGATGAAAATTGAAATTGTATATGTTGTTGTATATGTTGTATATGTATATGTTAACATATTTAAGACCTTTAGCCTTTTGCACAGACAACAGCACAGCTTTTAGGGAACGGTACCCATTCACATTGGCTTCCCAATGACACAGATGCCTATGTTATTCCCTGTACTCAGTGTTAACACCTTTTTTGATTTTTTTTTTTTCTGCACCAGGTTGTACGTAACTACACCTGCAGATTTATTCCAAAGCAACCATTAAATTAGTACAGTAGGCAGTTGCTCCCTCAAACACTATAAAGAGATGCTCCCTAGTGAACAGGGCAAATGTCACCTGTATTGGATCAGGCTATAGGTTATTGTTCCTTCTGCAATTAAATACAGACAGCCTTCAAATTCAAGCCTATAATAGCTGATGGGGAAATGGTTGTGAATGTGAGCCACTCAAATAACAGTACAAATGAGTATCAGTGTCTGTTACTGTGTTCAACTTTGAAGACTTTCATTGGTTTCCTTTATCTCAGGGCTCCAGGTCTCTTAACAAGAGACCAGAAGCCTGATTTCAAGAATAATTCCTATCTTCCATATTACTGATTTAGTTTTTTAAAAAAGCAACTAGTTCTTCTAGTGGGTACATGAGAGGCTTTGTGTTGACTTAACTGGAGAAGCAGTTAAAAAAAAAAAAGAAAAAGAAAAAGGAAAAAAAAAGTTAAGACTTCCTAGAAATGAAAATGATGGGCTAGCTCGTGTACGTGCAATCAAATTCATTTTCCTGATGACTTATGGAATCATAATTTGACTTGATACACATAAGCTATGACCACTTCTCCAAATCCTGCAGGAGGAAATGAACTTCGTAATGTCACTGTGCTGTTCATTAACATACATTATTAAATTTTGCTCTATTTTCCCCTAATGCCTACTAATCCTAAAGATTAAAACCCAAAGATTATGAACATGTAGTACACTGGAATAAAACCATAATAAAAATGAACACTAAAATGGGCCTGAACAAACAGAAAGTAGGTTATTTTTAAAAAATTATATTTCTAGGCGGTGTTTGCATAGTGAGATATGGATTGCTTTCACATGTTTCTGGCATTGCTCACGTAATTTTTCCATGAGCAGACTTGATAAATACAAGAGCAATGGGGGGATGCCGAAATTTTCCCTGTTAAATTTCAATTTCTGAATACTGTTAGCCAGTGGCACTAGCAAAAGATGAAGTATTCTACACCACCTGCCTCAGGCAGACAAAGCTTCCCCTTGTTTTGTTGAAGTTTTGAATTCTAGGAAGTTTCTTATGACTCTGAGCTTGGAAATATGCTGAGGTAGATGATACCTCGACATCTTTTATCCATTCTTAGACTGTTCAGTCTGTCCGAAGGCAGGAAAACAGGAAGGACTGGTGTATTATTTTAACCATGTTCTAGCCTGAATTTTATCCTGCTTAGAGCTTCCACTGATTTGTCATTAATTTCTTGAAGAATAAAAATCAAGAATCTCTGAAGTGGGTGTGATATTTTTCAGCCAACAGTTCCTTAGAGTTAAAGGTCATTCCTGTAGCAAACTCAACATAAACACGAACTAAAGCACTTTCTAACACAGGGCTTCTGGCGGTGCAGTAGATAAAACGAATGATATCTGAATCCATGTTGAAATAAATGACATTGTGCACTTTCAAATGAAGAGGTCTGAGTGTGGAGTAAGGCATTGCTTTTGTTGGCTCAATGGCAGAAAAGTCCATAAATGCAAAATAAGTAGGGCCAGGGAGTAAAGCCTGGAGTGAGAGCACAGGGAAATCCTCAGGGCTTAGCCTTGGAGAGATTCTGTCAGCACCCGCTGGAAGCTGGTTTTCCAGTTGGCAAATACCCCGTCAGAGCCTCACTGGGTAAGGACAGGTTAATGCCCAGCTGCAGGACTGCCGAAGCGAAAGGACGAAGCTTATTCGTGTAAACACAGCATTCCCATAGTGCCACACAGGGCAGTGAGTGTTTGTCCAATGCATGGGGGAGCTGCAAAGCGCTGCCTTGAGGCAGCTAGGGCTTTAGTTACTTCACTAATGCAGTGTAAAGATAAATAAAATAAAATTTTGTAACTTAGGAATGATTAGTGCTCGAAAATTAGGAAGAGCTTTTTATTGTTGCTGCTGCTGTAATATTTATTATTGCAATTAATAAGTTTGAATCAATTCTTTAAGCATCTTTTTTATGATTTACAGTGGATATTGAGCCATCAAGCCTATCAGAAGCATTAATCTTTAATATGAGGACAATTCAGTTATCTTGCCAGAAAATTTTAATTAGAAATTCTTCATCTCTATGATGCTTAGCTGTAGTGTATCAAGTTTTGGCTGCAGGAACAATGTTTTAAGTTAATTAATTCTTAAGGAAAAAAGTTGCTCTGAAGGTTGAGCTTTGTTCTCATTTGCTGGATAGCTACTCGGTGCCTCTTTTGCCTTTGGGTAGAAACTTTTATGAATTGTACCAATTTGAAAACTTGAACAAGGTTTTCTGAAAACATGTGCTTACATCCTCAGAGTGCAGGTGGCTCTGGATGTGCTGCTGTGACGGGGAAGGGGCCCTAATGCTTCCAGGTGGGCTCCGTAACTCATCCAGCAGCCTCCTCTAGCAGCAGGATTGTAATCCCTACTGAGGGCAGGAACCAGGGCCTCTAGAAAGCGGGTTAACGTAGGTGATTTGCTCCTGAAGAAACAACAGCTGTAGCTGGTCAGAAATGGTAGCGCAATTAAATGTTTTTTTGTGACATGGTACATTATCAAAATGAGAATTTTTCTCTTTCATTCCAGGAAAACATTTCAGACATTATTATTGATAATATATTAGTGGTAAGCCTTGATTAAGATGATTTGCACAACAGAAAAGCATATTTCAAAGTTTCTAATTTATCCTAAATTACATTATACAGGAGCTACTATTTTTCTTTATTTAGCCAATTGCATAAACTGAGAGAACACTTGCATTAAAAGAAAAAAGAAACTAATTCCAGGTATTTAAAAAAATAACTTCACAAGAAAAATCCCTAATCTAAGAATGATCTAATCCTGTGTATATATTTATCCATTTCCCACAACAGTGGTTATTCATTGTAATTGCTGAGCTTACAGGAAATAGTTAGTGTTTTCCTATCTAATATTAAATAACAGATGTCTATTTCTTTTTAAATGTTTATGCACATATCTCTTTCAAGTAGCAAATTTAATTTCAATGTTATATTGTGCCTCTTTCTGACCACCTTCCAACAATTAGGACATGAAAATAATACAGGAATTCATTGCAAATATTTTTGTTAAACAGTGTTTTAAATATTTGATATGTAATCGGGAGCTTTGTGGTTTTAAGAAAAAAGATGTATTTAGTTATCTGAAATTTGAAATTTTCGTCTTCTCCTTGAAAAACCACTACCGGAGTGCATTATTTAAAAGCCTGCCCAAGCTACTGACTTTACCACATCTTCCCCAAAAGAACTGCCCCATTTCGTTTTAGCTCCACCATTTTGAAGGCACACACCTCGCAAATGTCTTGGTGCCCTGGCTGCATCGCATGCTGCGCTCTAACTGGGCTTCTTGATAACGGGCTGAGTACACTGCTGCTGTTTTGAGAATTTGACCATCATCATCATCATCATCATACATCAGAGCATTTATTAAAGGCACTGGGAAGTGCAGTTCAGGTTCTGACAAACCTGTGCTGGTGGTGTTTCTGTAGTTAATTTTTTCACCTAAACTTATCTCTGCTCCTAGTTTTTTTTCTCCAAACAGTTTCACACAACTAATGTTATGCTATGCCACAAACAAGATACATGAGCCTATGTTCTCCATATAATCAACTTTTTTCAGCATTTTCATTTAAATTCAACAGGCTATTGCTACTAATGTGCTCTTCTTCTGGTAAAAAGAAACATTTGTAATATGAAAGAAGGTATATAAGTGTTTGAACCAGGACTGATCTTTAGTTAGACATTTCAGTTGGTTTTTGGGGGGGCTTTGGGAAGCTTGTATTAAGGACGAACAACATAGATGGACCAGAACAATGTGCTTTGTGGCCAGTGAGGGGCTAACATGGTCTTATACTGAATCTTAGACTCTCTGGTTTGATGCTTGAATGTGTTGCTTAAGCGACCTCTAAAACGGAGCAATGAAGCTAAAGGAAACAGGGCTTTCCAGGGTGCATAAAGGCATTGTTGAGCAGGAATGATTGTATTTCTTTGACTTGTGCTTGTAAGACAAACTATGTCTAATGCAGATGGATAGACAGAAGAAAAACAGTAGAATAATCCGAAATTTTCTTTCAACTCCGTCATTTTTTCAAAGCTGAAAACTGAGCGTACAGCCTTTTTACCCAGTGTTCAGTGACGCTTGCTATCGTGATTTTGTTTTCAGGCTCAAAGTTTTGGACGCCTGTGTGTTTTTTAAATGAGGTGTGCTTTCAAATGACTTACTGTAGAAGGTAAACATACTCTGTGATTTGTTAAACTGCTTTCTATCATCTGGAGAGTGAACACTCAAGTTATCTCTTTAAAAAAAAAAAAAACAAAGTACATTACTTCCGATCTGCACCTCATCGAAAGACTAGGTTGCAGACCTACAATTCAATATTGTGCACCAATACCTTATGTTTAGAAATCTAAGTCTGTAAGCTCTAGATAAGCATTAATATAGGAGGTATTGTTTAATTGTTGAGAAATTAAGTTCTTATGTAAGGAAGTCAGAAATTAATGTGGTGAAATTACTGAAGATTGGACTCTTGTGAAATTTGGTCTGGTCTATCTCCCAACAGTGGTATTCCTGCAGTTCCAACTTCTCTTCCTGTTTGGGAGTTGAAAGCTATTGCTGTGTCTGATTCAGAATTGCGTGCATAGTGATTAGAAAGCTAGTGTGTATGGGGATTAGCAAGAGGCTGCTGCTTCTCAGGATAGATGAAGGGATGGGATATTGAATGCCATTAAATTTTTTAAACTTCAGGACCAGCTAGATGGCATGGTCACAAACAGTTCCTTAACCCTGAGCTTAGGTATTTTATGGATTCCCTTGCACTGAAATTTGGAAGTCTTGACCAATAGACTTATATGGCACTTTAGTCATTTAAATAATGCTGCTAGTTGTTTTATGAAGTCCCTAAAGCAGTAAAATTCAGAAGAGATGCAGGGGTTCTCTTCTGTAGATCACAAACTTGAAACCTGGAGGGTTGGTATGAACAGAAGTTTGCTACCCTTTCAGTAATGTCAACATCACCACAGCAGCATACCTAGTGTTTGTACGTTTCCTAGTTCTGATTGAGAAGTTCAGTGACTCAAGAAGACTTAAGTTTTCTCCCTTCTAGAGATGGGCCCCAGGTCAGGAGTGAAGCATGTTGGAAGAGCTCTTCAGTAAAGTAGCTACTGTATACTGCAAGTGTTCTCTGTAATGTATTGGTGCGGTGGATTTTCGGTGTCGTAAATCTGGAAGTTCAACAGCTTTCAAAAGCAATGCATGCGCCTACAAAAAATTAACCTAATGGTTGAGTAGAGATTTCAGGAATGGGATCAACAGTGCTCATGGAAAGCAAAACAAGCAGGAAAGGTATCGTCAAGCTGAAGAAATCCTAACAAAACAAAGCATTAATCGAATAAGACAGATTTGTATAAATAGATTTAGCTTCTAAATCCCAGTTATGAATAAACCAATACTACACATTCAAAATTCATAGATGAATGTGCCAATGAACACTTACCAAAAGGCATTGCAATGCTTTCGTATGTGTCAAATACCCAGACCTTGAAGACATTTATGCTTTAGCCAAATTGGTAGCTGGTTCTCATACTTCTAATTCCTTTTGCATGAATACCTGTGATGTGGGTCCAGATGCTGGCTAGAGCACTCAGATGGGGATTTTAGGCACCCAAAACTGCATTTAGGACAGAGGACTTAAATAGGTTCAGCAGCACAAGTATCAATTACCACCTGAAATCTAAATTATGATCAATTTGTGCAAATTGTTTAATACATTCACGGGACCTCAAGGCTCCCTGCGGTTTTGATCTACCTTATGCTAGTACTCTGTATTCATCGGGGGGAAGGCAGCAGGGGCATAGTAATAAAAGTGTATTTCCTTGGCAAGTTATGTACTCTTTACAAAGCATGGATGTGCTACAGGCTAGTATGTCCACGTGTGTGTGTCTGAATAGAATCCTTCTGTAGATTTAATATGCTGTATCAAGAAATCTTCAAACTGCAATATGTATAGGATCTACCTTCCTTATAAGGCACTTACTTATGTTATTCTCTTTGATGAAATCTCTCTGGCTCTCAAATACTGTGCATGAAGGCCTATTACATTCTCCTTTATTATAGCAACATCTCCTTGTGACATTCAAAACGCTTGTCTTTCAAGGATGCTGTTATAATAAGGTCCAAAGTGTTTGTAATAAATTCATAGAGATCAATGAGTAGTTCATGAAATAGCTTCACATTCACTTGTGTGAAGCAGCAGTGCAGCAATATAAAAACTAAGAAAAAGCAGCTGCAGTTGCATACAAAATTAAATACCTTTCAGCTTTTGACATGAAATTAAAAGGTTATGCTTTTCTTTTACTCTACATATGAAAACGGTATATTTGTCATGAAAAGAAGTCCTCAAAAATCATTGAAAACTTGGAGATACTGAATTCCACCTTGCTCTTCCTGTGCGATTTCAAGGATTCCCACATATTGATGAAAATACATCTAAATGAATAACCGTAGGGTTATTAAACACTTGGAGTCAATTAACACAATAATAGACTTTTAACATCTGCTCTATCTCTTGCCTATAGGTTGCTGCTACCAACGAAAACTAGGTGACTCACATGCCAGGTAGTTACTTTTTCACTATTTCCGTATTTCTAACTTAAATGCATTAAGAACCTCGTGATGATTTAGCTGTATCCATGTAAATAAGATGTCATGATAAGATTCAAATGCTATTTTAAAGGAACATCTTTTATAAACAGACAGAAGCTTTTTACCTATTCAAAAGAACATGCATTCACACTGTTGTGATGTAACTTAATTATTATTTAAACTTTTTATAAATCATGCTCTATAAAGCCAAATTATTGAGTGCAGCATGCGTTATAAATAAACCAAGCACTTCATGACATGTAATGCACTCCATAAACACGTGGGCAGGCATTATGGCAGTTAAGGACATTGTCAAGCTAGAGCTGCATAATTAAATCAGAAGATGAATCTGAATTCACAGAATTTGGATTGTGAATGTTTACTCTTCAGAAAGCAGATTTTAAACTGAAGGCACAGATTTTTAAAATTTGTTTCAAGTAGAAACTGCTAAAATTATTCATCGTTAAGACTTTGAAATAACCTTCTTCATCTTTGGTCTGGAAAGCTAGTACCGAAAGTGGATATTTTCATGAAATAGTACTGGAAAAGAAATGCATCAGAAACTGCTTTTCACTCAGTCGAACCCATCCCTGGTGCTCTGTAATACAGCCAAGCTGCTCTTGATTTCTGAAGATGGAGTATCGCTCTGCTTCAGAATTGCTTCTAGCCAGCTTTGCTCTTTAGAAATACAGGACAATGAAGAATGAGGTGCTGCTTTTTTTGTCTATCAGTCTGCATAATCAATAGTTGACACAAAAGGACTAATTGCTCTTAGCATTTAAAAAGAAGTGCTTATTAGCACAAAAGCTGTGTATCCTCTTATTTTACTTACTCTACTACTTTGATACTTATCTGCAGTCACAATCAGATAAAGAGTTGATTTCAGCAGCCAGGACCTGGGGAACAACTAAGGACTATAGGAGGGTGGGAAGAACGTAATGTTAGAAGTGTAATCCAGTTGTCAAGAGGTTTCTCTTCACTGTTACTGAGCTATTGGCCTGACGCCTTTCCATTTTACCTTATTTTTAATAGTGAAATCAAGGGATGCTAGGAGAGAGAGATTTTTATATTCCCTGAAATTCAATTGTGACAGTTAAAATTTTGTAAATATCTGTTCTGCGTTCCCTTCCTTGTCTGGAATCTCGAAGTATGGTAGAATTACAGTGAAAAGCAAACACCATTTCAAGATGCTTTGTTTTAAAACAGTGAACAGGAATAGGCATAAACAGAATGTAAAGTGCCTTCCTCTGGTTGACTCCATCAGATAATGCTCCAGACAATTGATTTTGTTGCTCGCACTTATGTATGAAGCAATGTGTTGGCCTGATTCAGCACATATGTATCATGAGGTTGTGGAAAAGGCTAATTCCGCTGTGTGTTACCCAAGGCGTGTATGTAAAGCAGATTGGCGCACACAAGGAGGGAATTAGGTGGACTAAAATGCCTGCAAATTACACAAGATTGCTCAACATTTCCCCCGTCATTTATATCTTATAAAGCACTTGATGCTTTTTGGAGTTCTCCATTTCAGTTTTATTACAAGCTTTCTGTAGAAAGATTCCTGAAATGCTTTGAAATGTTAATTACCAATGCAATAACGTCCTTAAGTGCCTTCCATACTCAGTGTTCTCATGCTGTACCACAGAATAAAACCATGCTCTGAAGTCTACTGAAATGAATGAGAAGATTCTGGCAGATTTCTGGGGTGTTTCGGTCAGAGCCTGTGTTCCCTGCTGCTTGTGGAAGGGAAGCAGCATACACCTTGCTGAAAGCAGGACGCTGCGAAAGAATGAATGTCTTCTGCTTGTTTTAAAACCAGAGTATTAAGGTGACTTGCAGAAGCAAGGGTGCAGAACATGGGTACTCTGTTTCCTACAGAAGCAAAGCATTTTTTGTGCCCCAAAGTTTTATTAAGCACTCAGAGAAAGTATGAGCATTTGAATTTAAAACCTACTAATAATGTCGGTTTAGAATGGTAGCTGAGGTTTGCACGGTTCCTGCCTCACTCCATCCCTTTGGCTCCCCCAGCTTTCCGCTGTCTTCAATTCCAGGTATTATTTCTGAGTAGCTACACAACAGCTTGTGCTGCCGCAGCACGGTGGGGATCAAAGGGGCAGAAGCGGGAGGGTAAGAAGTGGAACTATTAGCAGAATTGCCCCAGAAAGTTGAATTGCAGAGAAATTTCATTTTCAAATTGTATTTGCCTACCACTAGATGTCTAAATCCATATTTAGATATCTTCATGGGTGTTATCTGGTAGCTCCCTGCTTCCCCTCAGGTCCGTGAGGACTGTAGATATACAGCACGTACAAAACCAATCTTGTAGGTGGAAGGCCTAGTTGCACTTTAGTCCCAATTTTATCCATGTTGATCAAACCCTCATTGAAATGAGAGCTCTCTGAGCTGCCATTGCAAATGAAGAAACGGGACTGTGGCACTGCAGGAGGTCTCATGTTTATTGAGCTATTAAAACATAACAATGTGCTTTTAGCTGAGGGATGCTGATAATTTGAGTCAGACCTTTTCTGGTGTAGAATGGCAGAGTTTCATTTATTTTCAGGTGAGGAGCAATCGGTGCTTTATATTCAGGTATTTTTCATAGATTGTTCTCTTGAAATTTCTTTGGAAAGATCTGCTTCCATTAATGTTTTATTTACCATACAGTAGCCATATGCAACTGTAATTTTTCTCACCAAGGTTTTTCACCCTTTCATGTTCTCATCTGTTGAGTGTTTTGCTGGTGTTTCAAACATCTCCCCTGGCATTTCAGGGCTCTATGATTGGGTTTTGTGCCAATTCCCTATTTATTTTTAACTGACTTCTGCTTTTCCTACTGAATTCCTTCTAATTCCTTCTGGGGTCTTTTAGGAGCTAGGTAGAACTCTTGTTATTTATTCTTTGCCTTTGCTGGTCCATAGTATACCTAGAGTACAGTTTTGCTGTCTGACATTGTATTTCATGTGACAATGCTGCTACCACCACCTCTAATTCTAATTGACAAGTTTCTGGTCTCTCTGATATATTAATAGAATACAAATTATTATACAAAACTTTTCAGATGTCTAAAACATCCTTTTACTGACACGGTTGGAAATGATTTCCTAACCAGCTACTGCTAGCACAACTCTAAATTCGCTCCAGACTTTAAGAAGTGGTTGCACAGAAATCAGAATCCTTGCTATAGAAATCTGCTTCATACAGAATAAATGGAGCCTGGGTAATTGAGGGCATGAAGTGGAGATATCTCTGTTTCTTAAGACAGCTTTTTTCAGCCATGCCCCTGCAAAAGTAGATCTCTTTACCTTCTTCTCTCTTACATTTATTCCTAAGGACTCTTTCCATCAATGTATGACGAAGTCGTTCTTTTATCTTGATTTTTGTGGAAAAACTGCTTTTCCCTCATGGCTTCTTTTGGCCTAGAGCTTGTGAACTTCAGTCTTTGTCGGTGTGGAATGAAGGAATACAAAATTTTCTGCAAATTGCCCCGGTGTATTAGCACCAGAGCTATGTGAACCTTTCCAAGTGTGATTTGAAAGGGTTACTTTCAAATCATAACTTCTGTGGGAGATCCAGTTCATATGGGTTCACAGGCCAACCAGTTAAAGGAAAGGTTTCAGGCTGAGCTGCTCCCTCCCTTCTCTCTACGTGTTTTCCCAGGGGTTGGATCTCATTACAAACCCACAGGCAAGGTACAGGGTCAATCACATCATGTTAATTCATACAGGTTGACTGGTTCACTGGGACTGGAAGCTGGTTAAAGGTGAGAAGTTTATCACAGTAACAGAACTCTGATCTTAGAAAAACAAACATCTCTAAAATAGGTCTCTAGTTATCATATGAATCAAAATTTTAAAATAAAAACAAGATCATTTTAAATAATTGAGGGAATCATACGGGGAATCAATCTTCCCCTGCCAGGAATACTCAGAGGTTGGCTTCACTTCTAACACACAAGAACTCTGATCTCAAGGAACTATTCCTTTCTGAAACTTGGGTATAATTACATGAGCTGAAGTATAAAATAATAATGAGACAGTTCTATATACCTGGGAGAATTACAGAGTGAGAGACACAAGGGAAGGAAACGTTTTAATGACTTTTCTGGCTGGAGGAGTGAACTCAATTGAAATGCTTTCTCTTTCTGTGGAGGAAAAAAAAAAAATAAAAATGCCCTCAGCTGAGCAAAAAATGACACTAGACTGCTTTGATCCTTTGCATTAATTTTAGCTAATCAGGGAAATGTAGGAAGTGTGAAATACTTTTCTTACATGAGCTCTCCTAAGGAATGTATTTGAAATACAGTATGAATATCATGAGCTTTACTGTGGTTGGTCTGAAAGCAGTCGACAGCACCCCAAACAGTGTTGGCCTCGTTCCTCTTCACTTATTATCGTCGTATTAAAATCAGGCTGTACTAAAAGTTTGGTTTTTATCTCTAGACCTAAGCAATGCCAAGTGCAAACAGAGTTTGTATTGTTACCTCTCTTGCTTAGATGATCATGCATGTTTATACACCTCATTTTTCTCTTTGCTTGTGCTTTCAGCTGTCACTTGACTATTCTTATCCAAAATGCCGTTCAGTTTGATTCGGATATATGCTACAAACATGTGCGTTAGCTTTCGCAAATATGTGGCTATTTAGAAATGAATGTTTATTATGTGTGCATATATACTGTACCTAGCATCTACAGTACATACTAGCAGCAATTGCTCTACTTTTGAAGGTAGTGCTGTACAGTAAATTTGAACCTAAAATGGCTGACTAGTTTCTAAATAATCCCCTAGGAAACAGTTTAGTCTAGGCCATTATCTTGATAGTTCATAATTAGGTTCAATAATAAAGCTTGTTTTGCTGACCTAGGTCAGATCATGGCGTCCAGCGCATCTGTGCGCAGTGACCTTGCTCTGAGAGTGTATTGTTAGAAAATCCATTATTATCATCACATACACTTCGGAGAAGTGGCTGTTTTGTGAATTGATGGTGTGATGTTGCCACTTTAGATAAAAGAATCCATGAATTATTGACTTAATGAGTTAATGTTGCTTGATTTCACAACAAGGTCTTTTTAGTCTGGATGCTATTTACTGAACACATAATCACAACATATGACGGAAGACACAGATAATAGTACAGTGCATTTACAACTCTCTTCACTTCTAACAAAGCAAAGTGTTAGCGAAGAATTGTTCTGCTTCCTTTGGAAAGCCATTAAAACTTATGTAATTATAAGCAATTGTTGTTTAAACAATTAAGAAATAAAGTGTTTGTCACTGATTTCTTATCCCTTCCTTCTGTTTGGTTTAACGTCTGTTGCCAACAAAAACTTAGAATTTTTAAGAACCTAAAGATGTCTTTGTTCCTATGCCTAAACCTAATGTTGCTATCACATGGAGGTCCAGGGAAGGCCATTAAAAACCAATCCACGTCATTCAAGGTTCATCATATTCATATTCTTTTAAAACAGAGTTTTCTGATAAATTTATGATATTCAAAAACCTTGACAATATCAGCTTTTCATTACAGAATGTAACTTGTGAGAGGAAAGCAGGAAAACATAGGGAGCATGTCCCAGAGCAGATACTTTAATGGTATAAGTGTCAGGTTTCAAATACCTATGCTCCTTTGATCCCAAGGCGTGAATCCCAGCTCTGTTCACACTTGCAAGATAAATAAGGTCTGTGTGCAGTGTCTTATGGAAACATATGTCCTATGGAAATGTTGCTCTTACGAGTGGAGTGAAATTTGTTTTCACAGAGAAGACTGTAGAATTCGGCTCCACGTATAGAACTTTAGGAGGGGACCATATCAACCCATACCCTCACGTTCTTCTGAGGTTTACACCAGTTCCTAATCAACTCTATGCAAAAACATAACTAACTGTATAGAGTTGTCTCAGTAGGTAGCTGTATGTTAAGTTTCTGTAGAAGTAGAGGCGGTTCAAACATACTGGCCCTGTATGATCTACTATCATGAGAAGATTTGATTCTGGCACTTAATGATGTTTGTTTGTTTTTTTTTTTAAAAAACTTTTCAGTCTTTGAATACTGTTAATTGCTTCATCTTTTCTACTGTCACCACAGTTTTCTAAGGAGCTGCCAGAAGGGACTGTGTCAAGAGTGGTGAATAATCTGACCCTTACATACGCACATAATAGTTTAAGGGCTGGATCTCATGCTTGCCTTCATGATCGGTCATGTTCAATTTAGTATTGGTTATATACTACAAAGGACTTTGGTCCATCTGGACAATGGAAGTTGTGGCGCCATGACTCCAGAGGTACAAATGGCAATGGGGTGCTGGCCATAACTGTGCGTTTGTGTGGGGGAACCTGGGAAGGAGCCATCCCAAGCTTTCTGGAAACTTCTTGGGGTGAAGATGCTATGTACTGGAACCATGCAAAGCCTAGCTGCTAAATCCTGAAGCTTATACAATCCTGTGTGATCTTGTCATCCACGCTCATTGAAACGAAGCAAGCTGAGGACAACATCCATTATGGTACCTAACAAGCATGACCCCTCTAAGTTTGTCTGAATCACCATGTTAGAAAATCATCAAGATTTTAAATCTTTTCAGAACATGTGGTTTGCAAATGGTTTAATAATAATAATAAAAAAACCTGCAGGAATCCAAGGATTAACCTGAGTGCACATGGGATATTTCTTGGAAAAACTAATTCTGTACACCTGACCAGCTCTGGTCACAGAAACACATGGTTAGTTGGAAGCAGCCCTTGAAATTCACTGGAAACCAAGGATTTTGACTGTCCGTACATCATATCTTATATCACAACACTGATTTATTATAGATGATGCTCAAAGCCAGGAACAACCTGCATAGAAATAACAAGTTAACTGATGTACTTCAGTCATGGTGAAACTATTTCTTAATGGAAAAAGTTTCTTTCCAATCTTCAGTTTTAGTCTATTAATCTGTCTTCGTCTTCAGCCTTCTAAAATTCTTTAGAAACCTATGTCAGTGTTACACTAATGTTGCGTTAGTACGTTCTGATTCTCGTTGTTAAACTGCAAATGAATTAATAATGGTTATCTAATTATTTGGAAGTGTCATCATATCAGTTTTGATACATTACTGAGCAGAAGGAAGAGTAATTCACTTTCTTTGCTATTTGCAAATCAACACAGAGGAGGAGGAAAATAGTAGGGTTTTAGGGAAACTCTCAGACAAGAGTCCCGACATTGTTGCAGTTACCAGTTCAGTATTACACACCTATTCAAAGGAGATAATTCAGATAGTTATCTAACTCTTGCAGAAGTGGCTAGATCATTCTTTTTAACAGTATCCATGGGTTAAAAAAAAAAATAAATCATTTCCCATGATGGAAAAGTACGTGATTCAATTCCTGCGCGAATCATGAGTTTTCTAAGAGAGATGGTGAAGAGGCAGTACAAGTACATCAAGTGTTTGCGAAGTGAGCTGCACCGGCAGGGACAGCTCATGCATATTGGCTTTTTCCTCCTCAGCTGCTGCTGTTGCCTTTCACGAGCAGGCGCGCTCCGCACTGACCCAAAACCATGTTCCATGGGCTCTGCTTTCCTTGTACGTTAGGAGGAGGAGAGGGGTCAGGGCAGACTCTTGGCCATTTGTCTTCCTTCCCAAGTGCTGCGCTCTTTGTAAATGAAAGAGGGCAATCAATAGGGCAGTAAGGAAGGAGGACAAGTAGCCTGCTGCTACGAACTAAGTGGAATGGTCTTCTTCCCAAGGTCTCGCAATTTGCTGGATCATGCTATAGCTTGCCAGTAGTAGATTAGGGAAATGAGATGGATGGGGGTTTCCTTAGGAATGTGCGTGAGAGCTGAGGAATACAAAAAGGCACTGGGTTGATTTACAGCGTCTTGTACCCTTCCATCACAGCACATTACACAGAGGTGGAAGGGAGGTGATGGTTTCATTGGTATTTCGGCTGAATGTTATCTCTGCGTACAGTGGATATGCTGCTCAACCCAAATACACTATGGGAAATGCCTTCGTTCTGTTGAGGCAGATCTCTGAGACCTTGATTTCAGTAGTTCTCTACCCAGCTGCTAGAAATGTTGGCAGTACCTCCTGATATTTTTTCTATGCCATGGAAAAAAATCTGTGACAGACTGCATAGACTTCATCTGCCTATACCTGGAGCTGATTCATTGCAAATAAACTCAGGCTGGTAAAGTATATAAATACAGCAGTAGATGTACGTTGCAATTCTTAAAGATTGTGTGTGTGTGTGTGTGTGTGTGTACCCTTTTCTTTGCTTCCTTTGTACCAAGCTTCCTCAATGCTGTGAAGTTAGTTTTACAGGCCTTTCATGGCACTGAACGTGAATAATTACCTTTAGAACATCCAAGTGTGAGCTGAGAGCCTTGCAGTGCCTCACAGTGCTGCAGTTTGGAAGTTTGATGTCTCATGATCTACAAGGACTAAAATAAAAACTTGGACATCTGGTAAAGCCTGCAGTTAACAGTTAAGTGTGTGAGTTTGTAGCCCTCCCCCATTTATATAAAGTATTCATTTCTAACCTTCAAGTGTTCTGAGATATTAGATTTTAAACTTGTCGGTGCTCTAGGAGTGCCCTGAACCTCAGACCAATATATTTTGGGGGCAAATTCCTCATTTGTGGGAAGGAAGAAAACTTTTTTTTTTTTTAGCAGGTTATTATCTGGAAGAAAAAAAAATGATAGTTGTCTGCAAGCAGCTGATAGGTGTGCAAGGTTAGAGGTAGTCCTGGCAAAGATGGATTAGTGGGCAGAGAGCAGGTGAGGCGGTCAGAGGTGCTGGAGAAATGCAATTTATCACTTGGTTTCAGAGTTTAGTACATGTATGTCACTGCTGCATATATGGTGTGTGTAATTATTTTACATGAAGGATAATACTGTTTTTATCCTTGTTGTAAGGAGTAGTGGCACCTGTACTGGTAAGATGATATGAATTAGCAGAGGGATTGTAATGGTATTAACTGGAAACCCTTTCTGGACACCCTATGACCAAGCAGGTCTCTGTGCTTCGTTAAAAATGTGTGCATTTTGTTTGCTGTTTTGTGTATTTGCAAAGCAGAATCTTTATGTTGAGGTTTGGTTTTCTTCTGGGTTTAGGTTCTGGGCAACTTCAATGACCTCATTAGCCACACTTGCAATCGACTCCTCGTTTGCTTCCCTGTTCTAGTGCCCCAAAACTGCGCGTACTTCCAGTTAACTACTGCATTACCCAGATTTGTTCTTTGCTATCCAGTCTTCTAAAAATCTCGCTCATGTTAGGATCAGTATTACTTGCTGTCCTTGTAATAAATATCATTGATTTAAATGTAGGTGCCCATAATAGAACTAGCCACTGTAAGCAAGAGTAGCTAGCTCACTGGATTTTACTGGAAATCAGAATTTTTTTTTTCAACTGGTTCACTTGATACCTTCACAGCTGCAATATCTGTTGGGTGTCAAGGAAGGTGCTAAGAGCATCAGATAATCTTTCTGCGCTTTTCTAATACAATAATAGTAATTGCTGGGAAATCTTTTGCAAGGCTGGCTGTACTGTTTCTTTGTAGTTCACTGTAGCAAATGGTCTGCTTTTGTAATTGTGGAAAATCACAGTAGACATCTGGCACCAGAAGAAATCTAGGTAGTAAGGGCAGAAGTTATCAGAGAGGCAGTGTTAATGAGAGTGCATCTGCTTTTCAAAAGCATCAATAAATTATTCAAAATACTAAAAGGCTTCCTGTTCAGTTGTACCTATAGTAAAACAGCACAGGTTTTTTTGTTGCATTTCTCTACTGGTATAACTTCAATAACACTTGCATGTATTTTCTAGTGATTTAATGTAGTTTGGGGACACATTAAACTTATGCTGATATACAACAGTGGAAGGAAAAGTAATATGTTTGGGGAAAAAAAGTGCGTGGTTTGGATATTGTTGCATATAAAGTACAGTATTTTAATTTTCTAACTGAATTAACTACTTGCCTTGTGTAACATAGCAGTTTTATTTTTCAGACAGATTCAAAGCGACTTCTAGCAGGCTGAAAAGTAGGTATCTCACAGGTTCGTTTATGTTGCTGTTCGGGCAAAACCTGTGGTCAGACACCTGTCAGTCATCCTCAGGAAGCCTTTTCAAGCAGCATCTGACACCAGCCATGTCCTTGCAGGGTATGCTCTATTGGGTGTATGTATATATTACCTCCTGTTACGCTATCAAGCTGTCTTATAGGGGGCGTGAGAGGAAAAATAATCCCAAACATGTAAGTAGTTGAGGGCATGAATCACAACTTTGTAAGGAAATTAATGCAGATGATCCATTATATCAATCTGGAGGGGATATTACGACCAGTATAACAGAAATCGCAACAAAATCTGAGAGAATACTTTTTAGAAAAAAAAAAAAACTGTCTAAACTGTCTAAACACCCGTCTTCATTAGAATCTGTCATCTGAGACCAGTCGATACCAAGTGTAATGCACGTTGCAGCTCGCGAGCGTGAATCTGAAGCAGCTCTGTCCTGTCTTGTCGTTCAAGCCAGCACGAGCAGAGGAAGCCTCCATCTTCCCGCTCCTCTGATAACGGTGGAAGTGGCTCCTGACGCTGCAGGACGGGGAGCCAAATGTGAGCGCTGCTCCAATTACACTTTGCTCAGGCGTGGTCACGCCTGCCTCTGCCAGGCAAAACAACTCTTCAATTACTGTGTTCCTCGTCCATTAGTGAAGCTCTTCTCCTTACAAGAAACTTGACCAGGAGTTCAGTCCTGACCACCACTGAAACACTGAATTGACTCGCCATAGGCTTGACTGTAGAATCTTCTTGCAGATGAAGATGTCAAAAGGCAATCTGTAGTGAGAATGACAGCATGATTAACCAGAATGAGGCCGAAGTCAGAAGTAGCATGGACCACTGGGAAATTAAGGCACCAATTTTTACCGTCAAGATTGGCTGTGATAGGGCAGTATATCCTAGCAACAGCAGAAACCTTAACCTCGCCATCACAGCAAAAACTAATTTTGTTGTGTTATCCGTTCCAACATCTTTTAATCCAAAGTCTTTAAGCAGAAGGTAAATATGCACATGCCACTTCTCCAGGAGCTGCTTTCTTCTCTAATTAGGGAATCCCTAATTCAGTGAATTAAAGGTTACAGAAGCTTTAACACAGATTTCTTTTACTTCACCTTCTTGAAAAAAAATGTTGTGGAAAATGCTCGATGTCATTTTGCAATTGCAACAGGTTAAGAAAAGTCTTAATAGTTAACATGGTTTTGTTTCTCCTTAGGATAAAATCTGTATCTTAAAATCTGTGTTGTGGGCTGGAGCCAATCATGCAAGCACTAGTTGGAAAAATTGCTAGTGGGTACTAAGGATAACTTTCACAAGAAAGAAACGGTGGGATGAAACACTGTCTTCACGATGGGCATACACTTCACATTGTGGGGAGTGTAGCTTATGCTTTGCAAAGTGTGGATCATGGTACTATTCAGCCCACCAGTGAGCAATGAGAATCCTTTTGTTTAAGGATAATGAAGCTGTCTTCAAAGGGCGTGTTATTTTACTTAGTAAAGCATTTCACAATCAAATAGTCATTAAAGTGAATTACTCTGCGTATTAAATAAAGAACTGTTATGGTCCCAGTGGTACAATTTGCTATGTTAGCTTTGAGTGACACTGGCGAATCTTTGGGTGGGGCTTAAATCATTTTGGGTGGGTCTCCATGATCCTAGATAGGGGCGTACATAGATTTTCTTCAATTATCATAGTTATGTAAAATATCTCAATTTTCCCAGTGTATTTTCTGGTGTGTGTGTGTGTACGTGCAAAGGTGTGCGTGTATGTATATATAATAGGCAAGAGTAGATTTCTCTTCCTGTCAGTTCCAGTGTCCTTTCTGCAATGAGAGTGCGAGGGCAGGACCGGAGCAGCAGATCTGAAGCTCGTTTGATTCCCCTTGGGGAAGTTCCATATCAGAATGTGAAAAGTGGGTGAACATTCAAGCAGGAGAGCTCTCTGGGGCCGCTCTGTTTAATCAGCTTTGAAAATCTTAGGAATATGACTTAGGTTGATTTTCAAGGAAATATGCTAATATGTTTTGGTATTTCTGAAAATCGGTCGTTCTGGAGACTTGATATTGAAAAAGGCTGCCCGTGGATTACAGTGATGTGTATGTGGTAACATCAATAATATAAATATTTTTAAGCATGGGTATCTAAATGTAGATTCTAATCCATGTTCATACATCTAGAAGCTATATTTTCCAAGCTGTCAAGTGCCTGTAGCTCTCACTGGTTGCATATCACTTCTGAAATTCAAGTAATTTCTATTAAGAGCACAATTTAGGTTCTGTGTAATGTATATTCATTAAGGTATACAAATTTTGGCCAGGCCAGCAAGCATGCAGTATTTTTAGCACACAATCCGAACATAATAGCTTCAATAGCAGTTGTTATAAGTCCTATATTGACAAAAAGGAAAACAGATCCTTTTCAGTCCCCCAGTTCTAGGAGATGAGTCACAGCCACAATTTTGTAAATTTTGCAAGAAAACAAAATGGAGCCAGATAAATATTCCACTATTGTCCTGCTGTACTGGCTGGTTTACCTGCAGAGCAGGTATTCCCATTACCTTCCATGAAAAGTTTGAAAATCTAGATGTGAAAGTTTGTCTTACTGTCAGCAAACTGTCCCATATTGATGGAAAAAGGAGAGAGGAGAAGCCAGGAAAGTGCTTTAATTGATTTGTCAATGCACCAAAGTGTGAACAGGCATGATGAAGTGTAAAGAGGGATGTGACACCAGTGTGGCAGAGCTGTCACAGTGGAAGGGGTTTCCTATAAAAGCAATGGCACTTAAATGTTATCTAGGGCTCCTGTCTGAGCTCTCATATTCCCTGGAAATTTATGCCTTAGGGAAGAGAAGTGTCTGACCAACTTGTGAGCAGCTAGGCATCATGCCATCTCAACAGGTAAACATGCACAAGCTGTGAAGAACCCCTATTTGTATCAAGTTTGGGAGTTACGGGAATTAAGTAATCTCTGATGGATCCAAGCAGTAACCCATCTATGGTTGTAATCTTGGTGGAGAAGTGGTGGTCCCTAGCAGTGACTGTATGTAGTATCTTTTGTCCCAGAGCACCATAAGACCAATAAACAATGTTTAAGTTGGAATTAATATCCTTGGTGTTTAAATGATGCCCCTTCCAAGAAGTAATGCAGCAATTCCCAGGCATTGCACATTAGACTACGTTTCAGGGTGGTAGGGTACGACGGTGAAGGTGAGGCTATTGATAGTTAAATATAATTGCAGGAGATGGATTTGAGCCAGACTATTGTACCGAAGGGTTGTTGCAGAGTTCTCCGAGGGATTTTTACTAAAGAGATTGTAGCATGCATCTCATCCAAAGAATAGGAAATCAAAGAGGATGGAAGCCCTTAGAGTCTCTGAGGTTTTGGCTCAGGACTCACTTGATTAACTGGGTATGAGTGTTATTAATTTAATATTGATGCTTCATACAACACCTAAAATCTCTGCTGGGGGTATATTCAGTGTGTTAAACTTGTTTGTAGGGGATTAGATGTGAATTATTCTGAAAGGGGTTTTGTCACCTTTGGAGGAGCATGTTTGGGAAGGAACTGTGTCCATTATTGCTAGGCCACATGCTTTTGCGTTTGCAGATGCTCCAGTTCCTATCTTGCTTTAGGAAACCAGATTCAAATATGGTCTTGAACTGAAAACATTGGCAGAAGTACAAATGCAAGCGTGTATATTACTACTACTGCTGTTACTCTACCACTTTGAAAAGCACTAGTCAGACTCTATTTGGATTATCTGCAATTCTGTAATGTATTATGGGAAGGACATTGCTGACTGAGCTTGTAAAAGTGCAGTGGGAGGCAAACAAATGCATGATTTAGTGTTTTGAAAGTATGACTTGTAAAGAAAGATTGACCTAAGCTGTATTCTGTAAGTTGAGAAGAAAGATTTGAAGTAGTGAGGAATATTGGTATGGGCAAAAAATACTGAAGTCATCTGGAGAGAGATCTATGTTCTAGTTCCACACTAGCTACACCACTGTGTAGCATCGCCGAATCAATGGCACGTCTGAGGCTAATTTAGGAGCACTGTTACGATAAGGCCCATGACTGTGCTTCGCAGACCTGGTGCTCAGTGCTGTGCCCAGCCGGGAGCAGGCAGGGGAGAGTGGGGCTGTGAGGTGCCTTGTGTCAGCACGGCGGCCAGTGCCTCGGCACGGGGCCAAACACATGTTATCGAGGGCTGGGCTGGCACCGCAGCGAACAGGACTTCTAAAGTGAGGTCTAGGTGAGGGTGAGGAAATCTCTGCTTTCCAGAGGTTCCTGGAAAGTCCAGCACAACTGAGAGGGGCAAATATAGGAGAGGATGTAAGTACTCTGGAAAAATGACAAAAAGAAGATGATGGGATGAGATGGAGAAGCAGGAACTGACCTCTGCCAGTGAATGAGTCACCATATGCAGGGGAATAAGATGTGCCTTGTAGATATGTAAGTGCTTTTTTATACCTTCAGAGAAGGTGGAGTCAAACCAAGTGTTAGAGGACGTCACAGAGCATGGAAAATGAGCTTGAAGCAGCATCCCAAATAGACAGCATTATTTGGCATTATTTGTATATATTATATATTATTATATTATTATTATTATATTATTATATGCATATATACATATATACACATAATGTCTATGTATACATAATACATTATTATTATATGTATATATATTATATGTATATTATTATATGTATATATTATATATTATTATTATATATATATATTATATATTATGGCATTATTTGAGTGTTGCTGTGAAGAATAATGCTGGATGAGTGTCTGAGACTGCGAACCGATTCATTTGGTTACTGCTTGTACTGCAGCTAAATGGAAAGGAGGGCAGAGTCTGCACCGATGGGCTGCACGTTCAGTTCTCCAGTTCCTTGGCTATGGTAACGTTTGATGCAGCAAGGGACAACAGGCATGTGCACCAGCCAGCTACACATTTTTCGTCTTGAAAGACGTGCATGTGATGTTGCCATTGCTCCCTGAACCCTGAGTGAGATTACAGAGCGTATTTGTTATAGCTGTGTTATCTGCACTAGGAAAGACTTTGTAATAATTCCATTTGATTTTTTTGTTCTATTTTCACAAACCTACAACAGGTCAGATGCTAAATGAGCTTCCAGTGATTGGACATTTGCATCAAGGTTGCACTGTTGACTTTTCTGAAGTTGTACGGTCTGAATCTTTGACTGTGGAGACAAATGCTATTGTCCTCTAACATGGTTGTGATCCAGGTCTTTAAGAATGAGTTTGAGATGCCTAAAAACGTTTTTTCTGGTAAGAATTGATTTCCAATCAGTATGATATCACTTGAAACTGAGTCTTTCACTTAAAGTGAATTTGTACGAAGACCAATTACCATTGATTTCGAAGTTCTAAATTGTACCTTTCTTTCAGCTACAAACATACAGCTACAAAGACAGCAACAGGGGCATAACCCAGAACTGAGGTTTCTCACCCTGTCAGTAAGAAGGTAGCTTGGGCTGGATGGAGATGCACTTCCCTGCCCAGCTGTGTGCTATCTGCTTTCTCTCAGAAATTAGAAATTTCTAGAGAAGAGCACAAAGGTACTGGGAATGGCAATGGGAGGAGATCTTACAAAAGGTGTAAAAGGTCTTTATTTAAAAATGCAAGGACTGCTGTTTAAAGCAAAATCACTTCTCTAGAGATGAGCAGCACAGAGCATCTCTAGGCTGGTCTGAGCTGCTCTGGGGGGGAAAGGGAGCGGCCAGGAAGGAGCTGGGGTGAATCCGAGCTCCAGCCATCTGTGGCCGTGGACAAGCCGGGTGATGACAGAGTGGGGCAGCTCCTGACGTGGTGCCTCATGCTAGCAACAAACCAGGCTCAGCTGCTCTGGAATAAAGGATTTGGGCATTCTGCACTGCTTGGCTCCTACGCTGGGCTCTCCACAAGTGCTGCGTTCCTTCTGTGTATTTCTTTTAATTTGTAGTAAGCATGTCAGCATTGCTGAACTCAAAATTTAAACAAGACTGTTTTCTGCATGATTCCTTCAAGGACATGTATTTGTCCTTTTTTCTTTTTTCTTTCTTTTTTTTTTTTTTTTTGTATCACACTTTTACACCAAGTGAAAGCATGTACAGCTTTTTAAAAGCCTTCAGAAATGTCTCTGTTTGTGGTCCTGAAGAACCCCAGTCTGAGCTAGAAAACGGGACATTGTATTGACCTGCTGGGAAAAATGATAGATGGATTTGAGGAGCTCTGCAGTAGAGGGCACACACTCCATTCTCTGTGGGAATGGCTGAGAAGACTAGTTTATACTGAAGGGGATAATACTGAATCAGATTGTCTTGCAATGCACCAAAATAAACTAGAGATTGCCAGAACTATGCATATTCACTTGCATCAGCTTTCACATCTCTATACAGTACACGCTGAGATAAGAGGCAGGCTTAGATACAATCTCCAGGAGAAAAAGTAATGGTAGCTAGGTTTTGGTAAATGTAGCCCATGTTGGGTTTACATTTAGATACATCAAAGTCTGATTTTCCTCTCTTTCTGATCGACTTCTCGTGATTTCAGTGGAGCTATTCCTGATTTATACTTGCGGTGAGAAGAGAATCCCACTCCTGAGACTGAATTTTTTCCCATTATCTACATGCTGAACGCTGTAGCTGTTCCTGCCAGGTGCTCAGCCCCTCCGGGGGTGTCTCGGCTCTTGCTGCAGTGCCCAGCCCTCCACCAATCCTGCATTTCAGCATTGCTGAAGCCTGCAGTCCTATGAAAACGTAAAAATGGCAGAAGCTTAGCAGGCAGCATTTTAATTCAGCAGTTTGTATTCTACTTGCTTGTAAAAATAAAGAACTAATGTTGCTCGCTTTTCCATACGCTGTTTTGAAACTCCTGAATACCTATGTATGTAACAGAGTCTATTACAACACCACATCAACAGCGAAGATATCTGACTTGTAAGATTAATAAGATTAAGGGACTTTATAGAGACTTTTCCCAGGCAAAACCAGCGCTAACTGTTGATGAGCTTGACTGTGCAGAGCAGGTTTACAAGAGAACATAGGCATTTTAAGATGCGGTCAGGGAAGATCCATGGTAGATAGGCATCTGCTTAGACATTTGTGCCAGTCTGCCCTCTTAGGCACTTGCCATGCCTTTGATTGGTGTGATTGTTCTACAAATATATTAATTGGGTTAAGCTTAAAAAAAAAGTCTGAAATACGACAGTATAATGCTGGATATAATTATTTGTTAAAAATGCTTGATAGCAGCATAAACCAAAGTTACAATTGCAACCTATATAGGTCTTTCATTAAATATCTCTGTTTAAAAATATCTAAAACTGAAAACCTAAAACCTTAAGCACTAAAAATCTGAAGTCTGTGTACTTGACCCACTGGAAAAGTCTGAAGTATTCATTCTTTCATTCCTTGCCCTTAGTGGGCTGCTTTGGCCATTAAACCTGCAGGTAAAACCAGTAGACTCTTGTACCACCTCTGAAATGGCAAAAAGTAACCTCAGAGGCTGTGCGGTTAGTGGAGGCGGTTTCACCTTGGGTGAGAACGTTGCTCCAGCTCGAAGCCGACTGCAGCACCGTGTGCCCAAGGTGCGCAAGTGAGAACTGTGCTTGCCTCGAGCACAGAACGGTGCCGCAGGGGTGACCCAGGATGCAGTGTGAACCCAGAACCCAAGGGCCATATCCTTCCCAAAGAGCATCCACAGCTCAGGTCATCTGCTCTGACTCGAAGCTGTGCACAAGCTCTCAGTTGTTGCTGATGTTTTTTTGACTGGTATTTGCTTTCACTTAATGGGCTGACAAACGTTCCGGCTTTGGTCATAGTGGTCAGAAACGAGAGAGAAAGCAGGTCCCGGGAGAGCTGCCGCCCTGTGGGATAGGGATCTGCTCATTTTAGGGAGTCTCCTTCAGGAGATGCAGATAGAAATGAGTGGTGGGTGCATAGAAAAAGCTCAAACAGATGCAAGCATTCGTTCCATTTGAAATTTGCACATCTGATTTCCCGCAAAAAGGGCAACTGCAGCTCCACTTTAAAGAGCAAACCAAATGAAAGAAGCTGTTTCCAGGCAGCTGTAGACTAGTGCGCGCACACAGAAATTCCATCTCCAAGAAATGGCTCCCCAAGTCTTTGGGGAAATGGAGCTTATGTTTTTTTCCCTTTTTGTCTGTCTTCTGAATATCTCCACTCAATAACCTCCATCTCCAACCTTATGAAGGCTTATTGCCTTTACAGGTTGTGCATCTTGTCTTGGATAGTGCCTTTAATTTGGAGATTCTTTATCACCATTGTATAGCCAGACTGTTTAAGGCACCCAGTTAAGATAATCAAGAATAAAATGGCTGAAGTTGGTCAGATTCCCTGTTAGAATTAGCAGGCAGAACTCCTCTGACTTTAATGGTTTGTGACAGTTGTGAATTTGATCCCATACCTTCCTTGAAAAATAAGATTTAAAATAATGTGAGTTTAGGGTAGGGCAGGAAGCCCTGGATGAAATATCTTACTGCATTGATTTGTCTCTTATTTTCCATCCTATGAGAAATACCCAACTTGCAAATAAAGGGTCAAGAAGGACATTTAACAACGTATGGTCTATACAGTATTAAAAGACCGTCTCACAGTTAATCATATGATTAATTTCTACAAGAAGGCTCCACTAAGTCTGCAATAAAAAGAAGTAATGAGGTTTTATAATAAAATTGAAAAGCTTCTCTAAGATGCACACAGAAGTCTTTTAAATAGAAAGGTAAGAAAAATCAGCTGTCTTCTTTTCAGTCTACTTTGCTGCAAGAGCTTTCTCTGCGTGGGCTCCTGGGCTCTGCAGTGACATCTGGCCCTGGCTTGAAATGGTCAAGTTATAGGGCATGTTTTAGGACCTTTTTCCTTTTGCAGGATGTATTTAAGGAGTGAGAGAAGGTTCACAAACTGTCTAATGTACTGTTATTAGGTTACTGACATTTTATAGTAAGAGCTGCTGATCTGCAGGAGGGTTGGCTCTGAGGTATATAGGGCGGTTCTGTAATTGTGTAAGATCTGGCTGGTTCCTCAGAGGCTCTTTGGAGGGACACATTTACGTTAAAAATGGCAAGCAATAAATCTTACTGTAATGCTACGGCAGCCATTGTGTAGTGCCTTGTCACTAACACACTGTATTATAAGTTTTCAGCAGGTGCCTTAAATTCCTCAGAAAAACTCAAGATGCACATTAGGACACTTGCTTTCCTGAGAGGTAGAAAGATCACAAACCAGAGAAAAATGCATAGGTAAAGCAGAGGGGCCAGAATAAAGCAGCAGAATACTAATCCACTCGCAAACCGTGCTGTAAACAACGTTTACTCTTAAGTGTTACAGCAAACTGGAAGGAGCCCACCTACATAGAATTCAAATCATGAGGCTGTAGGGAGAGAAACCTGCAGCTTGTGAATCTGGCACTCCTCTGCTCAGCAGAGAAGGTGACAGCCATTGAAAATGCCCCAGAAGTCTTGTACCTTCTGTTGGGGATCCATCCAGTGAGTAATTTTAGAGCAGCACATCCTTGCAACGCGCAGTAGTTGCCGAGTCAGTAGTGCTGAGTTCCTTGAGTGCATAGGAATTAATGTTTCTGCCATGTCTCGTTTGCTGTCCCCCCAGTGGCTCTGGTAGTAGGCTTAGCCATGCACCAGTGGTCCAGGTGCACCTGATGTTAAGGTTACTTCAGTGGATTTCAGTAGCACTTACGTTTAATGTCTATGGATATACATTTTGCTTTACCATGTCAATCTAGTCGCTAGCAATGTCTGTATACAATAAATATTGCCATGACAATTACTGTGCTATTTGATCCTTAATGGCCCTCTTCGTAGGTAGTTAAGCCATATCCTGGATAGTACGTCAGTGTACCTCATTGTAGGTAATCAAAACACAGGTATATCTGGTTTCTGCACTGTGCCAGTATTTGCATAGAGCCCGCTTTTAAGAATGTATCCAAAGTTTCCCAGGCTCTAGAAGACCAGGCATGCTTGAGCAAAGCAAGCCATGAATTGGGTGGCATCCTGTTTGTCCGTAAGTGTGATAATGAAAAATCTGCAGAGACTTCCAGCCTGGCCCTCAGGGAGCAGATGTTCAGCTGAGCTCCTGTCTTCTGTTTCTCACCATGACCAACTGGAAACAATCATTGCAGTAATGTTTAGAATTATCTGGGGCCTATTTCATGAGATCTCCAAACAAAATCGCAATTATCTGATTGTGGATTTTGCCCTTGCATCTGAGAGGGCATTCATAACAATTATAAAAGAGCAAATTTATGTCCATGATAATGAATGACTTCCAGCAGCCAAACAGTAGATATAGACAAATTTGGATATAAAGCATGGGAGCCTTACGTTCCAGGTTCCTGCATTAAATTCAAGGCTGCACAAATGAGCATGAGAAAGGTGGAAATGCAAAGTGTAGTGATGTGTTAAACTAGCAATTAAAGTAAAACACGAAGATAAAGACTAAAAGAAGAAAGTCATAAGGCTGATCTGACTGTCCCACTTGTTCTGTTTCTGAAATTCTTTTGTTTTATAGACATGACTTGAGGCATTTCTAAGGAGACAAATATTGCTCAAGAAGTAGCAATGTTGTGCACAGGAAACAATTTTCCCTACTTGGAGTCTCTTCTGTTTTGTTTTTTGTTTTTTTGTTTTTTTGTTTTTTTTATGGTATGTTTTTGGTCAGCATAACTTTGAACACCACCTTTTGAGATCTAGTTGTAGGAGGATTCTGACTCCTTATGAGCAGAATATGCTGTTAAAATAGAGAAGGAAGCTTTCTTCCCTTTTTGCAACTGAAGTCTGCATAATTTTCTAATTTTACTCATGTAATCTGTCCTTTGAGTAAGCTTGCTAATTTTAAATACCTCATATAGAAATAACTGTCATTTCAAAATATATTTGCCTTAGTTAAGGAAAGTTTCCTTATTTGAGACAGTTATTTTGACCTATCGCTGTGCAAGTATTTTGGATCCAGACAACGTGTGTTCTCTTGCAAAACTCTTATGCAGCTTCAGTTCTAAAACCAAAGATCCTACCGAGGTTTATAGAGTCTCTTTAAGGGTCAGAACCTCATTTGGAGTGGAAATCTGCTTTATTTGGTCTTTTGGTACAAGTTTAGGAGTAGAAGGGGTGTCATTCTTTGCACATAGAAAGTTCTTTAGGGAATTCTATGGTACTCTTTTCTTCAAAAAGACAGTTTCTGACTGATTCATGTAGAAAATGTCTTCAGGCAGATTAAGTTCTTTGAGAACCTCTATGAATTTCCATACAAAGTTTCTCCCTTTAGTTTACCCTAAAACCTTTTTTCCTCTCTTCAAAGTAAAAGACATGGGCAAGATAAAAGAATGGTAGGTCTACAGAGTTGGGCAAGGTAGAATGAAAGCGTTACAGCTACACAACCAAGAAAATGAGCAATCCAAGTGGACTAGCCGTAGAGTTGCATGAAATTCCAAAGATTTACAATGAAACTAAGCTGAATAATTCTTTAGTGGCAACCAAATAATTGCACACGATATCAGTGTCGGCAGGTCTCAGAAAGCACTTATGGTTGAAGATCAGCCTGAAACTGATCTCTGGTTCTGTAGTTTTGCTATTATGGTTTTTACAGCATGCTGAGATAAATTGATGTTTCTGCTAAAGGGATTACATACCTTGGATATCTCCACTGCAGAATCTGCCTCTAAGAAAGCATTTCTTATGAGATCCACTCTAATGCACTAAATGCCCTTTTAGATTGAGGACAGACTGCAAGTACTCTGTGATCCCTCTTCTGCATTGCTTAATAACAGTAGGGCAAATCCCAGAGTCCTTATAAAATCATTACTGAAATCATTAGGCATTTTGTCTGACTAAGGATCGACTGTAAACTGACCAGAGGTTTCATGACTCATCCTCAGGGGACTCTGAAGACTGATCAAAGTTAGATTGCTAACGCTGTACAACTTATCCCCGTGTGACTAAAATTGAAAGGGCACAAAAGCAGGTTGGAACAGGAGACGAGCATCAGTTCTAAAATATTGGAAAAGCTGTTAATCATAAGAGACACAAGTTAAACATATGCATGTGCATTTTTGTATATTTCATACATGAGTAAACATGCACATTTTCATCTTTTATGTCACTAAACACATCAGCACGCAAAAACATGAAAAAGCAGACTAATTGTGTTATCTGTAATACCAAAGTTGATGAAATACTAGTACTGAACTACATAAAAGAATCACTTGCCACAAAACCATCAGGTGTACAGTGTTACGTATACCACTTTAAACTTTGGAAAAGCAGTTCACCTGAGTCAAAAATTGAAATTTTTGGAAATAAACTCTTTAAATTGCAGTATGAAGAATGTAGACAGTATGTAGAAAAATTAGACCAGAATTTCACCCACGAGCCATGGAGTCAAAGGGAAAATTCCAAGTTGTCATGGGTATAACACTTTATTTGTCATTGCATCTGTCCTGTTAATAGTAACACTGGCTGCTTTTCCCCAAACTATATGAAGATGTAAGCAGTTGGCAGTCCTAGTGACAATATGTAAATTACTCAGAGTGAACCCGATCTTGCATAATAAATGCCAATTTGACTCTAAATTTGTTAACAATATTTTAATGTGGTAATTGAGGTCAAGGAAGACTCCAGCTAAATACTGTGTTATCTATAACTGTCAATGTTAAATAGTACTTGGGTATCCTTGCTGAAAATCGGATATCCAGGTTAACATATATCATTGGGTTTTTGCAGCCAGAAATCAAATAAAGTGTATTAGTCTTGGCAGCATGTAAGTATATTAGTTTATAAATGTGCAGCTGCAGCTATCCATAGCTTTTTGGACTTGTTTGTTTTACAACAGACCAGTAATTGCACTTTTTCCTGTTTTGTGTATAATTTTGATTAGAAATCAAGTAAGAAATACATGCCTAAAGGCTTCTGGAAATTAACTGGCATGTTTCTGTTCTGTCAGCTGATTGACAAGGTGCAATTTTAACCAATTTTATTCATGGGTCAGCTTATCATTGCTTGTTTAAAAAGCTTTCCAACACCTTGATAGACATGCAAGGATGAACCTCTATAGCAACTACACTGGGCTGAAAAAGTTTTGTCTATTAAAATGTTCTAATTTTCCCTGAAGGTGTTGGCATTCATCAAAAACATGTAGGCAATAGCGAGTCAATGTATGTCCATTCTCAAAGCAATTTTTACAGCTTGGATGCAACTGCAGCAGGTCTAGGGGGCAGTTTTATGCAATGTCCTTCCCCATTCCCCCTCCATTTAATGTGTAGGGCCCTACATCAGCTCCCCTATACCCAGGAGCTAATTTATTAGATAACAGGAGCAGCTTTGCTTAGGCTCTAAGACATCTAAAATGGTCTTTTCTGGAATGTAGAAAAGGTTGGCGTATTTTTGCTTCAGTTGGGTAGGGTTTTTTTGTGAATGTTCCAGCCGAGTGTTATTTCAGCCAAAGCAGATTGGTTTCAATTTCCTTGTCCTAACTCTGTCACTTGTTAAATGGTCACCATTCAGTATAGGAGGAAAGGACTTCTCCAGTGGAAGTCTGCCTCTTTCAGTGCTGTTAGCCTGCTGTTTGCAAAGCGAATAATCACTTGAGAAGAGTAATCTGTCGTCTTACACTGCACATGGTAGCGTACAGTAGCTCTGAGCCCACCAGCGACCACCAGCATAACCTGTGCAACACATGTGGAAGAGGTTATGTAGAAAATGCAGCCACGAGTCCCTCCCTTTCCTTGGTCCCACCCAAGAACTGTCTCCTGATGAGAAAAAGCTGGGAAAGTCCCCATGCAGTTGTTAGCGCTGACACAGATTCGCTGTGCTCTCTGGGACAAGTTACAGAATTTCTTTGCACCACCCTCAGTGGTGAGTAAATGCAGACCCGTTATATTCTATGTGTACAGATACTGCTTGTTATGAAATAAGTCCTCAGGTACCTTGTGACCTCTGCCATTTCACACAATCAGATGCAGGGAGCTACTGATGAAGAGGAAAGAAGACTGTCGTTGATAAAGAGGAGAGGGGTTTGAAGTCCTATAGAGTGGAATGGAGTTTAATGCAAATAATTTTTGTTATAGACATGGAAAATGTTGGTTCCAACAGCACCTGCATGGGACAGAAGCAGCTTCTCCAGCACTTCCTGCAGCGGAGTCCTTAGTGGAGGAATGTGTGTGTTAACTGGCCTAATAATAATGATGATTACCAGTAGGTTTTAGGGGATTTACTGTTTAATACAGGATTTCAACCTGTAATAAACAACTCCTGTTTAATTTTGATTCCAGGAACGAAGGGTGAAATCTTATTTTGTCAGACACTCTAAATATAAAACATTGTCTTCCATTCTGAACACTCAGGACTTGTACTTTGCAGATGGTGTTATCACATATAATAATACCCTTAAACCTATCCCAGTTAATCTGGTTGGGTTGGGTTTTGTTTAGCACCTTGTAAACTTTGCACATCTTATAGCTCTGCACTGACTGAATCACCAGATAAGTAATAGCTTCAATAAAATCTCCTCTGGTGGAAACGCTTCATGATCAAATTTACAGAACAAGTTAAAAAGTTCTGTATATAATCCTTTCCCTCCTCGTTAATGTTCATACAGGGTAGCACCACTATAAAGTATGTTCATCCAGTGAATAAAGGTCCTGCATGATAAACCAGTTAACAAAAAGCTGGTGTTAAATTTAAGCTGATTGGATCATTTCCACTTGTACTGATTTCAAGCTCCCGTTGCAGGCAGTGGGGATGTTTGTCTGGGAGAAGGAAAAGGGAAGGGCTGGGCAAGGTCTTTAGGATTTAGCCTCTGGGCTTCAAAATGGATTTAATAAAAACAAGTAATAACCTGTAATACAGCATAAAGCCTGCAAGGTATAAGGAGAGAGAAGATTGGCTGAAAATGACTGGAGCGTCTACTTTCCAGTGTGGTTCATAGTTAACACAGCAAACCTGGAGAGCCTGATTCAAACCCCATAGAAGTCGGTGCTTGTCACGGACTTTGAATCAGGGCTGTGCTTTGTGCATTCACTGGTTAGCAAAAGGTTTCTTGAATGGTCACTCATTCTGTGTTGCTGTGGCTATAATTTCACCGATTGCCAGTTACTTTAAAAGTAGCATCAGGGGTGTTGCTTGTTAGTCCTCGTGTGCCTGTTTACAAACGGCGCTCCTTCAAGTATTACGGGGGCACCTGGTCAAAAGGTTGTGCTGCAACTGCACAAGTGGTACTAGCAGATGTCCTCATAAAAATGCACCAGGACTGAATGCGGTGGCTTGATTATCAGACTTTAATATGTCATTTAAGAATAATGTCCTTGTCTTTATTGGAAACCAGGGCTGACATACAAAAACATCATTAGTAGTTAGACTGGAGCAGTGCAATGGCACTGAATGCAGAAGATGCAGTTCAGGCACAGAGCATCTTTTGTCTAGTGGTATTTCCTGTGCATCCTCAGGGGAATCCAACTAAACCTTGGACATTCAAACCCAGAAAATTGCTCTGGCCTTGGCTAGACTAATAGAAGTCAAAACTTCAATCAGGCACTTATTAGTTACTTTGCACATGTGATATAAGGTGCCTTTGTTGGTGGCAAACAAGTGCAATTGCAGCTTGGAATTGACTTTTTTTTTTTTTTTTTTTTTTTTGCTATCTTTGCTCAATATAAGGTTAGGATTGGGTCATGTACCAGGGCTTTTACCAAATTAATGCCATCAGGGGAATTACACTTAAATGGAATTCTTTCTATCTAAACAATTTCATCTGGCTTCTTCTCAGCTTTTTCTCTTTGTCAGTTGGTATGGGTATATAAAATAATTCAGACAAGTCAACAAGTGAAACAATACAAAAAATACCAGGTTTTGAAAGAGACAACAGTGTTTGCATCAGCTCTTGTGCTGCTGCTTCAGCCTGGAAGTTCTAAGTATCTTTTGGTTTTTAGCAGTCTTTGAATAAAATTCTGCAACTTGCCTCTTGGTGGGAAATCCTAATTTAGGTTAAAGCAAGGATGTTTCCCTGAATTTAAAAAAGGTGATTTGCAGTTTTGTTAAGGCCTAAGTAACATCATGAAATAATCACCATGAGCATTTCTGTACTGTAGCATGAGAAAATTATTCACACACAACTTGGGTAGATGCCACCTGCAAAAGTGTAGCTATGTGAAGACTTTCTTTGTAAATGGAATCTGTGACAGTGCAACCAAAGCTGCACCTCATTCACTTGCCCCAGCAATGATTCATTTCAGCAATGATTCATTTCATTTCACATTCATGTACCAAACCTTCAAGATGATGCTTGATGACATGACATGACATGACATAGTTGCTCTTGCCCCTAAGGTTATGCCAGGAGTAGATGATTCCTGGAAACAGGGAAAGAAAAACATTATATAAGCAATATAGATATTTGGTGAAGTCCCATGGCAATATCTGACTTCAAATTCCCAGGTTAGGATAGACTGTCTAACTTGATAGTTTGTGGACTGATGAGTGCAGAGCTTGGATGTGGTGACTCCAAATCTCTGTGGAAGTAACTAAGGATCATTGTCCCTTCAGGTTTGCTTTAGACAGAAAAGAAAACCTTTTGAAACCTCCCTCTCAAATGCTCCGTGCCAACCACAGAAGCCATGGTTAGTGCTGTCAGAATGAACCTGTTAGAGTTGTTTAGGTCCTAAAATCTTCTTTATCTCAGGTGAAAGATATAACTGATATTCATGGTTCCTCAGCTGCATCTCTGCCATCCAAGCTGAGACTGTCAGGAATCTGCAGTATACAAAAGATGTTTTTTGCTCACAGTTACGTTTATCATTTTTTAGACTTTCTTCATCTTGCTTTGTATCATCTCTCCCATCCACCCCTTTTTTAATAACATTTACATTGGAAGTATATGAAGATAACTCGAAGCAACAGTATAGATGAATAATATTTCTAATAAAAAAGGAAAATAATTTTCATCATTTAATAATATGGCACAGTAAGCAACATGAAGGTAAGATTGTGGAGACCAGTTGTAAGCTCTGGAGGTTTAAAATGAAAGGAAATTGAAGAAAAATAAGACTGGGTGATGAGGTTCATAATGTCTGTTTTTTCTTTTTTGTTTTGTTTGTTTGTTTGTTTTCTTTACGGCTATAGCATAAAGCAAGCTTTCAAAGGCAACACTAGAAAATGAAGAGGTATAAGCACCCTACCAACAGAAGCTCACATCTCCTAAATGTCAACCTACAGATTTTCTGGAAGTAGAGATGTTTCTTCTTCATTATGTTAACAACATTTTCCATGTGTTTAATCAATGGACTTTTAATCAGTTAACTTGGATTTTATTTGCGTTCTTACGTGCTTATTTTGATAAATTATTTTAATATACTCTAATTTTAAGTAGCAGTCAATGACCTTTGATTTGAAAGGAGTGCTTTCACCACTTACAACAATTTAATTAAGTTTTTGTGGTCTTTATGACTAGGAGATGATCCTTTGTTGTCCCAGCACCTGAATGAATTATGGATGATTCTGGAATAGAACTAAGACTTTTCTCAAAATATTTAACAATTAATCCCCATTAAGAAGTTCAAGTGCATCTATATAGTGGTTGTTGATTGACAGCAGTTCATAGATGGCTAGGCATTTCTGTGAAGATCACATTTTATGTGAATAATACTTTTCATTATAATATCATGTCACTTGATTGTTTTGTTAAATCTTATTTGATCTTCTTTGAACTTTAAAAAAAATAATAATTTTACCAATAAGATTTCTGGTAGCATCTTCTACCAGATTGTGTAAAATAATTTTTAAATGGCTTTAGAATATTCCCTCTAGAATGACCACTGCTGTACAAGCATATATGATGATTTACTCCATTAAAGCATTTCCAACCTAAAAAGTGAAGAAAAGCCAGAAAATGCAAGGAAAGGGTTGGAATCAGGTGTAGGAAATTTCTCTCTAGGTATGTTTTCATCCTGCATCCATAAAAGCAAGATGATGCAAGATGATACTGTTCCTCAGTACACTTGTGACTGATGAGCTTCCTTTGTACATCACACCGGAGGAGAGGTACTGCAGACAGCACTGTGGTCCATGACAAAGCCCTTATTTCCCTGCACTTATCCCAGACTTTCTCACCCTATTGGTCTCTATTTTTCAGTAGTACAAAGATTGTTGGGGAGCTTCATCTTTCTACTAAACCCTTATTGCTTGCTGATTTGTGGTTTAGAAAACAGGGATGTTCTACTGGTATAGCTAGGGTAATACGCTGGCTCTTCAGCAGCAGTTTGAAGCCTCATTCTTGCCTGCACTCTGCAAGGCTCTCACCCAAGAATCCTTCAGGAAAATAAAGGAAAGGCTAACTTCTCCAATTCCCTTCTTCATGTCTCCACATGATTCCCTGCAGTCCAGTCTCTGGGTCTTTTTCTGCAGCTAATTCTACATCTTCGTACCTTTGTCTCTCTTATCTGAACCAACTGTAGAGGGATCTTCAGCACTTCCTGTCACTTGTAGAAATGGGTTTTGTGGAGGTTGGATATCTCATCCTGGATATCTACAAGACCCTCAGGAGCTAACGTCCATCAAACTAGTATGGGCTAGTGGACAGATTTCTTTTCCCTGTAAGTCAGTCTCCTCAAGAATTTCAAAGAAGGTATGTCTAGAACAAAAGCTATTGTGAATTAATGCTCAGAGATGAAGATAAGGCTCGCATTTAGCAACACAGAGGGTGCAAAGGTTATACAGTGAGAAACAAGTGTGTTTAATATTAGTTTTGTGATATGGAAGCAGGAAATAAACCTAAGGAGAGGAGACCACAGTACCAAATTTTGAGTTTTTGATAGTTTTCCTTGGGTATGTTTCCTTTAAGGTTCTGTGATTTTATTTTTTGCATTTCTGCAGCCTCCTCTTCAAGATTATAATGCTTTGTGTTTTTTGAAAATAAATATATTATGCAAAAGAGGTATACTGCATATTCACAGCCTTTGGGTATCTCTGCACCGGTGCAGATGAGGTAGGTGCATGTTTTCAGATCAGTGAAGAATCTCCTTTATCAGCTGATAATTATGGCAATGGTATGGCAGGACCTCTACAATTCTGACACAGGACTCTTTTTGCATGGACACCCCACAATACAATTGGTACAATTGCCAATGCCATTATTTTTCACAGTACTTTTCTATATTTCCTTCTCTAATTTCCCTTCTTTAGCATGCATCCTAGGAAATAGATGTGTTTGGAGGTAAAGGTGTTAGCTATGACAATTTGTACAGATTTACTGACTTTCAAAATGTAAAATTGCTTAAAAAGTTGATTTGAAACATCAATAAGGGGTGTTATTTTTGCAATTATCAGGGCTGGCAAGGTATAAAACCCCTCTTTTACACTGGTAATAAACTTTTCCATATGTAAAATTAACAGCTGCATCCTGAGCACTTGTATTTTAAATTACTTGAAATCTTGCCGATTTGTTTCCACGCATGTGAAAAGGAATCACAGAATCTTTTGGTTGGAAGAGACCTTCAAGATCACCTAGTCCAACCTAAGACCTAACACTAACAATCCCTCCACTAGACCATGTCCAGCTCCAAATGCTTCCCTTGAAATCTAGTACTATACAACGTGACCTACAGATGTTCTGGCCCAATGTTTGCAATATTTTCTTCTTTGATAAAACTCTGTAAAAGTCAAGTTTCATCCAATATTGAATTTTTATGACTACTTAGAAATGCCTGAAAGTTTGTTTCAGTATTGCTGCTGACAGATCTTTTAACTACAGGACATAATCAGAATACGATTATTAGGTTTATATTATAAAACAAATATGTTACTGCCTACAAATAATATGAAAGAAAAAAGGAAAATAGAAAATGCCTATCTTAAATAGCAGAAAAGAGTGATTAATCATCCTGTTCATGTAAACAGGGTTATTTTTCTTTTTATAACATGACATTGAGCCAAAAGTATGTGACTGATTTTATAAATCAGTCACTACCCTGTTCAGGCCATCATTTTTTTTTTTTCTTTTAATGCACTCTGCATTAATATCCTGCCTCTGGCTTGTTTCATTTAATTTCTTCCTTGCCAGTAGAAAGTAAGCAGCAATGTATGTTCAAATGCAGTAAGCACTTCTCTGGGAAGAAAAAAAAAAAAAAAACACTTGGAGAAAAAAAAAAAGGAATCAAAACACAGGAGAAGGTAGAATCTGGGGAGCTTCCAGTGGGAATTCAACAATAAGCATGATAAGCTCGTTTTGTGTTTGGAACTAAAGAGTTAGATTTTCTGTTAGGCTTTCAGAAATTGCTCCTGCAATAATAGCTTTACTGCTGTTAAACCGCTCACATAATATGCAACACCTTTCTGACTCTTTATAAGGATTTCCAATATCTAGCAATGGTAGATAACGCTCAAGACCATATCCTGACCTTCAGCTCTATGACTGACTAGGCCATTTTTTCACTGTCCTCGTGTCCTTGTGAAGCACTATGCTTTTTCTCAGCCTTTGTTTTTATTCTGATTGCTAACCAGGCAATAATTCTGCTAGCTTCTCACTTGTTCATTGAAACAGGGAATTTCAGCAAGGCATAAAGCCAGAAATCCAGCCAGAGGGGATTTGAACTACAGTTTGAATTCTGTTTTATTTGTGTTAAACTATTTATTGTCCTCCAGCGCTGGAGCTCTTTCTAATCCATTTGATAAATTCATAATAATTATCATAAATACTTAAAATACAGATTTATGTTTCTCACTGGCATGTTTTTACTCAATGTAGTTTTCTCAGTCCATTAGTAAAATGTTCCTACTTTGTCACTGTGTTCCTGGTTTTGTAATAAGGAAGGTACGGGGAGATTTGTCATCCATCTTAACAGGCCCTGGACCAAGACAATACTGATGAGAGTAACGAGTCAAATCGTACTTTCTAACCCTGTACGTAGAGAAAAGATCTCATAACATCTGTCATCTGCTGAGGCCATCTATCTTGTCTTGTATTGATTCACAGGAAGCACTTCACAACTCACAAAGTTGTAAGATGTAAAGTATGCGTTTATTTCGGCGCCGGGAGCGTAAGGGATATCTCCGCAAAGTTACGCTCCCCTGTTGTTAGCCCACGCCTCCTTTTTATTCTCTAAAGTATTACATATGCACTAAGTTTTGCAACCTGTCTACATATTCATTTTCTAACCCCGCCTAGCCCTGCTTCATATGTTAATTATCTTCTTCCTTCTTCTGCGCTTGCGTAGAGCCCCTCTAGTGGTCGTCCAGGTGGTCGTCCTGATGAAGTAAGGCGTCTTCCTCAGAGCTGAACTTTTCACCTTCTCAGTTGGCGCATGCTCTTTAGGCTTCTGGATCTCATCCAGACCATAGATATGGCCTCGGCTGGTCCTCTCCTTGTTTCACCTGTTACTTATTTCCTAAGGAGGATGCTAATGCCACGCTTCAGTACCGTTAGACAAATCATGTAGAAATTTCTCATTACCCCTTACCCATTGTTTGTTGTTTTTACCTTAACTCAGTATTGTTGATATGGATTCCATTGCTATGTTTAAGTTGCTTCTAAAGTTTCTCTGTGAAGTCCTCTTTTTCCCCCAGGTGTTGGTTTGCATTAGGCAACTTCTAAGTCTTTCCGCTGGCAGCTACTGTCCACAGCCTAAACACATTCAGCATGTTCTACTCATTCTGGAGGAGCCAAGTTGTTGGCTAAGATTTATTGAATTTCTTCTTTTGTGAGGAAGTCTCTCCATCTAACATCCCACATCTTTCATAAGTGCGTATATTTTAGACAACGTCTTGTTTCCCACCCCTAATGTTTTAGTAGATCTCCACTTCTAACCAGCTACCTGTTAACATTTGTGGGGTCAGTAATATAGATTGGTCTTGGCACTTGCCCATTTCAGACATCCTCATGCTGGTCTGTCTTGTTGTGATGCATTGGCTTGGTTTGTTGTTGATAATTTAAGAAACATCTGGAATTATACCGAATTGGACCTGAAGAAATGCACTATAAAATGAGCTTGCTATTCTTTTAGTGCACAGTCCTCTAAACACCAGGATAAGTGTACTGCATCAAGAATCTCTCGTTCCATTTTAGTAACTGTATGGTATAGTGTTTATCCTAGTTTGTTTTTAGAATTTTCTACTCTGGAAACTACTCTTGTTACCTCCTAAGAAATCTTATTAATTCCACATGTCTTACAGTTGTTTAAAAGGTGGTGCTCCTTATAGCATTTGGTTTTTGTGTGTCACTTAATTTTTCTGTCTTCCATTTCTTGGCTTTGTTCTAAAAGCCTACCAATCCCTTCTCCACATGATAGTTATATAAAAGCTATTCTTCCTTAACTTGTATTACTTTATACTTCTATTCACCTCTGGATCTTGTGAAAATTATTTATTTTAGGCCAGTACCTTTTTCACAGTTTTTCTGCACCTGAGTTTCATACTTTCTGGTGCTTCCAGAACGTTAATTTTGCTCTTAAGAATCAAAACTGGCTTGGGAATCATTTCAGTACGAGTGTTCCTGAATACACACCCATTTCTTATTTGATAGAGCATATGGCACAATGCACTACACATTTCTTTATCTTGTAGTTCCCCAGGATGTTCTCCCCAGCAAAATGATTCTGCTTTTCCATTAGTCCAGCCGCTTCATTGCCAGGGCAATTGGAAAACGCCTGTGGTGTGCATGTCCATCCAATGAGATTAAGATGACTTTAGTATCCCAGCTGAGTCAGCAACGTTGCCGCTACCTGGGAAAGCCCCCAGACCTTGTCATTCACCCAGTATGTACAATGCATATCGCTTTTAATGTGCGGTGCGTGTGCTCGCATCTGTTTGTATGTGGTAGATCAGCTGCTTTTTGTCTTTATCACACTCAGGGTTCATAGGGGAAAAAACAGCCTCAGGAAAAATAACCTTTTTCTCCTCTTCAGTTATGTATTGTTTTGTGTCATGGGCTTACTTAACATCTGCTGGCAAATAGTTTTTACATAGCAAAATGCAGGAGATGGCATGATTGTGTTAGAGTAGCATGCCGTTTTTAAACGTTTTATGTTTGGGATGGAAAAAGAGGCCAACAGCTAACTACTAACCGCATGATCAGAGTAGTTAAATGGCCAGCCCTGGACCACGTATTTAAAGCTGTGCAGTAGATGTGGGGCTGTTTGTTCAGTGCTATCCCATCACAGAATTACACAGCTCGCTGTGGTTGCAGTCTGATAATTATTATTGATTCACTCTCAGGCTGTCAATCTGGGGACAGCGCTAAAGCAGTCCATGATGGACAGAAAGAGGATTGGACAGCCACCATCCAACGAGGAAACTTCATCTTGAAAATGAACTTAGATGAGATGGTGCTAGTGGATAAGGGTAATTGATGATTGTTTCAGAGTGGAAGAAGGAAAAAAGGAGAGATAAAAAATTCCTCTTTGGCATTCATCCTTAGTGGCCTGTAATACTCCAGGGACTGTCTGCAAACTCTGTAAAGTTTAAAGTTTCTATTTTCAATGGTTAGCCAAATATACTGCTCTTACTATAAGTAGTGATTAGCTTAGGGTCACCAGAATCCATGAGAAAGAACAGCATTTCAGGGAAATAACTTTCCCAACCCAGACATATTCTTTTGATCTCCTTTTGATTCCTAAACAAATCTTAGCACTGTCAGGCTGGTTAAAACATTTAGTACTTGATCTGTAGCTATTAGCACAATGGATCTGTATATTAAAGACTTGCACCTGAAAGTGACACAGTTACAAATTATATTTTGGAGCATCCATACCTTGTTATATATTTCTCCATAAATGTGTCCAAATAAATTGTCAGCTCACAAGGGAGGAAATAGTCGTAACAAGTGCTGGACAGCAAGGTGCTTCTTGAGCAGAGTCAGAGGCCAGTCAGCCAAAGCAAAATACGAGCTTAATTAACAAAACAAAGGTGACTGGCTCACCAGCATCTCAGGCTGCAATGATTTTGCTTGTCCTGTTTCTGTATTTTTGGGGTGCCTATATGAGGCATCTGTAAAGACAAAGATCTGTTTGGTTTTCCCAGTAAGACCTGCTTAATAAGTATAAAGTGCTACTATAACTCATGCATAGTTCTGTTGCAGTAGTGTATAAAAAGACAAAACACAGTTATCTCAAAGGCTTCTAAATCAAGTTGTTTTCTTAACTCGGCTCCATGAGCACCTCCTGTCTACTATGCAGTTTGTTTGCATTATTCCTGCCATTTTGATTAATATCATTCTCAGGAAATTAATACTATCCCCAGAAATCCTGTGCAAAGACTCTTTGCTATCTTATCCCTTTGAATGCTGTCTCTACATAGGCTGAGGATGAGTCCGAGGGATTTTCCTGTGTGCATCCAGTGAGAGTCGCGTAATGCTCTGGTGCAGCACTGTGGGCACTGTCAGCTCGGCCACGGCTTCCCCCAGCAGCCGAGATGCAGCCTTGGGCAGCAGAGGAGGCCCTGAGCAGGCTGCAAGAGGAGCATCGTCATCACAGCAGATGTGCCGATGGTGCAGCCCATCGCGATCCCGGTGTGCAAAGAGAACTTGCCTTTTCCAAAGGGATTATTGAAATGTCAAATTGGGGTGAACAAATCAAGCCAAGCTTCCCGAAGACTAATTCCTTCAAAGCTGTTGTAATCAACATGCGTTTTAGTTGAGATGTGGAGATTATGGTGCTGTTTGTATTTGGATCTTCTGCCTCGTTGGCCCTAGGCAGGGCAGTTTTATGTCCCTGCTTTCTAGTTAAAGGCAGAGCTAGAAGTGGTGCCGGTGAGAATATCAGACCAAAGGGACACAACTGGGGTGTGCAACAGACCATGTGCTCCGTGATCGGAGAGGCTGCCCAAATTTTGACACTGTTTACAAGATTATTGTTTTTTAGTATCGGCCAGGTGGCATTTTGAACTCTGCCAGGCTGCCCGATTGTTTGTCTGCACAACTGCTTCTGTTTAATAGCTGTGATGCCCCGTGTCTTAACGTCCCCCTTTCCCTCAGATTTGCTGACTTTGATGGTCACAGCAAGGTCTGCCTAATCTTCCGTCTTTTCCCAGAAATTGTGAATTGAATAAGGCTGTGTAAGTTGAGGAATTGTTTCTCTGATAAGATTGTGGTTTTTCACTGTTGATACTAATTCGTATCTTTATTATTTACATTAACTAGCTTGCTTGGCTATCCCTACTTGCGGCAACCATAGCTGCTGGGCCTGGGCCTGGGCCAAGCTGCATGAATGCCAGGAGAAAGCAGTCAGCTGCCCGCTGGGTATTTGTGTTCTGTTCAGAAATAGCTCGAATATCACTTTGGGTAGTGCAGCCTTGGAAACCTTGGCTTCAGTAGCTTGTCTTATGACCAGCTTGCCTTGTGATACAGGTTACTGGTTTGCAGCCTGCCTGGCACACGGGGCCACAGGGAACTGAGCAGTCCTCGGGGCACATCCGAAAGAGGGCTGTGCTGACAGGGCAGGAACCGCGGTGTGGTGCCGTGCTCCTCGTAGCCGCTAGAAATGGAGCACAGTAGGTACCCGCTGACACAAGTAACGTGAGGAACGGCCTGTTCCATCAGTTCCTTTGCAGAGCACCGGTGGTGAGCTGGTGTCAGCACCAGTATTTTCTCTCAGCTCAAAGCGGGCCCACGCGCCCTTGGCTGAGAGGGGCAGGGGCTTGCAAACTGGCGCGAGCAGTGCGTTTTCTGGAAGCTAGAGGCCTGCGATTGCAGGGAGGAAAACTGCAGCTGAAAATATTGAATTTCTTCAGATCCCTAAGCAGACCTGCAGATACAATAATTGATCACAGAACATCGTAGGCTGCTCTGAGATGTGCAGAGATGAGGCAGGAAGAGGCAGTGCGCCTCGGCTGCCGCGTTCTGTTTCTCCCTCTCTCCATCATTCTTTGTGTCACGTCTGCTGCCCGGGGTTGTTCAAGCATCTCCCACACCTTTGACCATCGTATGACAGCTACTGCCAGAGGTGACCATCACTAGGGGCTGACCTTTACATCTGTGTGCATATGCATTTTGTTAATACTGTATCTTTTAGATGAGTCCTTTCAGACTGCGACACCGTTATTTTTCTCTTGCAATACCAGTACAGCATTCTGTGCACTCATTAGGAAGCAGAATGGGAGCTTTTTGCCTAGGGCTCAGTGGCCTAAAAGTAATATTGTGCACTGAGTAGTTTAATAAGTTTCAACATTTTCCTAAGCAGCAGCATTGCTGCTCTCCTAGTAACAGGGTAATAACCTAAAACAAGACTCCCGTGCTGCCATAGGCCTGGAAACCAGTGGGCTATTTATTCCTTGCATATTGCATCTCCGAGTAGTCAGGCCTTTCCCAGAAGCACCATCACCTGATTTCTGACCCGAGTCAGGGCTGGGGGATACCAGCGCATGAAAGAAGAGCACGATAATCCTACAAATGGTCGGGACACACTTGTACATCATTTGAATGAGACTGTGTCAGTCAGCAGGTAAGCAGTTCTGCAGTATAAAAGAAGCTGGTTTGCAGGAGCTACCCAGCAGTCCCACCACTTGGAGCAGGTGTTACGATAAGATAATGGTCTCTGCTAGTAACCCTTGTGAATCACAATCCTTGAGGAAAAAGTAGGGACAAGCCCTTCAAATTGGGTTTCAAAAGCATATAAAGAGCTGACCTTACAGAGGTAGTTCAAGGAATAACCTAATCTTTCTGTCCCATATCCCCCCATGTACAAAAGCTTGCCTGAAATTGAAAGGGGGGGTAAGGGGGGGTTGTAAAGGCAATATTGATACCAAATAAAGAGACCAGTGTCCCCACAAAATCATTTTACAGCCTCTCTCTGCAATCTGCAGAGGATTACAGGTTTGCAGCATGTTTATGTCTGGCTGAGACCAAGGAGGGTTTGCTGCAAAATGGTTATCAGTACAGAACCAAGGCATGAACAACAGCACACGTGTAGAAAGCCTAATGATTCAAATGAATTGAGTGGAAGAAATGATGCATTTAAAGACAGCATCGCTTGAAGAATATATTTTCTGTTGTGGGTTGTTGTTTTTTCCCCATTATTAAGCAATAGCGAGCTCATACATGCTCACAGGCCTGCCTTTTGCAAAACTAACATAATTTTAACAATTAAAGATTGAAGTGTGGACTTCTGAGATGATCCCTTATGACCTACACTTTATTAGATTTATGTTACCTTTTGATACGTTCTATTTGCTGGAAGCCCCAGCATCCTATCATTATGATTCAAACAGGCTTTGCTCTCTGCTCACAAATAATTGATGCTCCCTTTGCACAAAGCATAGTTTTCAGCTGATAAGCAGCAGGGTAATTGGCACCTTCACAGGATATTAGGCAGAAAAAAAGCATCACACTTAGCAGACAGGAAGCAGACAGGAGAAGGTAACCAAATAACTGTGGTAGTGTAAGCGGGGCTAAATACTACTTGTCAAGTCCTATGTGTTCCTACTTCCTGTAGGAAATATTAAGATTTCTGTTTATCAGCTGAGGGGTGATGGAGTGGAGCCTCTGTGGCATGAACGTTGGTAAGAGAGGGACGTTGTTAGTGGTGTCAGTATTTAAATTCATTTAAAATCACTCTGCAGTTTTAAACTCATCTGCATGAAACATCTCAGTGGTCCCTTGTCAGCTAGTGGGTGTGATTTAATGGCACTGTCATATCAGGTAGGTGGCTATGTATAACGCTAAATTACAATGGATTCCTGTGCCAGCACTATGTTACATGTTGTGTCTACAGGCTTGCAGCTTTAAAAATAAGAAAGTATATTTGAGGGAGCGAAGAAATGCTTTCAAGCCTAAAATCTTACTCTATCCCAAGCAGATAAAACGCTTCTTGTCTGCAGTCACTGGCAGTGTCACCGTGTCTTGAAATATTTTTAGTTTGTTTGACTTTGCAATGCTATTCTAGTACAACTTTTGTGGTGTCCAGAAGCTAATAGCTATACATTTATTTTGAAATTATCCTTTCAGGTTCAACCATGGGCCCGTTAAGGCTAAAACCATCGAACAAATGAGTCATATCAAATGTGCAATCTCATCAAATTTAGCTTCTTATGCTTTGGCTGGTATTTTTAACAAGTGTGGCATTTCTCACCGGTAATTGCTTTTTCTTTCTTTTCTTTGTGTAGCTTATGGACTTCACTGTAAATTTATTGATGCAGAAAGGTTAAAATAAGTGTAACTATGCAATGCTATATACTATGTCTAGCAAAATCTTTTTTTGTTTACTAAGATCCACTTTTATTAGCTCCTACTTACAATTTCCTTATGCGTGTGAGAGGAGGAGGAGGATGTTACATTAACCAAATAATTTGGTGATGAATTACATTCTATTTTCCAGACAGGCCAGTTCTTAACATTTAATAGTTATTAGAATATCCCTTTGAATCTACACAGAGCACCAATACATATGTATGAGATTTAATTGTTACCGTGGGGTTGCAAAGACTGTGGCAGAGTATTTTATTAGATAAGAAGAAGGAGTGTCAGTGGAAATAAGACCTATCGCATTATACAGCGCCTCGCTCCCAAGACAAGCACTTGTGTCTGTCCTGATGATGGTGTTGCTGTATTTGTTTTCCAATTACATCTTGAGTGAGCTCAATAGAGCACAGGGCATGATGGGAGAAATCACCTCTCGCTGCAATTACTGTTTATGGTCTGCCCAGAAATAGGTGAAGAAACATTCTTCCTTGCCATCCGTACTTGATTTTTGACTACATTCCCTAGTACTTGCACCAAAATGTGAGCCTGTAGCAGGAGGCACGTAGCAGAGCTCTCTCGGCTTCGCTCCTGTTTCTCATTTGCACGCACAACAATTACACCAGAGAAGGGGATTGATTTCTCCAACCAATTATGCTTAAACATGCTAAGCTTGTTATTGAGCTATGTTGTTGTTATGTAGAACACTGCTTACGTGGTACAGCGCTTTCCACTGATGCTAATTGCCAAATGAGTTCTTGCTGTCTTCACAATGCACAGATGGTGACAGTCTAGGTCTGAGTAATGTTTGTGGAGGCAGCGGGTGGTAATTCTTCATGTGAACGTGTGGTTGGGGTGATTGTGGCAGTGTGTGTTTCACTGTCAAACTACTAGTATTTTAAGAGCTCTTAAATTTATTATAATATCAAATTTCGTTAAATCTTTTCTGTTCATTTAACATAACCACCATAAATGTAGAAATAATGATCTGCCACCTTGAATCAGAAAACAAATATTTAATTTTTCACTTCTGGACAGTAAAATGTCAATTTAGTTGGGGAAGTCTCAGTTGCTTTTTTGAACATTATGCCAATCAAATTTCTTCTCAGAGTAGCAGAGTGTCTAGTATAATGGAGCACTGTCTAGTCCATCTTTAAGTTTTACTTTAGCTGCTTTATTGTGATCAGCATCATTGGCTCTTATGGCATGCTGTACATGGACCATTTGTATGACCATTTGTATATGTGTTTATCTTGTTTACGCGTGCAGAAGGGCTGAAGGCTGAACACGTGCAATGTTGTCTTCTCCATCTTGTTGACTCCACCATTTGGAAGAAGAAACAAAGCCATGGGGGTTGCACCTAGGTCTTTGCCTCTGATTTGCAGCGTGTTGAGGTTTATGGCAAACTGGGAGGTATCATTTAAAATAAACGCTGTGACGCATTCAGCTGGGAGGACTTGCAATACAGCCCTGTAGTGTTGGTCGTTGCCACAGATGTAACTCCATGTTAAGAGACTGTGCTAAGAAAGGAAATACCGCTTTTCCTCAGACAGGATATTAACCCCATGTTGCTCAGACAAATAAAGCCAGAAATTCAGGTGTAATTTTAGTTGTAACAAGAAACCCACCCTAGCCCAAGGAAGAAAAACCTGCTTGAGCTGCCATCGCAGCACCTGTCCTGGATGGTTGAGGCTGAAGTCCAGCCTCTGTGTCCAGCCCTGCAGCGCTCCCCATTGCTGTGGGCACAGCAGCTGTCTGTTGCCTCGAGGCATCAAGGGCTACAAGACCCACAGCTCTAATGCTCCCTGTGCTTTGTCAGCCTTTTCCTGCTGTGGCTGCTGTTTGGGGCAGTGTTTTGCAGTATTCCTCTGTTGCTGGCAGGGATCTGAGTCAAGATATATATTGTGGCTTCACTCCGCAAGCAGGGACTTTTACTAATCCAGTAAAAGTGACAGAGTACTTAACAATTTTACAGACCTTCGTTTGTATGTCACACTTTTTTTTTTTTTTTAACTTTTCTACATCCTGAGCATGAATTAGGATGATACTTTCGATGCCAGGATGGCAATTTGGCATCCTTGACATGATGTGCATTATTGGAACAAGGGAAGGCAGAGCCTGCCTGTTTAGATCAAGAGAACACTTAAGAGGATACTTACTGTTCTTCCAAAGTCATCATTAGGCTCTATTAGGATTTGTTAAGCGGTCTGAGATTTTTAGGTGAGGGGCAGTGTGTTATTTGCCTACTATTACCATTTAGGTGTAAGGGAGGGGAGGGCTGAGCTTGGGGCTGAGGCAGAAGCTGTAGAACCGGGAGAAGTGGCTCCGTGTCACAACTCTGCCAAAGATTTTTTGTGTGACAAGTCATTTAATCTCAGTGTCTCAGTTCTCCGGCTATAAAATGGGAATAATAACAGTGCCTTGTTCCCAGCTTTTGCCTGTCTTATTATTGATGACTGCATTCTCTTTGGGGGTTAGACTTTCTCTTGCTTAAAGGCTTAACACAAAGAGATCCTAATCTCAGCTACTTTAATACAAATAACATCTACAAAAAATAGCGCTATTACTACCTGGGCATCAGCATGACTTGTGACATCAATATTGTGCTGACAAGCTCCTTACCTCTCAGGATTTGCTTTGCCCATCTCTGGTCCTAATCCTAATGCATTCAGTCCTGCTGGTGTGGAAAAACATCTCCATGGTTAATACTCCTCCCTCACGAAAGGAACATTGCTCTGGTTTTCTGCCTCTCTGCTTGTCAGGATGAGCTGCTGGCATTATATCCGGCATACATCATCGCTTAGTTATACTCAAGGAAACCTTTAGTTAGTCCTAACATTTATTTCTCCAACCTGTGCCCATTTGTAGAGGTTTGCCGCTTCTGAAAAGTGCATCTTCTTTTTCTCACTTTTGAGCATGTACAGCACCTTCCATTTAATGTGGCACAACAATACCAGCTCCCTCCTCTTCTCCCCTCTCTGGTCATCTTTAAGAGGTTTGCACAAACCCTTCCTTTAACAGCAGAATGAAAACAGTAAAAATGCCAGCACTGAGCTTATCTGTTTTGTCAGGGCAGTGTTGCTGAGGCTCCCAGCTGAGAAACCCGCAAGCTGCTTAACGGAGGCTCATGAGGATCACGGGCCCTGTGCTGAGCCCCGCAGATGCTGGAGTCTCCTCCGCCAGCACCATCTCCAGGTGACGGGGCCCCAGGAGCAGGGCCAGGCCCGGGAATAGTTCCCGTGGTTGTAAACCTGTTCTTCTTTCCGGACTAGCTACTTGTAGGGTTTCAGAAAGCTCTGCACAGTGGGAGGGGATCCTCCATAGGCAAAGTTTAGCCTGCCCTGATTCAGTGAACCAGCCTGTAGGAGTCCCGTCCAGTTACAGATGGTTTTTCTGCTATCGTCCTCGTAGCAAGAGAAGGAAGCACATTTATTCGGGAGTGGATTTGGCTAGCAAGGCTAATGCACTAAAAGCTAAATGGCAGTGAAGTCCACCTACCAGAGCATGTATTATAGAGTCTTAAAAGATCTGAAATAATAGAAATGAAGGCTACCATTAAAGAAAATTTAGGGCCAAGTTAAATGCTTTTATGACAGGCAGAAGTATCATAAATTAAAGTATTTCATAGTGTTTATTACAGTTTCAGCCAAAGGAAATAATAAATGCAATGACTGGCTGATTAAAAAATATCCTATTATTGGCTAAATTATTAGTGGGCAATGACCCTAATTAACAGGGTAATAAACCTAAAGATTTGCTTATGATGCAGCTGTTGAGACACCATATGCTCCAGGTAGAGTTTGCCCTGAAGATGAGAAGGAGCACAAGGTTCCTGGAAGAAACAAACCAAACAAAAAATAGGTTGGTGAGAGTCCCTGGGTTACTGGAACTGACACTGCATTGTAGCTTGCAGACCATAATTGTCCTATAAATTTATGGCTCGGGTAATAAGAAAAGGCTACAGCATAGTTCTCATGTAATGCACCGAGCAAATGGGGAGGTCAGATAACAAAGTTCATGTCCAAGCGTACATACACTTACTGTTCTGGGAAAAAAAAAAAAGAACCACTTCTCCTTTTCTTCTTCCTTCTATCTTGCAGTTACGCAGAAGGGTAAACATGAAGTCTTAATTGTTGCCTTACAAAAATACCTAATACAAGGCATTTTCCAAGGGGAGGAGGGAAAGAAACAACTGTAATGGCACTATCTAGTGGATCTGATCTGCTTTGTACCCATCTACACTTCTGGGGATGTCTCCCTTGCAGTCTGCCTTTTTCCTGTTGTTTATTTGCCTAGGTTATTCTCTTTAATTCATAGTCTGATGAAGGTGATCACTGCAGGGCTTGTGCAGTGCCTGGAACAACCAGACCTGTCCTAATTAATGCCTTCTTCAGGTTTTCTTCAGTCGTTCATCCTGAAAAGCCCAGAGGAAACCTGACAGTATGGAAGGCTAAAATGCAGGCTTGCTTCTCTGATAAGCTCCAGATATGTGTTTGGGGAATTTTAGAAGAGCCCAGAAGTGGCTTCTGAATTTGTTGATGTACCTTATCTTTAGAAATAGCGGCAAACTTTAAAATATTTGTGCAAGTTTATAGATTGAAGTAATGGCTGATTAATCAGGCTTAGATGTCCAACTATCTGATTTGCATGTTTAATCTGGTCATCAGATGTCTAAGGGCTATGAAGTGCTCCTGTACATACTCTTGGTACAAAACTGATGGATAAAGTAAGGTCATTTTCTAACATCACATTCAGTTATACGCAGGCCAACCTTCAGGCAGCAAAATTAATCTTGTTCATTCAGTGGGGCAAAATGAAGAGCACCAAAACATCTCACTGCTTAAATTATTTTTGTTTCACCACAAAATAATGTACATATATGAAATTACATGGTTCTTTCTCTGCCTTCTCATCTGTTCAGGGGGAAAACAGTTATCAGATAAGCCAGCAGTGTGGGTAGCTATGTGCTTGTAATTTTTTGAGCCATTTTGTTGTTCAGAATTCTTTTTTGAAATGATCAGGAAAAATAAAGACTTCTTAATGTAATTATTATCTGCAGCTTGACATGGAGTAACTGAACAGTGACCTCCTAGGTCTCCAGTGCCTGAACCAAATTTCACTGATGCTGTTGGGAGTTTCCTAAATGCTTGTGAGAGGTTTTGGAATGAGCTGTTAGTGGCCTAAAACGAAGTACAGAAATGCTTAGCCAAATGTTGGACTTGGCGATGGACATTTACAGCTTCATTGTTGTTCACAAATTTACTGATAAATGTGGAGGTTTATAAGACAAACTCTTCAGGATATGGGTCGTGTCTTATGTATAAAGTAGTCACGTGGTGTTTTTCCCCACAAACATGCCCTACAAACAACATCAAAGACAAACCGGTATTTTCATTGTACCCTTTCCTTGGCAAAAATCCCTGCTTCCTATAATGCCATCAGGCATTGCTTGTTCCATGAAATTTTTACTGCTACGGTGATTATTCAAAGGAATTGCCATAAAATATACATGAATTATGGCCAGGAGTCACCTTACTATTTGGAGCTGTGATCAGACACGAAGGCTTTATCTAATACATTTGATTGGTTTCAGGACCTTGCATAAGACTAAGAGTAGTGGTGTACCTGCTGCATTAATAACCCGGGCACGGCTGGAATCCTCTGCTGTATTGTCCACGGCTGGTAGCTAGGGCTCTGCTTTCGGCTAAAATTTGGAAGCAACAGAGCATCATCTCCTCCATCATCTCTGTGTGTATATGTGTATATAAGTATAAGGGTTGAAAAGCTTTCATGCACTTCCTCCCTCTGCTACCTCCTTCCCCAGTGATTCAGTCACTTCATATTGTAATACTTTGTTGACTATTGATTTTTGGTTAAGGTTGGAGCCCAGTACAACTGTATGAGCATTCGTTGGCTTTAATTTGATGTTATGCTGCTGCCTTCCATTCCATATTGACAGGCATCCTCTTATTTTCAGATTGGTGTCCATTCACTGATGAACGCGCACTAGGGGGATCATGACCTTTTCTCTTATCTGGACAGCTCTTGGCTTCATGAACATTTTTTGCTGCAGGGTGTTATTAACAACAGGGTGATAGAACAAAGAAATGAAGCAATGGGAAGCACATCAATGTATGAAATTTGCTTTATTAGGATTCCCCTGAGGCCAGAGCAGTCCCTAATTACAGAGGTGTTACATCCCTTCTTGGAATAACAAACTATATTTTTAGCAGTAATGAGAACATGATTTTGAAATCACTGTGTGGTCATCCTCCCACTGTACAGATGCTTGTTAATTCACGTGTTCCCAGATACTGATTTTGAGAGAAACATACAACAAAAGAAAAGCTAGACCTCTCTGAAATTACCTGCTACCAATTGAACAAAGCATCACATACTAGCAAATAGGTTTTGGTGCATGTATTTTGAGTTTTGAGCTTTCCTGCCACTGTATTTCAGTGTGTATGAACGCCATGTAATTTGTACAATAATCCAGTTTGTTAGCTCTTATGCAGAGAAAAGGCCACAATGTATTAGTGGCGTGAATCTGAATCTCTTGTAGCATCTGGATGCTCTGTTCAGATAAATACTGGGAAGTATTTTTGCTTATAGAAATCTCGTCTGAGCACACCTGGGAGAAGAGCTGGCAGGCTGAACTCCCAACACACCCCTGCTGATAATTCCCAAATTCTTCATTCCATCTTGATGTGAATTCTTTTCAGAATATCCTATTTTAATCTTATTTTGGTCCTCCTGCTCCCAGACATCTCAGACCGAAGGTAAAATGAAAAGCAACCAAAATACATTTCTTCTGCATGCACATGCTTATTATAGCCCATCCGGATCTTAAAAACAGACTGAGCTCATCTTAGCCTGCGCAGGCTGGCCACGTTTCCAGGACAGAGGCCCCTGTGCAAAACGTGTAACCTGCTGATCACCCGTCCAAGCAGCCCTGATGTCCCTGCCACAGCTTCTGACCCCTTGTGGCAGACGTGCCTGCCAGATTAGCCTTTCTTAAGGCTCTTAGTTTGCAGATCTAAAAGCAAATGCAGAAAATAAGTAAAAATAATAATAATAATAAATATATACAAATACGGGAGCCAGCATTCAACTATGTGAGCACCCCACGAAGCATTCTGGTTGCACTTTTCTCACCCCGTCCTGCATTTTGCCCCTTTGTGCCTTCCTTGTGTCAGGCAGTGCCCTGCATGGCAGAGGTAGGGCTGTCCCAAATGGTGCGGGGCGTTCTGACCGAATGGGCTGCGACCAGCTTTGCCGTCCTCCGCGGGGTACGGAGCAGCTTCACGTCGATGTATCCCATTGCCCTCTGTTGGGCTGATCCAGCACTACTCCCTTCCTGGATCACACAGCTTATCTGATGTTGGTGAGAGCAATTCTCATTCAGAGCAGGGCCAGATTTCAGTGCCTCTTTTTGCGACCTTCCAGGGAAGCACAATAAGTGGTAAAATGACAGCTCAGTTTAATCTGATGTTAGAGAGATTTCTTTGTAAAATTAGGAAATCTTTTAGCAAGGACATTTTAAAGTTCTTCCTTAATCAGGGTTTAGTAAAAAAGTTGATTTCCGTGCCACAGTCTCCTTCATGATTTGGTAATTAACAATGGAAAGAAACCCTTGAATTGATGAAAAGTTTTATAGCAGTGTTCCTAACTACATTGTAAATTGAGGTTTATACTGTCTTCTTCAGCCTCTAAATGCTTTCTCTCAATAATAAACAGATCGTAAAGGGTGGAAGTGCTCCCCTGTGTTTCAAAACTTTGATGGTAACTTCGGTCACTGCTTCGCAAAAATAACTGAGCGTTCAAGTGGCCAGAGGAGAAGCGAGAATAATTTTGGAGCCTGAAAAGTAGGACCCTCACTTGGGTTAGGGGACAGAAATTCCTCTGTCTGGCTTAAGGTATGCTTATTATACAGGAGAAAAAAAGTTCTGAAAGGTGAGATCACAGCGACCTGACTTCGAAAGACCCTGTGAGAAGAGGTGAGCCACTCCCCGAGGCAGCGAGGACCTGTCCTTGTCCTCGCCCTGGGGCAGCCCCGGGACCGGTCCCTGGAGCCCAGTTCTGTGGTGCCACCTTCACCCGGGGAGCTGCCTCTGCTCGCCAGCCTGCCTTCCTGTCCTGCCTGCTCGGGACAGGCTTCTTTTTCTCTAAGGCTTTTTGTTCAGAATGCCAGGAAAAGAAAGATTTTATTTTGGGTCAAAAGAAATGTTTTGCTCAGCCTGAATTTTTTGCAAATGGGAGAAAAAGATGTAATGTAAAAAGAACTGTGGTGCTATTTTACTAGGCGATTCAGCTCTGTATGTCGAAAAGGGATTCGCATATGCAAACGTTCCTCAGTGTTCATTATCCCTTTTAAGGACCCTGCTATTTTTTCCACATGATATATACTTCACTCCAGATTGCATTACAGGCATTTCCCTCTCTCTGACAATAATTCAGTCAGACAAATACAAATCAAAGGAAACACTTAAGTGGCTCACTCCCTTTTAAAAGAAAAATGATACCAATAAAAATATTTGGCTTTAGCCCTCTTCTGCCCCAGAAGCTTCTTCTGGACTCTTTTGCCTCTCCCCAGATAGCTGTTTATTCAATATTAAGCTCCGCTTTCCCAGAAGACCAAAGCATTCACATTCACACTTCACCAGCAGCGTTGTGCTTCAGTAATGAGGATGAAATGCTGTCGGGACCCTGTGCTCATTGAAAGGGGTGGCAGGCTGAGGCTAACCAATCTACTTGGTAAGAAGATGACTGTTCAGCCAAGAAATCTCTCTTTACTGGGCTCCTAAAGCCCACCCTAACTACTAGGGAGCATGCTAATTGAAAGATGAGGGTGTAATTGTACCAGACAAGTAACTTTTATTGAGTAATTTTTCAGTGTTAGGTGGGCAGAAACAGCACAGAGTCTCCTATTAGTGTTAAGGAAAGATGCACGGCTGAATCCCAGAACCTGATAATGAAAGTTTTCCTCTTTATTGTAACGGTTAAAACACATGAAATGCCTCTGCAGTTAAATTGCAATTAAATGCTTTCCTTCTGTACGTGGCTGGCAGATTTTCAGAACATTTTTTCCTCAAGTAGGTATCTTTGAGCTTTGTGTACCTGTGAACACAGCATTCGCTGGTGTCCTTCAAAGTAGGGAGGGAAAAGTACACATGCTCCTGTGCTGGAAAAAAGACTTAGGTGGCTGATCCCTCAGATAAAAGAAGTGGCCCTAGCACTAAAAGGGGAGGAGGCAGAGGATGTATGGCATCTTCTGTTGTAGTATGCCTGTACTGTGTCATGAAAAGAAGATGGAGAAAGCGAGAGAAAGACAGCAACGCTTCACAATCAGATGGGTTTCTCTGTTTGGGGAGATAGTCTGATTTAAACACAGGGGCCTTCAGATTTTGCTTTTAAAACCATGTGGTAGGAAGATTGTAATAGGGCCAAAGGTGCGCTCAAATCTGTAACCTGTTCTACTGTAATGCAGTACACCCTATTAAAGTAACAATGTCTGAGATAGCAGACTCGATTTTATCTTGAAAATGCTATAGGACATTTACATCCATGTCCTAACAACCACACAAGCATGGGAAGTTTCAGCCTTCTAATGTATATGGTAACTCGAACATGAGCTGTGTGTTTACCTCTGAGGGTTCAGGCCAGCATCTGGTGAAACCAAAGCCCGCAAGCCCCGCACTTAGGCTGGGCACTCAGCAAAGGCAAGGAGCTGAGAAGAATCGTTGTTCTTTTCCAAGCACTGGTACTGTGGGAGCAGCACACTGGGTGCACGAGGAGACAAGGCCGCTTTCCAGGGGGGTTCCTAATCCAAACAGGCAAGGGGACCGGGTGGGACTCTTCTCGGATCTCCCTGCAATAGCACCCTAGGCCAGTGGGGCTTCTGGAGCACAGAAGCACGGTGGTATGCAGGAGTCTGCCCACCCGTGCGGGTCCCTCGGACAGCACCCAGGGTGGAATCACACCGCAGGCAGCGCTCACCTGTGGAGGAAAGGTGTCCGCTGTTCCTGACGTGTAGCATCGCCGTGCTACGGCAGAACAGAAACATGCTTATTCTGTAGGTGTAACCAAGTGGTTTCAGCATGGAGCATGAAAATGTCAGAATGAGAACCAGAGCAGAGATAGCATTCCCCCTCTATCAGAAATAGCCACAGGAACTACAGCGAGAGCAGCTGGCAGAGAGGCTAAAAATAGCGCCTCGCTAGCACCCAGCCTGCTCGCGTTATATTGAAATATTGGCTCGGCGCTGATGAGCTCCCACCGCTTCTTCCCACCAAGTATTGAGCCATCGCAGCTCCAGTGGCCTTTTTGGCCTCACAGCAATATAGAATGTGTCTTGTTAAAATGAAAACTCGAGGTAGCTAAAAAATAATGTTTTCTATGCAAGAAAACTTAGGAAAATGCAGTGCTGTGGGATTTCAGGTGTGGGCAGGGGAAAAATCCCTGCACAGCCTCCTGGCAGGATTGCTCTGGGAATCCTTGTGTGAACGCTGAGCATCTGCAGTGCTGCTGTGGTTAGCCAAAGCTGAGGGAGCTCAGCATCTTGCAAGGTTGGACTTGTCACGAAGGGCCAGGGATGAAAGGAAAATAGGCTTCTGTAGCAACTGCTTTGTCATCCTATAAACAGCCTTAAAGCTGTTTTTCACTCAAAATGGAAAAGAGGGCTATCTTCTGTACTTACCTGAGTGTGATTATGGAAAGGATACCCTGACATGGAGCAAAGCTCAGTGATAGGAGATCCTGTGTGTTGTTTTTAATCCATAGCCAAACAAATTGCTGGTGCAATTACTTTAGGTATAATGTGAATAAAAAGGAAATTAATTTGGTCCAGCATTTAGTATTGACAAAACCAAGAGTCTCTTGGTGCTAGGTATATACCAATTATATCTCCTTTTCAGGGTAAATTTTCTATTTTTTTTCAATCCTGTATTGACCCATTACAGTGCAGTCCACGGGATACTTGGAAGTTGTAGGAGTGTCATTGTACCCAAATTAAGATGGGATCTTTAAGAACACTGCTATTCTTAGAGCTCATGGAATGCCCAGTGCCAGGACCGCTGCACACAGCAGTTCGTGATGAGCAGAGGCAATGCCAACAGCGTTTGTTCCCTACAGAGCCGGGATGTTCCCTGCTTTAGGGGAAGGTGTTTCACTCCGTGCAGGGTGTTTTCAGCAGGTCCCTGTAAAGTGTAACAAAGTCTGCATACAGTTTGCATTCGTTTTGGTTCCTGTTAAAAATGTCAGACTTTCACAAGGACTGAGAAGTGGTGAAAGCGAATCTGGGTTTAGTGGCACGGGACCAGGGGATGACAGCATTTGTGATGTGGGGAAAGGGTTAAACATAAAGCTAACTCAGTAACATCTGAGCCAAAAACTTCTTGCTGAAGCTGAGATAAAGGCATTTGTGCAACTTGGCAGCAATCTTACACCATTATGAAGGTGGCCAAAAAACATTTGCAGTGATGCAGCTTTCTAGAAGTGCCTGAAACAGGGCCCAGTTATTTTTCTTTGGCTTGTGTCACACCCTTCAGTTCGCTAGCCACCTCCTTCAGGATGATAAATCCTTCCAGGTTTTTTGATTTCAGAGAAACTCAAGGACAGTCAATGCTCTGGATATATTTTTCAAAGCTCTCTGTATTGAATTAAACGGTTGCCACACTGGCTAATAATGGATATCTTGAAAATCTATCTGCAGCTGCAAGTTGTAAGTATCAGCTGCTTTGCAGTAGTTGCTGAAAACACAGGACATTCCCACTGTTCTTCAGCAGAGTATGGTCTAAGGCAATGATAAACAGGGTAGCTGGTCTACCCCAAAGTTGATTTTGTTGCCACAGCTTGCATTGCTGTGCTGAAAGAGGTTATTCAGGTCAGCGGCGCTGGCACCCAGCAGGGAGAGAGGTGCGTGTGCCGCGACCCCTTCTCTTCGCGTATGCGCACGTCTGTTAGGCAAAAGCAGGCTGCTATGGCTGAAGCTGCACAGGCGATATTCTCTGACATCATTATTGCAAACAGTACTTTAGAGCACATTTTCAAAACCAGGTTTATGCTATGATTCATACAAGTTTTGAAACTTAGCCATGACAAAGCTTGGAGGGTGTGCATGCTGATAATTTATATAAAATATATCAGGCTCCAATAAAACTCAAGTAATCTAGTCTTAATTTTGCCTTACTGCTGGTTCCTAGTGGAAGTTGCGGCAGTCACCGAGGGGTAGCGTGCCTTGTCCCGCTCTGTGTACATAATTATGTTTATGTACATAGTGGTACCTACAGCTCCTTATCAGAACTGAGATCACTAGAGGAAGCAATACAAAGGTGCACGAGTCGATTGACGCTGTGCTGAAAAGGATTTTTTTTGTGTGACTGTGAGGTGCTTGCGCCTTGTTACACTACAGAAACCACTGCAAAATTGCTACTTTTGAACCAAGTGATTAACTACCGGGTTTGAGGTATGACATTCATGTGACATCTGTAACATTTTGTTGAGCCTGACTGAAACAGTTGAAGTTCTTTACTGCAGTGTGTTGTACAGCAAAAATACATAACACAACATGCTACCTACGGCCTCTGCCGCATTTGTCCTGCACCTGTAAAACCTCGCCACAGAGGCCTGCTGACGCGGCTGTGAAACAGAATTAATGACAAGCATACAAGGGTTAAAAGTAGAATATTGCCTAATATCTCAGGTAATTTACATGTTAAAGAGCACTGCGGAATGAATTACGATGTCATGCCAGAAGCCACGCTTCAACCCCAAATCTGCCAATCATTATAACGCTGAGTTTGTTGGGCCTTAGATCCAGGGACCCAGCCGATGGCCTGGGGCAACATCCATGCTTATTAGACAACGTGGGCCCCAGGGAGCTTTTCAGAGCGTGGCCCTCACCACCTGGCTAAAGCAGGGAGTAATGAGAGGCAGTGGCACAACAAAGCACCAAGTGGCTGCGGCCCAGGCTGCAAAGCAAGGATCCAGCGCCTACCCAGGCAAGTAGCCGGGGTCCTGGGGGACAGGCAGACACGTTAGAGTGGGTTTTCCACATTCCCCTATTTTTAGCACTTTTCTCAGAAGATATTCCAGAGTGTTTGCAACACCCCTGCACGCAGGGCTGAGTTTGTGCCCTTCGCCTGACTGCAAGCCCCGCGCAGCAGCAGCAGCGGGTTTCCTTCAGCCGGCTGGGACGTTCCTGGGGCCGCTGCTGCTGCTTTGTGCCTTCGGCCACGGGCAGATGCGGGGATGGATCGATCCGGCGGCTCCTGCTGCGCGGGGAGCCAGCGGGGCCTGGGGGGAGCCAGCGGGGCCTGGGGGGAGCCGGCCGGGCCTAGGGGAGCCAGCCGAGCAGGCCCTGCGCCCACGCTTCGCCCTTCCCGTGCAGCCCAGCTGAGCATCTCCCCGAGGAAACGTCTGCCCGGCGCGGCTTTTGCGGGTGCTTCCCAGCCTGCTCGGGCAAAGGGCTGCAACTGAATCAGAAAAGCAGTGTTAAAAGCTGGAGGAAATACCCAAAATTGTCACCTGTGTCATAGGCAATGGGGATACTTCCTTTCTATGTTTGTTTTCATTGTTGCGTGGGTTACTATAATATTTACAGATTCTTTTTATTTATTTATTTTTACAGCTGGTTAGTACAGCCTACCTTTATTTTTTTTCCTCCTGCAACCTGCTTTGAAATATAATGACCAGCTTTAAATCCTTCAGAGTGGAGGATTTAAAGGTAAAGCCTAGTACAAAGTCGTATTTCAGCAGCTCAGACAGAGAAATCAAGTAAATTTTATTTTCTATTGCGAGCGGGCTGGGGAAGAGGAGCATCCATAAGGCAGGAAGATACCATGCTGAGCACAGGGGCTGTCAGTTCTGCTTCTCTTAACAGATCACCTTAGATTTTCTATTCTCCTTTGAAATACTGTGGGAAGCACTTGCTCCCTCTTGGTATGGTTTTTACACGTGGGTATTTATAAAATCCAAATCTAGTGAACTCTTTGGTTATCTATTACCAGATTTTAGCTGCAAGGTTTATGCAAAGCACTGCCAGATCTACTCTTAGTAGGAGTGTGAAAATAACGATGATTATGTAATACATTTATTTCCATATTTAGCCATATCTATATGTATTTTTAAGTGCACATCAATAAGAGAATGACTAACTAGGGACAGTTAACATTTCCTACCTGCTTTTTAAACCTTCCCACTGCTGTTTGTCAGCCTTTCAGAAGCAGAAGGGGAGCACAAGCAGGCTAGTGTGTGCTTGCGTGTGTGTGAGAACAATTCTATAAAAGATTATCTTGCACACAAAGCAAATGGCCCTGCCCCCATTGTGAAGGCAGCGATTCCCCCGGGATCAGGCAAGGAGGAATTGCTCGTGGTCAGCAGCGGCGGGAGAACAATAGAGCCCAAAATGGGCAGCAGCAGCCGCAGTCACTGAGGTGGGTGGGAGACTGGCCAAATGGCCACTGCACGCTATGTGGCATTGTCACCAGCACTAGAAATGGCTAAAAGGTCTCAAATTAGCAATTGTTATGATTAGCAGGTGGTTTGAGAGATAGGAGGTCCAGGGAAGCGATTGGTGGTTTAGACGTCACATGCTATTTAGGCAGAAATGCTCTTCACTTGCTCATTAACACAGAATTATGAAATTACTTAAAGGAAAACAATTCTAATGAAATAGAGCTATAGAAATCAATTCTTTAAAGGCGGCCTGACTTTTTATAAAATGATTAAAATTCCTGCAGATTTTATTTCTGTGAAGGAATTAATTGTGCCAGAAGATCTGGCAGAGAAACAAATGTTGTTCAACAGTATTTCATCTGATTAGGAAGAGCTGAAAACATTGCTTTCTGCAACATCTGCATTCCTCTCATTAATAACTCGTGTATTTAGATTGCGAACCTGCTCTTAAGAGACATCCAAAGGCATAAGATTCAAAAACAGATTTATAAGAATCAAAGCTTGGACGTGTTTTGGTCTGGAGGCTGGTTCAGTTTAACCCACTGCATTAAGGGAAGATCACATGCACAAAATGTGAATCCCCTTCTATTTCTTGACTTTGAAAATAAATTCAAGGATGTCAGGACCATATTATCACTGGCTCTTTTAAAAGCTAGGACTGGATTCTCCAATTTCATGGATGTGCAGATACCAATACTCTCCTGAGGACTGTCTCTGTTCCAGACCCAAAATCTGGAGCACAGCAAGTCCAGAGGCACTCTTGGAATAATATCCGTTTACACATTAACAGTCTGCTCTTCTCTTCCTTAAGACATAAGCCACTTATTTCTATTCTTACAGCGGAGACAGAAATGACTTGTACCTAGCTTCAATGTCATAAACACTCACTGAGTGTTCTGCAAAATCCTGTCCTGGGCACGCTAGGGGAGTTAATTCTGCCAAACCGTCTCTAATTAAAGGCCCATACCAAAACTAAATTTTGGTATAGTGTTTTATGTTTAACTGGGATTTTGCTGTACCTGAAAGGTTGCAGAACATACCAAGCTGGCTGCATCACTACTGGGTTATATGGCTGCTGCTTGCTTCACGTGCTGTAGGCCACAGGACAACTGCAAGATCTAGTTGTCGTTGTATGGTTGTGTAGAATAGAAGCGATGTTATGAGTTGACTATTTCTCTGGCCTTGCAACAAGGAAAAGAAAAACCATAGCTGGTATTGGGATCTGCAGGCAGATGGCATTTCAATAGCTCTTCAGCTGCCGTTGCATGGGGCTGGGTCCGCGGGAGCTGGGACCTGATTACAGGCACAGCCTGGGACAGCTGCAGCACTGAAGCTGGCACTCAGACATCCAAAATTTTGGGGGAATGAATCTGCAAAGTGACAGACTCAAAGGGAGAGGAGACAAGGACAGTGTGGCAAAGGAAGAGCTAGTTCCAGGCTCATCAAATAAGGCTAAATAAACGTTTGGTCGAGTCTTGTTGAATAAGCTCCCTGCATAAGCTGCACGAGCAGCCCAGTTGCGCGTGCCACAGAAAGTAAATGCAATGGGTTAGAAATGGAGAAAATAAACAATGCGAAGGAGGATGAAGAAATGCCAGCTTACGGTCTTTGTTCTCCTATTTAGAGCATTGCCAACATAAATAGCGCAAAGAATAGTTGGATATGGCTTGTAAAATTATGATATTGACATTATAATTGTGATTTTTTTTAATATCTTAGAATTAAATATTACAGAATTTTCAACAACCCTATTATTAAAGATACTGCATTTCCTAAATGTGCCTTTTGGTAAAGCCACCATGACAAAACCTTTGTTTTATATTCAGTGATGCCAGAGGTGTTATTTTCTCACAAATGAGATCATCTCAAACTCAGAATGATATGTGCATAATCATATATATTCTAAATAAAATCTTGTCATAAACCTGTAATCTCCCCATCTTTCTGTCATATAATTTATACTTGCAGCTTGAAGACAGAAAATTATATTGCAGGTGCATGTCTGAGGATTTTTTCCTTCACTGCGAAGCTGGATGTAAAGGTATCTAAATTTGTACCTGAAAATCAAGGACAAGAACAGAAAATACAAGGCAGGTAAAAGGAAAAAAAGTCGCTGTCCCTTTCATACATCTGAAATGTTATAGTATAAAATAAAGCTGTAATCAGATACTGTTTGTAGAGTCTTTCATGTCAGGGTGCATACAAAGGTAAAACCTACAGATGTGAGGATGGCAAGTGATTTTTATCCTAGCTGTTTACTTCTGAAGTGATAGTTCTGTGTTCTCTTTTTAATTTTCACTCAGAAAAAATACTGTAGGGGTTGTAGTACACCTATATGCAATTTTTCGCCATTGCTGCTAAATACTGGGAAGCACGAGGTATCACAGATTTCCAGTGTGTGCTCCCGTTTTCCTCCCAGTCCAGGGGGGCACGGAATATCCTCCTGTGCCCCTTCCTGTGCCCTCGCTGGTAGGTTCTGTGTAGCATATACATGTACCTCCTTCCTGTGCCCTCGCTGTCTGTGCGGGCTCTGGTGCAAAAGCTGAGAACTTGGGCTTCTCGCAGGTCCTCTGCTTTTCCTTCTTGTGGTTTGCTTGTTTTATCAACATACCTAACGAACAAAGGAAAGCGTTTGGTAACTCTTTCAAGCTGTTGTAATTCAAATACAGTTTTTGTATCATATCATGCCAGAGACAAATGAAAATAAGGAAAGAGGTGGAAGGCTTCCTTGTTGCTGTTGTGTTTCCGTAAGTCAGATGAAGTGCAGCAAGATCCATCAGCTTGACTTAATACACATGTATTCTAGGTGGTCATTTGTACATGTCACTCACCTTTTCTTCTGTGGTGAAAGGGAGCAAACCTCACCTGAGAGGTGATACCACAGGCACCCAGGCTGCACGGTGTGAATCAGAAAGATGCCTCAGTTGGCATGAAAACCAGTGTTTTAAACCCTTTTCTCTGGGTGTAGCCAGGCACCTTTCTTCTGTTCCTCTATTTCATTGTTTTACTTTGAGGTTTGGCTGGGTAGAAATCTGCAGATTAAGCATCGATCTTGCTGCAGAAAATATCAGGCAAGCCTAGGATGATGTCTACCCCAGAATACAATATCTTGGGTTTAGTGAACCAGAACATGCAAATTTTTATAAAACACCTGGATGTTCATATTATGTTCTTCCATGGGAAAGAATAACAAGAAATATAGTTCATCCTCTAATTTAAAAAAGGAATAAGGTTTCATATAAACCTCATATTGAATAATTATTTCACAGAATTTACTTACAGGCACTAGAAACTTCAGCCAAAAGGGTGACCGTTCCAGAGAGCTGTGGAAAAAGTTAAAAGGGAAACTGTTTGCACAGCTCCAGTGCTGCAGCTGGAGGTATGGATGTCCAGTAAACTATATAGAATGAAATAGTGCTGATAATCCTCATAAAAAAATTAGGATGGATGCAGGGTTTGAAACTTTTGTATCCTGAGTGGATTTTTCTTTTTGGTCCACAATGGAAAAAGTGGCTGAGCACTCATTAATTGACTGAGAATAAATAAGGAGTAAAAGAAATTATAGTTTTTAATAGTCTTTAGACAGTTGAAATGCTTAAGCTGCTATTCTAACTCTTTCCCAGTACTTTGTTTCCTATTTAATTATTTTTCTATTAAAAGAAGCATATTAAAATGAGAATGATTGGAAAACTCATCTTGCTAAAGATAATTTGCTGCCATCTATGGCTTTTCAAGTGGAACTCACCTAAGTTTTGCAAAGAATGAAGCCAAATACTTTCCTTGTAAGAAATCTGGATGAGATGTTTGAAAACAGTGAGTAGCCTTCAAGTAAGGCACCAGGCTTTTCCTGGTTTTACACACTTTTTTTTCCCAGACCCCCAGAAATTTTACATACTGCTTTTCATGCTAGTGTCATGAGAAAATGTCTAACGTTTAGATGGCTTTGTGCTTTTGGGGCATATCCCTCTTTCCTTTCTCAAGGTCCCCTGCCAACATGGAGAAGCTGTGAGCTTTGTTCAGATACACCTGGAAGTTTCTCCTTTTGAAGGAGGTAGAAGCAAAACTGGACTGAAAACAGGAGCCTGTGGAGGGGCTCCCAGTCCTCTAGGCTGGGGAGGTTCTGGGCAGAAGGACTGTGCCCGAGCACTTCTGTGCTGAGAAGTTGTTAAAATACATGCAGGTTTTAAAAGCAAATACGGGACATTTTAAATATGAACAAGGCTCTGTTGACTTCAGCATCTTCTGTCAAAACGTAAGAGGAGTGAAAGTTTTAGATACGGGAGGAGAGAGGGAAACCAGGCAGGAAAGAGATCCAGGAGTGTGTCTGGAGTCCTGCATGGGCAGCTTGGAGAAAGCAGGAAGAGAAAGTGCAAAGAGGACTTTATATTTTAATGGCAGAGAGAGGATCCAGAAGGCCATTAAGGTCTGAAAAAGCTAGAGAAATAATTTTTTTCATTAATGGAAAGGATATGGAAGATGAATTGGAGGCATAATATAGGACCAGAATGTTTAAATGTGAAGATAAATCCAAAAGGAATAAATAGTGTAATACTGGAGTTCAGTCAACACTCAAACAGCAGTGGATCTGATTAGGATCTCAGTTATTCTCCATTTACACCGGCAGAACTGCACTGATTTAATGTGGCAAATTTGGTTCAAATCTCTGCTGCTGAAAGCAGAATACTGCTAATACCTGCGCAGGAAATTCTTCAGCTGTTTCAGAACTCCAGCGTTAGGAAGGCTGAAAGCCAGCTGATCAAAGGCTTTTCAGGTCACGTTTTTAGCTTGTCCTCTGCAGACAGTTCACTCTGCAGTGAAGTGGGACCTTGCTTCAAAAACTGAGATTATACACAAATGATCAAAACGTTTAAAAAAAAAAAAATTGCATGGGAGTAAGCAAAAACTGGAGTTTATTCAAAGCATCCAGTTCCAGCTGATATTCATGGAGGTGCGCATATGCTATATGTGCACGTACATCAGACACATTTATCTACACATGTGGCTAGTGATGCTTTGGTTGGAAAAAAATATATACTTTTCCTTTCTTTTTTAACCTTATCTGTGCATTCTTGGGTCATGTAGCCTTTGTGCTGACTCTGGACAAAAATCCCCCTTTGATGGAGGATACATGCTGAAAGGTAGAATTCTGAATTATGTTCTCTAAATTATCCCGTGCTCAGAGAGCAAGTATTGATTTTAAAAATGACTGAGCCAGACCTCGCACTGCAGTCCCCCCAAAGCACAACAAACAGCAGTCATGTGTTCAGCTACCAAGAGGCCACTGTGCTGGCATTGTTTCAAAAAATCAGAAAGTCATCAATCAACCAAATAGTAATCGGAATAAGTACATGGTATCTAAAGACACATTTTATCCAGTTACATGCTCCAATTCAGTTAGCTACGAGGAGAATTAGAACAATATTGGACCGATTAACAAGTCTACCTTGGGAACTGCGAGCTGTTAAGTTATTTATTTTGCTGCCTTGTATAAAAGAATGAGCAGAATTTCATCTGCATAGTTAAGCATTCAGTAACTTCCCACAATAAATAACCCGGCATCTCTTCGTGCTAGAGTGTTTTTTACGGAGCCTGATTGAGAACGCAGAATTTTACTGTAATTGTTTTCTGTAGCTTTCAAATAGCTTGGACACAATTGTGTTTCAGGAAGATTTTTATTTATTTCTTCAGGAGCTGTTAGTCATCGGTGCTGCAAGGGAACATCACAAGCTCTAAAATTATTAGGATCAGTGTATTCAAAACACCATTGAGTTTTATTTTAATGATACGATTTAAGGATCAATGCAAAACGCACGGTTTAGAATTTCAGTCTTGCACAATTCAATTGAATCAATAATCTACGGTGTTGCTATGCAGGATGCGCTTCACAATAATACAAAACATACCATTTCTGAAGAAATACATGGTTGAAAAATGCGCCGCTCAAGTGAATACATCCAGCCCTGTGTACTTGCCCCTGTCTTCTGGGAGATACGATAGCGGAACAGAGAGAGTATACAAAATGCTGTGTAAGTTAAGATAATAGCTCGTACAATTAAGATGGTTGAATTTTTCGGTACTGCTCTACAATACTTCCCATAATGAAATCTCCAAGTTTTAGGTTCAGAGGTTTAGAACTCCCGAGCTCAAATTGCAACTAAACACAGCACACAGTTTTTAGAACGGAGGAAATTAATTTAACATTATTTTAATTCCATAAACTGAGTGTTTTTTTTAACAAAAGGTACGTCTGTATTTAAGATGCTATAGTGTTGTCTCCTAAGACCTAAGCTGATTTTTACATTGAAAATGAAATCCATTTTCAGTGTTTGGGGGAGAGGACATTCTTCTGTATTCTGACTAACAACAAATACAAATGAGTTCATGTTTTCTACCCCGAGAGCAGCCCACCTGCCCGTGTTGTGTTATTTTGTACGAAACCTACAAGCCACCATTTACCATGAATTCGTAGGGGCTTGCTCTAACTCCGTGCGAGTTTGTACCACACAGCCCCTCCCTGCTCTTTGTTTCCTTAGCTTTCAAGGGCCAGCAAGGTTGAAGGAGTGGAGCTTTGCTTACAGCTCACCGCAGGAAAGGGTGGCTTTTCTAGGTCCGAGCTCGCCACGTGGAGCTGCAAGCACCAGAGCTAATGTGCACCATACCTGGCCAATGCATTCAGCTACTTGAGGGTCATCATATTAGCACACTGACAAGTCCCATCCCTCTCAAAAGCACTTATTTCTATCCTTCTTCCTTGGGAAAAAAAAAAAAAAAAAAAGAACAGTTTCTGGGCAGCAGTGAGTTATTCAAGCCAAGTGAATAAGCTTGACATAGGCAGTGGTGATAGGAAACCTTTGAATCTTTGTCTTTCCTTGCAATGATCGCTGCAGGCACTGAAAAATACGCAAAAGGAGCGTTGCTGCTTTGTTTAATAGGCCTGTATGTTTGGAAAACAGCAAGCAGAAGGGAGATAGGTGCTAATTCTTCTTCCAGATTTTCAATGAAAAGCATTTTTGAGAATCTGTCTAAGGTAAAATATGTGTACAATGTTCAGGTCTATTCAGGAGCTTTTTGTTGCTCTCCTCCTCTGGGTTTTTCAGCACAATGGAAAACCCAGGTCTGTGACTCAGAAGCTCAATCCCCTTGCAGGTGGAATCTGTTCTTTCAGTAACCAGTGCTCTACAAAGTTCTCGTTTAAACAAATAAGCAGCAGTAACGAAAACAAACTTTGGTTTTCCTGGTTTTGTAGAGGCACGCAGTTTTTTCTATCTTTGCTGGTTAGCTGATAGGTCTCGTTTCAGGCGCTTTGCTACTCTGACATCTCTCTCACTGCGTATGTTTTTCTGTCTTCATTGCAATGCTGTCAGAAGCCTCTGTACTGTAAAAAATAAAATAAAAATCTACTATACCTATAGGACATTTGAAGCGTGGAAATCCCAGCTCTTTTTACAGTTAACTGTTATTTATACTATCTTTACAGCAACAAAGCAATGTTTGGGCTCATTTGGGGTCACATTATTATTATCCAGCCATTTTCCTCTAGGTCTGCTGTTTGAGAATAAGAATAAATATTAACTGCAGGAGCAGCTGTTTTGGTTTGTGTTTTTTGGCAGCAGGAGCTATCACAGGCCAGGACACATGTTGCTCAGCTTACAGATATGGGAGCTAGAAATCAATACGGTGACTGTCAGTTGCAGCACTGAGCTCATCTTACTTCCAGAAAAGCAAATTATCTTTATTTTGTGAAAAAGAAATACAGAAGTTTAAAGATTCACCTTTGCTTACCGGAGAAGTAGACTTCTACAGTATATTGCACTTTCCTGTTTTCCCCTATCTACCTTTTGAAGAATCAGCCCTGAGAAAAATTAGTCGCTACATATAGTAATTAACCTGTATGAAAAACAAAGTTAGGAAAGCCTTAGGAAATGCTGAATAATAGTGCAAAAAGCTGTTCATTGTGCACCTGTAGGGCTTGTCCCGGAAAACTGCAAAATGAGACCCCCTTTCTAAGGACAACTGGCTGAGGGCCACAGTTTTTCTTCTCCTTTCCTCTTCACAGCAGACTTCTTTTCTTCCTACAGTGCTAAGCTGGCAGGTTCTTCTCTGAAAGAGATCTGTAAGAGGTTTGAGTTTTTCACACATGGATGTTTGTAATTTTGGAGTTAGGAGGGCATGAGCAGCAGAAGAAAAAACAGGAGATGGTGTAATTCCTCTCTTTTGAAGTCCCATACGCTACCTAAAAATAGCCCTACGCTGAAACTAGCTGCTTTTCAAGTACACTTATATTACAAAACAAAACTCGTGTGAAATCCAGGATTAAATGTGGAAGCAGTGTTGGATAAAATAGGTGTTTTCCATTGAAGTAGAACTCTTAAAAGTTGACGAGATAAATTTAGGCCAACTGATAAGGGCAGAAGCAAGTCCCTGGCCACTGTCACCACCACCTGTAATGCCCCGGCCCGCTGGTGACCATGGAATAGCCATTAACTCCCCCAGGCTTCTCTGGTAGCTTGATCCAGGCTGGGCAGGAGAGCGGGAGACGGGCTGGCCACGCTCCCACCCCGAGCCTTCCGGCCAGGTGGCTGAGTCTGAGCAGCTTCATGTGGCAGACAAAAGGCCAAATATGTCGGTCATGTGTATGCGTGGTTTCCGTTATTTATTTTATTTTTATGATAAAATTGGGACCTGAGTGCTTCAGGAAGGAGGGGAAGGAATGCAGAGAAAGAAATCTGGATTCTTTTCCCGTTCTGCCAGTCTCTTACTGTAGCATAAAGATAAGGTCATGAAATGACTTGCTCAGCTTCTTCATCTGCAAAATGGGAAGCAGAAGAGTTGCCTATGTTATTGTGAAAGTACAAATGTAAAATTCTAACCTTCAAACTGTTCTTTTATGTTGCAAGAGGTTTTTCAGGTCCTAAAAACTATATGCTGCAAAATACATTTGTCAGAAATAAGCCATTTTACTTAACCCTTTGCTTTTTTTAAGCAAAAAACATTGAATTGTGCTAGATCTGTTGGCCACTTTAATTGTTGGTTTGCCTAGTACTGAGAGGTCATGAGAATTAGAAAATGTAAGTGAAGCGTAAGAAACACATGGCTGTAGCCAGCTGTGGCAAACCTCTGTTGGGAGTGAAAGTTTGGTTCCTGTTCCCAGCGGCCTGGAGTAACATCAGGTGAAATTCGCACACTTCCAAAAGGCTCCTCGTTTGCAATTTATGAGACAGAAGTGCATTAAAAGTATAGAAGCCAGCCAATGGTCAAAAGTTAAAAATGTGGGGTAGCTAGGCTTCAGAAAACTTAGTTAACTGGTGATGCCATTCTATGAACATCAAAATAATTTACCTCAAGAAATCCACAGCTATAATCTCTCCCTTCAGGTGAAGCTCTCTTCTGATGTGGTATCCAGCCCTGAAAGTTGTTTTAAATGTCTTCTCCAGCAAGGTGCAGGAGCTGTGGGTCCATGGAGTGGCCAAGGATGGACCAAGTGCTGGCATCCAGGTCAGCTGAGGGAGCAGCTCCAGGCAAGGCAGCGGCTGCCCTCAGCAGTTCCCACACCACTAGATTGGCTCCCGGGTTGGCTTCTACTCCTCTGGCTTGGAAGCAAAAGCCAGTGGAGCAAAAGGGCGTGCTATAGGTGTTATACACTTCTGGCTTCCATTCCAAGATGTCCAGTGAGATCTGACATCATTCAGAACTTTTTTTATGCTAGTTTTTGTGATAGGAAAAGGTGCTATCTTTGTTGTTCTTGTTGCATGGTGTGGTTTTCAGCTGTTGTGACCCTTGGCTCAATCTACTCTCTCTTCTACCATAATTTAAAGCTATTATTGTGGTTGATGAGTTCAAATTCATATTGACTTCGTAATGCAGTCAAGGATTTTTTTGCCTGAATATTGACCAATATTTAATAGTGCAGAGAGGAAAACACTATTTAAGGGGGTAACAGCACTTCATTACAGCGGTCTCTTGCATCTTTTTGTGTCGGGGCCCAAAGCCTGGCTCACTTCTGTTTTGCGCTCTCTAGGAGGTGTCTAACGGTAGTGTCTTCAGGTCATAAACATTCTGAGACAGGACTGTCATTTTGACCTCGGTTTTAATGAAGCTGTGGCCACGGGATCTGTGCCTGTGAGGTGACACAGAAATGCAGCTCCATCCTATGTGCTATCACCGTTTCTGGAAGTCTGCAACTGCAGGTTGTCCGGGCTGCCTGATGCTCCACTAGTCTCTCTCAGAGAATATGCCATCATCCATCTATGATACTCTCTTTCTGTTCTTAGTTTCCTGCTTCTCAGCTTACCTACTAAATAGTGTAATCACGAATCATCCACTGCACTTCTCAGAATATGCCCAGTGGAAGAGCATTTTTTCTCATTTTAAGACCACACTTGATAAGAGAAAGAATAGGTGGGGCTCAACCACTATTTCTACAGATGTGTTTTGGTCAGAATATGAAGGAAAAAATATCCTGCAAAAGGCCTTTACTTATTCACTAGGCTGTTTGTTCAATAGCCACTCGGTAATTACTTCTAGCACTTTCTTGTCAGTCTTTTATTAGCCTTTTCTGTCCCTAATATCAGTGTCGAGAGCAGTGCTACTGGGTGGGTTTTGTTTCTTCTAAATAAAAACCTTGCTCAGAGAGGGTCATCCAAGTCTCCCAGCGATGTTTGTAGTCAATGGTGGGGTTGCATCAGGACTCCAGGAGCCGACTGTCTGGACCCAGCTTACCTGTTTCTCCATATTTAGCTGAGGACTGCCACTATCTGATTCATTCAAATCAACATGAATTCCCTCTGCACAATAAGATGCCCTAGATTCATGGTTTTCATCACTGGTTTTTAGGGACTCTGCCCTTAAAATTCATGGCAGGCAGTAGAGAGGTTATGTCCCTTTCATGGCTCACTTCAGGGAGTTTCACAGATGTCTTCAGTTTGTTCAAGCAAGATTTGTACCTCTTACTCTTCAAGCAGAAGAGAATTGCCATTAGCCTTTTATACTGGGCTTAATTGCCAATTACCAGCAGGTAAATAGCTTCATAACACTGCATTGCTCCAAGCTTATTACACTTTGCAAAGGAGTTGTGTGCAGAGAAATCTCTTTTCTATTAGCAGAAAGAGGGCCAAAGGGCATTGAAGGACCTCCCTGTTTCTTCCAAAGTTTCCAATACCTCCTCATAGGTTTGAGAGCACCCTGTATGTTCAGCTGGAATATCACAGTTTATTCCTGTTTAAAAACCTCATAATGTCTCCATCCAACAGTAAGGGCAAAAAGCATAAAAAATAATTGTCTTTCAGCAAAGTAAAGCAAATATATTTTGAAAATTGTATCAACATAAGCAAGCATAATTTTCCAGGTGATTTTTGAGAAACAAGAAATTGCAAAATGAAGTAAAAAAAAAAAAGGATCATCTATTTTATTTTGTTCTAGTTTGTTTAATCTCATTTCTCTGTATTTTAAGCAGAGTAGGTCACAAGCACAGTCCAGTGGGGGAAGTTCAGTATATTAAATGCACCAGCAGTTTTCTCTTGCAAATTGATTATTTAAATTGAGCTACTCTCAAGTAATGGACAATACCCGTGCTTACAAATATGAGTTTGTGTGGAGATTTGCATTCCAAGCCATTGTTCCTTCTCTCTTACTACCAGAGACATCCTGTTTAATTTCTTTGTGTTTATTGTAGCACTTATGTCTTAAAACTAAAACTTTATGGTGTTCACAAATTACTGTAAGGAAAATATTTTTTTCCTGCTTTTCTGCCTTTTCTGCATTTGTTTTTCTCTCAAGACCCCGAGCCATACTGACACATACATATGGCTAGATGCAAGAAATTGTTTGCTGATTAAATTAATGCAGAACTTTGTGATGGTTAAACAAAAACTTGCTTTGACATTTTGGCTCAGTTTGATATCTGTAGTGCAGGACTGGAAAGCAGTGAATACACACTCCTCTTCCAGGAACAACTAGAACTGTCCCCAAAGGGGGGGAGACCTTTTTTAGAGGAGATGGGGGAATCACTGGCAGTGGGAATCCGTCCAAAGATTCTTGGAAGGATACCTGAACTCTAGCCTTTTTGCTGCTCTGAATTTTTGGATACTTCATCAGCCAAACCAAGTTGTTCTCATATTTCTTGCACTATCTGCTGCTGTCAACAGCATCATCACAAATGAGAAGTAATTCTCTCAATTAACCACAGACACTCCTGATTGCTCTAGCTGAACAGAGCTCTGTACATTCACACGTGCCTGTTGCTGTTTCAGTGTGAGGAGTTTGAATGTGAACAATCCTGTCTGATGGAGACAGCATTCCCATATTCATCCGTGTCAGCCCACAACAGTCTCTTCTGCAGATCTACTAAATTTCACTGGCAGGTCTCAGTTAGGCTTTGTTCCACCGAGGCTGCTTGGCAACTTGGCCATATCTCATAAGCCTTTGCTTTTGGAGCTAGACTTGCCAGCACAGCTTTAAACTAAATGGGGCTGTAAATCAAAATGTCCTCATCTACAATTCTTCCCTGAGCATCTGATTACAATCATGCTGCATGCTATTTGTACAGGGATGTTTAAAACTGCCTATAAAACAACATCTAATTGCTGATCTGCTTAATTAAAGAGAGCCTTTTGTTGTCACATATACAAAGATAAATGAAATAATCAGCTTTGGACTAATGAGAGATAATTAGATTATGCAGTCCGATAAATAAAGACAAAAATCCTGCAGATTGCCACTGTACTCTGGGCAGCTGAAATCACAACAGGCTTTAGAGATGCACTTTCCTTTCCTTTCTATTTTAGCTATAGTGGTTTGGATTTTTTCCATCCCAGAGTTAACACTGTGATCAGAGCTTCCAGGCATTAATGACTGATTTTATGTACTGTAATTCAGGATTTGTTGTTTAACAGCAGTGTGATTTGCATGAACACAGTTTAATTTACTCAGAATTTAAGCTTCCATTTAAAGAAAATTTACTGGATCTTAGTGTTCACTGATGACCTTCCAGCCTGAACAGATGCATGCTGCCAATGGGTCTTCTTCAGGGAGGTAGGTAAAATCAAATGGCCGTCTGTTCTTCTTGTTACTCTCATTAGGTCGATAAACAAAGTATCCATGTTTTTCCAGAAGGTCTAAAATGCATATGCTCAGTGGGTGTTAACACCGCAGTCTAGTAATAGCAATTTAATGGTCTCTAGTGGTAAGCACTTTTTTAGTGGAATAATACAGTTTCTCCAAGACTGGTGTCCAGAGCTGTGGGGAAATACCTGAGCACCTTTCTTCAGTCTTCCTTTCATTTGTGTTCTAAGAAGAAATAACTTTCAGGTGCTCTTCAGGCACACACCTAATGCATGCAAACCATAGGATCAGCCTGGGGCTTGTGCAAGTGCACAAATTCTCCCTTAGCACTAGCTGTCATGTTACCTGCCTGCCCATCACGCTCTCCTGGAGGTGTGATGCAGTGTGCAGTGTAAGACTGAAAGGACAGTAGGTGTTCATAGCAAAAGGACCGGATGCTTGCATGCTTCTTCCATGTGTAGCATTAAGGTCACCTTCACAGGGATATACTATCACACTGCCACCTATTTTCAAGATATTTTTCAAGCCTCTTAAACCTAGATTAGACCAGTTAATTATTTTAATGCCTTCGCATTCGGAGTTAGGATGTTGCGTGGTATTAATGCCCATTTAATTAAAGATAACCAGCCAAATCTTCCATTTAAGCTTCATAAGTTTTGCCTATTAACAACACTGTATTTTGTCTATCCTTACACGGTTCATGACACGGACGCAAAGAAGAAAGGTGGAGAAGTGCATTTAATTAAATAGCAGGCATAGGTCAAGTGCCTGCCTCATATGTCACTGTACAGCAAAGATGACTGTAGGAAAATATCAGGAAAATCAGCTACCCAGTAAACAAGGTCTGCTGGAGAGCCCTGTGATCTCTCTCCCTTGTAGAGACCTTCCAAGAGACTCCTGCTCTGCCTTGTACCTTCATCCACGTTACAACGTATTTATCTACTCGGGTAGGAGAAGGGAAGCAGCAGGACCAGCTGAACGAGCGGCTGTTGCTTATCATGAGCAAAAGAAGCTGAACTGGACCCTTTGTTACTGGGCAACAGCCTTTTTTCATGGATTTTCGGGAAGATCTATATACAACACACATCCTTCCTCATTAAAGGCAGCTCGAACACTTAGCAAAGGTCAACACCTACCTGGGGTAGAGCTGTGGGGAAACAAGAGGTTAAGGCTGGTAGAATTCCCATGATATCCTATATGGGGGTGAAGAGATAGCATATGAGAAAAAATCAGAAGACATATCATGTCCAGCTACTTAAGAGAAATGAGCTTTTAACTTTTGGAACTTCTGCAGGAAATATTTGTCAGCTGATATCTGGGCTGCTCATCACTAGCTACTCAAAAACAATCCTCTAGCAGTTAGTTTCTGAAAAAGCCTTTTCCTATTTTCTTTATCTTCTGAAAAGCTGCTGTGCTGCTGTGGGAAGCCAGCCTGTGCTCATCCGTATTATCTGGAGGCCTAAGTCCTGGGTCAGGACACTCTACTGACAGGTGCTGCCCAAACGCAGAGCAAAAAGCGATCCCAGCATCAGTTGCTTGTGAACAAATTATTCTCGCACATTCTTCTTTGTGGATTATGGTAAAGGGCTGTATTAGATTATTTTCCTTAGGGACAGGCCAAAACTGGAATCCTTTTGAAGTGTGGATTTAAAATAAAATTGCAGAAAGTGAGTGCCCCCTTACATCTTTATTCAGATCAAGATTTGGCATAAGCAACTGCAAATTTGTAGAGAGCAAGAATGTGAGAGACCTCCATCAAAATCTGCTTTTGCACATGGTTGAGAAAGACGATTTCTTCACTAATCGCTCGGGGGCTTTGCTGATGCTTCTGGCCTTTGCAAGGACTCTTCTCAAGAGTGCTTGGCACTAGTGGAGCCACCTTTGTCCCTCGGGGCTCAGCTGGGCATGTCAGAGTGAAGGTGTAGCCAGCAGGCGTGTCCATCACACGTTCATTGGGAGCGCTGCTATAGCTTTGTTGAAGGCAATGGCAATGCCCCAGTTTGTAGGACCAGCCCGTATAGATTGAGGACTTGATCCCAAAATCCAGCAAGAGCCAAAAAACCCGAGTCACCTCATCTTCGTAAATTAAAGGTCCTTCAAAGGCTTCTTTTTCTTTCAGAAGTTCAAAACTTGGTACCCACGTTCCCTTCCTGATTTTCTGTTTTCCTCTTTCCTTGCTTGAGCTGTGTCGTTGGACTCTTCATGCAGCAGTTCAGAGATAATAAATGTTTAGTGGCAGTGTGCCAGCTTGAACTCACAAGTGCTGAGCTTATTCATTACTAGGAAATAGTGGTTCTCTGTGGGGAAATGTCTCCAAACGTGGTTAGCACAAAAAGAAAAAAAAAAAAGGAAAAAAAAAAGGAAAAAGAAACCCTTATGAAAAATGTGTGCGCTGCTAATCAATGGCAAATAGTTCCTGTGTATGTTTCCTGTCACGTTGAGGGTGCTGCCGAGGTGGGAGAAGAGGGGAGGTGACACCATTGATCACAACAGGCTTTGTGCAGGTAGCCCAGACCATGCCAGGGGTGTGTGCGGCCTCTGCAGGGGTGCGTGTGCGTTTCCCCCCGCTCCCACCCCTGCTGTGCCGGCTGCGTGGGCTCCCCGCTGCTGGGGCCGGCTGCGAGCCCAGGGCCGGCTGAGCAGGGCCCGGCCGAGGGCTGCAGAGGCGAGGGGCTGCACGCAGACGCAGCAGGCGGGTTCTTTGCTGGGCCACGGGCAGCCCTGTGCAGAGAGAGACCACATCTGAACTGCCAGCACATCCCAGGGCACCCGTATTGCCTGGCATGTCCTCGCCCACCCACCCACCATCCGAGGGCTGGTGGCACTGTTGACATCCTCGTTGTGGACACATCCATCCCAGTAGGATGAGGAGGTGTACTGGTGAGAGGTGGGAAGGCTTGCTTTTATTTATTTATTTATTTATTTATTTTTGACCTTCCTGCCTGCTTCTAACTTAGGCTAACCTAGCCTTGAGGAGCCAACATCTACACCTCATCCGTAACAGAATTTTCCCCGGCCTCCGACTGACCACAGAGCAGGTGCCTGGTGCAGGTGTGCAGAATTAGACCAAGGCTGTTGGTGTAAAGGTGGAGGATATTTATAGTGAGCTGAAGTGAACTTGTAATTTAGTTGTGTTTGAGACTTAAAAAACTAACATGAATATGTTTTTCATTATCTTTAAAGCACATTTCTGGATGTTTACAGTGGTGTTATAACGCAGCTTTGTGTACAAATTCTCATGCAGGACTAGGTGCCATGTTACCTGTCTTCCCCTCAAAGCTTTCCTAGAAGCAGCTGATTCCTGACAAAAAATACAAAATCCATTTGGGTTAACATAGAAACCTCAGGGGAACTCTAAAATGATTCCTGAATAATTTTAAAATCTAATTGTTTACACTCCGAACTGCTATAAGTCCTCTTTCAAATTCATTGGCAAACAAGTGAAATGCGTCTGGGCTCTATGATTTATCACATGAGATTTCATCAAGGGTAGCACAGCTGAAATGAACCACATATTCTCAGAACCAACAGGCGGATCCTGCCCCTTTTGGGTATGCTGGAGTTTTTGTCAGTGACTTTTGAGGCAGAGTCTTATTTGTTAAAAAGAAAGTGCACTCTGAAAAGCATTTAATGTCATGACTTCTAACATTTGCTGCTGGGGACATTTTGCGAGATACTGATGAGAAAGCAGGATATAAATTATTTGGCTCACAATTTCAATATCAATAAGTCTTCGCATTCTCCCAGCTCTTTTCAACCCAGAAACTCAGTGCACAGCTATGCATAGAAGCAGACGTGACGGAAAGCTGGCGGGGCAATCGTGCAATGCAGCGGTTGCTCCTCAGCGGCTGGCTGCTCCCCTGCAAGGTGAGGCCACAGCTCACGGCCCTTGGAAGGGGTCACAGCGGGCAGCGAGAGGCAGCGTCCTCTGTGCCGCCTTCTCGGGGCAGGGTCAAGTGCTGGTGGGGCGGGCGGCACGCCTCAGTTCCCGGGAGCTCTTGGTTCCAGGCTGTAAGCATCCAGCATGGCAGTTATGATACTGAGTGCTCTCTATTTTTCATTCAGTAACATAATTTCTGGCGTAATTTTAGTGAACATTGTGGTAAACAATGTGTCCTGCGGCAATGAGGAGTTCTGCTTTAGCATTAAGGGGTAGCTAAATCACTCTGTATTCATTGAACTAGATGAAACTTGCAATTAGCACAGGTGAAACAATTATTATATTATGCACATGCAAAACTCACAATTAACTGTGTTGTTACAGTGCTGTGGCTGTACCGGTATCACAAAAAGAAAAACCTAATACAAAAGTAGAGGTTTTAATGCAAAACTTAATTCATCTAGATTGTATATTTTGGCATTTTTGCGGGGCCCATGCCAGAAGCCAAGCTGCAGTGTTCGTTGTACTGCTCCGGAGCCAGAAACGCGCTGCAGCCACAGTAACCGCGATTCTCACAGCTTTGCATTCTCACCTTTGGTAATTGATCGTGCAATTGTATTAACCCTGCATTAGCGTGGTATTGTTGGCATTTAGTTTTCTTGTTTATTTTAAAGTCTGAGTGAAAAAAGAAGCTGGTGGTATTGACTTTTATTCGCTTGCCACTACCATTTGCTTTCCCAAAAGTTTGTTCTGGTAAATACATACACGCGTCACGTCAGTTATCCGCAAAGGCCATTGACTGCAGTAGAACTAGTCACAGTATTAAGTACAAACACCTGCAAAAGTTCTTGCAGGATCAAGCCCTTAGCATTTAAAAGGAATCAATTAAAATTCACATCTTATTTGGTTAGAGGTGGGTGCTGCATCACTGTTTGGGCAGAAATGCTTTGCATTTTGCACTATGATATCTCTTGGCAGCAGACAAGAAACAACTTTTTGAAGAGTAAAATCTTAGCGTCTAAGCAACAGCAATGTTAAAACCCTGTAAATTTCCTGGGGAGGTAGGGAAGACTTCCTATAGGTGTATAATATTTTTAAATAAGAAATATTTTGACTGTAGGAACTCTCTAAACCCCATATATTCCAGAGCCCCCATAGTGACTCCACAAAAGAAGGCAGAGAGAAATCGGGGCTTGTTTCATAGAGAAAAACGGAGATGCTGATGCAGTGGCCCAGTGGTCTTTATTTGCTGGGCTTCCAGCAAGCCAAAATCTGCATCAAAGATACAATACCAGATTTCAACATACTGTTATGGCAGTATTTTCTTTTCGGCACATATTTCAGCCACTTCTTGGCCTACTTTGGATCACGTAGCAGTCACAAAAAAAGCATGATTTCTGTGCCCCCCAGCTGGTGTACCACTACCAGAGGGCAGCCCGTGGGGCCTCCTGGAAGCAAGGGGCAGGATTTTTTGTTGCTTTATTTACTGGCTTACTCTTCCGTGGGAACAAAGCACCATTTGATCCCCTTTTTTTTTCACTAAATCTCATTTGCTCAGTAGTTTACCCCCATCCATGTGTTCAGCAGAGGTATTTACAGCACTAATAAGAGCATTTTTCTGTGAAAGGTCAGAAATCATTGCTCTTAATACATTTGTGGATCTGCTTTTGAGTGTTATCCGTTAGTGGTAGCGGGTACATTACAGTGGAGACTGAAAAACACTTTTTTAGTGTCAGAATTATTTAATAAATTATTCAAGCATATATTAGAAAACTTTCTTTTCTTCCATCAGTAATGATACATGTGACCTGAGAACTATTGTCTTCATACGGCTTATTTTTAGCAACCTACCTGCAGAGGGGGAAGCTGCCATGTTCTCACTGCTGAGCATGTGGGAATTCAGTGGTCTTCTCTTCCAATACGTTATGTCTGCAGATCAGAAGAGACACAGACTCATCCCTGGCCAGGAAGCTGCTGGCTCCATTCTCATTATGGCAGATTGATCAGTTTATACTGATTACAGGAAATGGCTGTTAACGGGGCGAATAAATAACACATCTCTGAGCAGGGATTATCTTAAAATTTATGATTCCTTTCTCCAAAAATGATGATGTAGAAAATCAGAGGAGGAGCAACCATGTTTCCTTCAATCACAAAAAAAGATTTTCTCCATTTCCAGTAATGGCAGATGTTCACTTTCCAATTTACACAGAGGAAAAAGTAAGCATCAGTTTGTCCCTTCAAATTTTCCCTCACGGACATGCCGTATCCCAGCTAATATGCCCAGTGATTAGCACAATGTTCTTGAATAATTACTATGTCATTTTGATAACGAATGGTAGGTTGATATGGAACAGGCAGAAGAGTTGTACAATACCCGGGTTCCAGGCTGACAAAATGTCCGTTACTGTGCATGTGCCTGGGATGCTTGTCAGTATCTTTTGAGCTGGCCATTTTGACCTGGGGAATGCTTCGCCAGGAGATGGGGAAAGACGGGTGAGAAATGCAAGTGTAAGTTCACACGCTTTGCGGTTGTCTGTCTTGAAAGCAATCAGCCACGCTGACCATACCACTATGCTCATCTGGGGGAAGAAAGTTCAGTGGCCTGCACTAGGCAAGAACATTTTATTCTTTTTATTTTTTCTCAGTCGTAAAAAAAAAAGTTAAGTAAACTTTTTACATTCCAGCTATTCTCAGCTATCCCCATTTTAGCATTATTGTGCTCCTTATATCCATTTCCAGTTTCCGTTTATCAGAAGCCAGGTTTTTGCATCGTATTATAGTTATTTGCTTTATCACGAGCATGATTAAAGTTTAAAATAAAAAGAAATTCAATTTTAATATTACTGCATGTGGAGAAAACATTGTTTGCAGTGAAGTTTTCACCTCCATTTGCTTTGGCTGCTTATTATAACTTAATAAGTTTTTCATTCAGTTTGTAAAGTGCCCCTTTTTAGCCTCTAGCTGCTGGATGACACCATCTGTGATTTCCAATGAAATTAAATTAAGTGAAAATTCAATCAACCAAAAGATTGTTGCTTCCACAACTTCACTGAGTGGCTTGGGATCGTATGTACGTGACATGTCTTTCAGACTGGAAGCACAACCTCCATGTGAACCAGTTAAAGGAGATTTCCCAGAGAACGGACTAGTTAGCGTACTGCTTCCAGCACATCATGCCCGGTTTAATTAAGGATTAATTGTCATTAATGACCGTGGGTCAGCCCTTCTGTGCAATAGGCATTTGGGGTGACCTCTCCATTACTCTTCAACTAGAAGCCCGTCTCCAGGTACATCTTTGCGACGCCCGCCGTGCTCTGAGCGCACAGGTTTCCTCACCCAGCAGTGCCCGGGCGCGAGCAGGGATTCCCAGCGGCGCGAGGCCGTGCTGAGCGTGGACAGCGTGACACGGTTGTTGCTGTTCGGCAAATAAGGGAAATACAAAAACTGGTTGGTGTCATTAAGAGGACAAATAGATCTTCTTAGGCCTGCCATTCTCTCCCTTTGCTTTCTGCTGAGATGCACTTCATTACTGTATTTTCTCCTTTCCCATAACCATATTATAATCTTCTCTTTAACCAGTTCGTAACAGGAAGTGTAGTGACTGAGAGTTAAACAAAATACCAGTAAAAACATCCCTCGGGAAACAGTTAAGTGGTCAAAACTTGGAAATGTGGTTTATATTATTGTATCTGCGCTGACATTTTGCTCGCTTCCCCACACTCTTTTGTGAACGTATCTGAATAAAAATCATAAACTAGTTCCCCTTCCGCGGGGAACCGGAATTTTCACCACCTAATTTTTACAAGATTTTCCAATAGGACTTTACACAGTCCGTGGCTTAGATGACTCATAGCGTAGTTACCAAAGAATAGAAGTAGTGATTTCCACCACAGTGGTGAGCTAATTTAATAATGGACACAAATGATAGCTTACAGAACCAGAACATCAGAGTATATGATGATAATCCCTGCACTTCCCGGCAAACACTTTGAGAAGGTGGGGATCAATGTCTAATAGTATTGGTTATTATTGGTATCCTCCTGACACATCTAGCTTTTTTTCATCTTATTCGATACAAAAATGAGGTCATTCTAAGACTATATTGGCAGAGAAACTTTGCCAGAAATGTTGGAGGGTTGGGTGTTCAGGTTTTTAAAACCTGAATATCTCTTTGTCTTCTAACTATTGAGTTTGCAGAACTCATTCCAAAGAATATGAGGTTCTTAGCTTAGTACCATGGAAACAGGAGTTAATTGGCAGCAGCATAATTCATTTTTCATTTTATATTAGTGTCTAGCTACAAGTTCCTTTTCCAGGTGGACCACGCAGTATCTGTTACATCTCCTTGAATATGACAGCGGTGAGTAAAACACTTGGTGAAGGTTAGCAGTGTCAAAAAGGGGCAAGAGCAAAGAATGAGACCTCAATGCAAATTCTTTATGCTTGGACGTTCAGTTTTAAGGTTCTATCATTGATCACTTAGCACAGGTTGGCAGTTTTCAGTGAAACCCAATATATTTGGAAAAAAGGAGAGTGTGTGTATAAGCAAAAGAGGCATCACCAGCCGTCACTATTACACATTTCTTTTTCTTTGTGTGTGAGCAAATGGCCAGTTTGGGGAAGATACATTGTGTTATCAATTCATGCTTAAGCATTTGGTACAGAGCTGTCAATGTGGGTGGAAAGGGCTCTGCAAGCGCAGGAGAACCTGTTCTGTTCTCTGGGCCTGGTGTTTGCACTGACCGCTGCGAACATGGGGAGCAACTGGGCCGAGGTTCCTGCGGGGGAATTGCCCCAGGTGCTGCTGTAGCACCTCTGTTCTGGGATGAATATGGTTGTGTAAACAAAGTGCATTCTAACAAATTCTGACAAGCCTGTAAACACATCACCGCGTCATCTTTGCTGACAGATTGTCTGTAGAGGCCTGATCATCTGCTGCTATCTAGTAGAAGATAGGAGGGGTACTAAAACAAGGTGCAACGTTCACACGTGTTTGCTTTACAGCGTTGGTGCATTATGTATCAAACAGAAAACAGAAGCGTAAATATCTAGAGAAGAAATGGTAGAGCATAAGGACAATGGTGACTGCACATTGACTTTTACTGTAAAATTGCAGATGTGAACTTACTTAGCAAAGAATAAATATATGCTGTGTTTGAAGCACCGGTGTATCTTTCTCAGAGGATTTCTCAGTGTGATTTCCAACAGCATGTTGCACTTCAGAAATCCTAACTGATGTCTGGGTAATGCATTGAGTTTCTCTAAGACTCAGCCCAGGCTAAAGCTTTATGGCAAACTCCATTTGCACTCATGAGGAGCGTGCAAAGAGCCCCACTTCTGTCTGTCACAGGTGGGCAGGGCACAGGCAAGCACAGAAGAAAGTTTGGATGTTTGCTGAAGGAAGCGATACTGCCTGGCTGTTGCATGAGAGAGGCAGCAGCCTACATTTGTATTTGTATGCTACCGTTGAAGCAGCTGGCATAGCTGCAAACATTCGATATGAACTGAGGTCACTCAGTTTGGAGGATGCTTTAGCATCAGCCCGCCTGGTGGCCACAGGGTGCATCTGCTGCCCCCAGGGGCTGGGGGGGTGGGGAGCTCTGCAGAGAAAGCTCTGAAAAGCTCCAAGGTGTAAGCAGTTGTTGCTTTTAGTAATACACTAGAGATGCCATCTTGAGCAAAAGGAAGTTCTGGCAAATGCAGCTGTTGTCAGTAGCCTCCTTTCTAGCCCAGCTCCAAAGCCCGCTGGAAGCAATGGGAATCTTTAAGCTGATTGAATAGCCTCTGCATCATTCTCTGTTTGAAGATTCCTTGCTTCCTACCTAACGTTGTGGCCTGGGATGTGCTGCATTGCAGCTCCGTCTCTGGAAGAAGCGGTGTTGGAACTGATGAATCACTCTCCTTCTTGAGATACTGCCATATAGGCCTGTAACTGTCGTAAATAATACTGCAGTGATTGAACCTAAAAGTCACGATCGGTGGAAGAGTCTCATCCCCTCTGAACGTTCCCAGCAGCCTGCCTTTCACTCTTTACCAGTAACTTTCACCTGATTCACTTCCAGGGATAAACCTCTTTCGAGATATTTTCTTTCCTTTGCTTAAGGAAACACTATCCTTTTCTCTGCATGCTCTGACATTGCTTCTTCCCCTGTAAGCTGGTGCCCTTGGACATTTGAACCTCATTAAATTTAGAAAGCCTGGTGACTTGGTTTTGTTCCCATAGTGATGTTGCAAATCTCATATTTGCAAGGGAATTGCATGGGATTCTTTTTAAACAGATTCATTTCCTCTTGTGGTTGCTGCCACTGAGTGTAATATCACAGCCTCTTTTATTTAGAAAACACAGATCTGAGACCTTTCCATGAGACATGGAGCTTTATAGCAATGTAGGAGGAAGGACACGATGCGGCAAAGAGGCAACTACTTGGTGCATTTAACAGTGGGGAAACCGCAGAAGGTAAAAAGAACAAAAAAAAAAATGTTTGGGGGTGAAAAAACAGATAGACATGGTATGTGCCAATGGCAGTTGAGGACAAATTTCTGATACAGTGGAAAGCACTCCCAGTCCTCTCACCTGTCTCAGGATGAGGCACGCACCACGGGACGTACCTGTGCCGCAGTAACAGGCCCTTAGTGAGTGACCATTCCTTCCCGGAGCTCAGCCGCTGCCGTCCTGGTCGCGACGGCCGCAGCAGGCGGGCACGAGCACGTCTCCATCTTAGCACTTGTGCCTGGGCACTCAGAGGAGGACCAGTTTTATTAAGCCAGTTCGAGGCCATCAAAAAGATGCTGCTGCTGATAGCTCGGGACTAAAATAAGATAGTGCATTACGCACTGTGTAATAAAGATAGCTGGAAGCATTACAAAATGGCTGGAGAAATCTCTAACATTAATATTTGATTCAAATCTTTTAGTTGTCTGTGGCATATTTTGATTGAGGAGGTTTGTGAGTATATTTATTTATTTTTAGATTTATGTAAATGTGCACAGGCAGTATCTCTTGAGGCACCAGTATGGCACCCAGTAACATATACCGTGCAGTATAAACCCATCTCCATCAGAGTGAAGCAACAACGCTGCTCAGCCCATCCAAATGAAAAAACCCAAACAACTGCTAATTTCCTGAGGAAGCCCTGCCCAGAGCAGGTAATGGCTCACGGCAGCTCCGCTGCACCAGCCCCGCAGTGATGCCGGGAAGGAATCTGGGGGTCTGTGGCAGGCGCTGGCCCAGCAGCTTTGCCGGGAGGCTCAGCGACCCGGCGAGCATTTGCTCAGCGCCCTGGCAGCCTGGGCGTGCGCTGGGGAGAGGCAGCTGCTCCGCAGCCCCTGGTGTTTCAGCCAGGAGCCAGCCCCAGGGGAAGCCAGGAGCTTTGGCGGTGGGCAAACGGCCTCAGCCGGTGGTGCCGGGGCACGGGGCCTGAGCTCCGTGGGGACACAAGCCGTGCTGGGGGCTGACCCCTGGGCACTGCTTGGCCGCACGGGTTTAATCTACACGGAGTCCGGCTTGTGCCCGGCAGGGGCACAGGGCAACGGCCAGCGCGTCCTTTGCTCTCCCCCAAGCCCAGCGGCTGCGCAGACCCAGCTGTCCAAAAGGGGCTGGCTACCACGCTTCTGAACAAGGTATTCTTGCAGCTAGACATGTGACTTTTATCAGAGACTGAATTATAAAACGTCACCTTGCATTTTTTAAGAGAAAGATTTCTGACAAATATTTGTGAATTTTCTATTGCTTTGAAAGCATAGGGAAACATCCGTCCTTTTGCAAAACCTCTTCATTTTCTGTTTTCTTAGAAGAATAGTGACGTGACATAGAATTATTAAAAAAAAAAAAAAGGTTAAGGCGGAGAGATGCTAGGCCCTCAACTTTCATGTGTTTTTTTTTCCAACAGCAACATTTCAATGCTCTTTAAATTGTTTTACGCCTGGAACTCCTTTTTAGTTAACTAATATACCATTTAAACAGGTTTGTTATGCCTCAGTTTTCTCTCAGGTGAGGATAATTAACGAAACAAACTTTCTTCTAGAAAAATGTTAAATTAGAAGGTAACCTCTCCCCACACACGCTTTTACTTAGTTTCCAAAATCATCTCTGAGTGAAAATGAGGGCTTAAAGATCTTATGGCTTCCACTTGCCATTTGCCCTCCTAAAATTTCCTTCACTCAAACACAATCATTTCCTCGCTTCCCTCTCTGTTTCATGTAAAGAAATGTGAGGTGTCTTTCTCCATCTTATTATAGGAGACGTTCTGGAAATAAAAACAAACAGTAAGCAGTCAAATGAAAATCCGATTTCCAGAAATATTTCAGGACAGAAGTCCTGCCCCACCAGGACACTGACCCTCCTGACCCTGAGATGTCTCCTTTGCCTGCTCCCACTGGTGTCCCACCCATGGAAGGTCTCTGTCCTTTCTCTTGCCTCCTCTAAGTAAGAAGTAACACAGTTTTAGACCTGTCACCATTTTCCACTGGTTGGCGACTTCCAGCTTTCTGAGGATTGCTTTTGTCTAATCGTTTTGGTAAGTAATTCAGCTGCAGCCTGCAAAACGACAGCGATTCCCCGTGGCTGACATGGGCTGCTTTGTGCTCATGTCACAGTGTCTTTGGAAAATTGTTAGCTCGTACTGTGGTAATTCAATTTTGATGAATACCCCGTAACTTAATTTACTCTGTGGCAAAACACAATTGTATAAACAAATTGGTTCTGTCCACACCCATCGTACCTTCATGGGGCATCATTTTAATATTAACTGCTACAAGCTATGACAGATTAGAGTGTAAACCCCGAAACAAGAATGCGTCTGTAAGCACAGGGCAGATGGTTGTAGTTTCACAGTACAGCTTTCACGGAGATTGTTCGTTGAACACAAGAATACCAGACCAAAAAAAAAAAAAAGAAGAAGAANAAAGAAGAAGAAGAAGAAGAAGAAGAAGTAATTGCCATAATGTATCCGAACTGGTGGGAGACCCCAGCAGGGACTGGGGCACTGCTGCGTTAGGGCCTGCGTGGGATCGAACACAGCGACCGTCTCCATTCCACAAAGCACACACAAGTAAATTTTAGTTCTGCGATTATGTTCAAAGAGAATAAAATATTCCACATCATTTGCTTAGCGGATAGCACAAAATAGTGACAGAAAATGAATAGATCCCTTCTGTGCTAGCAGCCGGGGCCGGGTAAGCGTGTCCCTGCTCCAGCCCTGCACCCAGGGCCCCGCTGTCCCCTGGTGAGTGACGTACCCTGGGCTGCAGCTGCTGCTGGCAACCGAAATATGAGTTGGAGCCCTAAAACCTAGATAACTGCCTTAACTAAGTTTGATGTAGGCGTAGCTAAGGTCACTGACCATGGGGCTGCATTTTGGTGAGGAGCAGCATTTTAGTTTTGGGGTAACAGAATACTGAAGGCAAAATGTGTAGGGATTTGCTGTGTTACAGTTGCTTTGAATTACAGAAGTGTTGTACACAAATATTATCAAAACTGTAATATTTGAGCTTAATAAAGCAGCATCAGGAAAAGCAACGTCAGGGAAGCGTTGACAAAGGCAAGGCAGTTCTCGTCCCTTCGTTTCCTTCAGGGCCGCACAGTGAGTTTGGCTTCCATGCACACAAGGGCTGCTTTGTGCAGGCCCATCTTTACCTGGGTGAAAGGATGATGGAGGTGTTGTAAAAGAGACCAAAGAAACTGACTCTCTTTGCACCACTATAAAAATGCAGTGTGAAGCTGGCCAGGTTCACCTTTTAAAATATCCTGATAACACCATTGATAGGAGCAGGATTATATTAAGGGTCAGACCGGCCCAGTGTTATTTCCAGAATTACCACCACCATTATCACCACCAGTTTCCACCTCACGTGCTCCAAATGTCCATGCTGACGCTGCAGATGTTTCCAGGCACTGGCAAGGCAAACATGTGGCACGAGCTCCTTGCAGCTTTTCCATTAATGGCTCAAGATGGTCTTAAGAAGGTGTTTAGCATCTGCTTTTCATTTGCCCCCTCTGAGACACACAGAGGGGTCTGCTAAGTTTGCAGATACTTCCCAATGCTCGGGCGCCCGGCAGTAGAGGCTAGATGCTATTTTAAAACCTCACTAGCATTAACGCTGTATCTTTAGGCACCCAACCGCATGTAGGTGTTTGCCCTTCCTTCTCACAAGCCCCCTGTGCACACCAAGCTGCCTGGTGCTCAGTCCCCTCACAGCGCCAGGCGAGCGCAGGGCTGGCTGTAGCCTGGTCACACGCGGCTACCGCCAGCTCTCCCGTGGCACGGGTCCACATCTGAAATCTTACGGATAGTTTCAGCAAGCGGTAAGGACTAACGTAGGCGCACGTAAACATTGGAGAAATTTAGTTCCAGAAATCAGTTGCGATCTTGTCTTGGGTGCAGGGTTTTCATCGTGAATAGCGTTCATTTTTTGCAGTGTCTGTCAGATAACTCGAGTTGTTAGCCTGAGGGTCTCCTTTTCTAATCTGTGGATCTGTTATTAAAGGAGAAAGCTGAAAACTTGAAAACTACTGCTCTAAACTGTGTAAAGGGTACGGATTTAAGCTAACGATACTTCGCACAGCAGCCAGAAGCCACTAGGAAGAGTGTGCTCCTTGCTCTTACAGGCATGGGGACCCGGCGTTGCTTCTGTTCCCTGACTGTAGCAAGTTTTGTTTTTTAACAGGGAGCTTTGGTCGATGCTGCCTTGGACAAATTCAGGTTTCACTAGTGTTGCTGTGAATATTTGTGGCGAACAGAGAACGTGATCATACGGACAGTAGCAAATAGCATTTAAATCGCTTATTCACGGACAGCTTCAGAACTGCTTTTGTGGTGTCTTGAAATAGTTTTGCAGGACTAAGAGAGATTTTAGCCATGTGAAGTAGACTGCATTGGCCTTCAAGAACTGGAATCATTCAACAGTGTCATGGATTATAAATTATCACCTTATGCGCCAAAAGCTACACGTGGATCTGTCGTTTACCAGCAAGTAAAGCACATGCTTGGATGCTGTCCTGTGCAGGATCGGGTATAGCAATGCTCTTCAATGCTTTGTTGGCTCAGGACATGGTTTATGGATTTAAGCATGTGCATAAATATTTGCAGTAGTGGGACTACCATATTTAGGTCATTTTACAAATATGGATACAAAATGGAATCAAAAATGGAATCAGAATGTTCCCCTTTCAATGCAATTAGAGCAGATGTATTTTAACTAACATTTTGCAGTTTGATCTTTTGTGTTTTATCGTTGGTTTCAGGATATGCTCAGTCCTGTTGCGATCTGCCGCAAAGTACTAGGTTATTTCCACCAAAGGTGGTCTCAGTATTAAAATGCAAAGTGCTTGAACAGTAGATTAGCCATTGTGATTAATAATGATAATGGATGAATGCTTTTGTCACCACCAAAACTGCATGACCACATATAATCTTTAAAAACAGAATAAAAAAAAATGGCATTGTTTAATCTGTTTCAAGAAGATTGTAAATGCCTTGAGATATTGATCCAGCCTGCGAGCCTGCTTATAAGGATACTCTCTGCCTGCTGCAGTGTGCTTAGATACAATCTAATAAGAGCTCATTGAATAATAAACAAGGGTGGCCACCCAATCCTAAAAATTCAGATCGACGAAATTCCCTCACCAGTGAAGAGAAAAAATCTGGAGCTGCCCATAAGCCCATTACTGTCCACTCACCCATAAGCCAATAGAAGATCTTGGATTATTGGAACTCTTAGCTTTAAGAGAAATTGCTTTCCTAAATTTGACCTTCCACACTAAATATAAAATATGGACCATCTGTAATGAAGGGATTGCAGCCCAAATAGCTATCATCTCTCGGTGGCAAAGGTTAGAAGGTTGATGCACATTGGTTCCATGGGGATGGGGATGGTGGTGACCTTTTGCCATGAAAATGGTCACTTGGAGCTGTAATGTGAGAGAAAAGGGTCGGGTATTAGCCACTAAAGACTCTCTGATGCTGTGTCCTTGTTAAGCTTTTACAGAAAAAGCCATGGGGGCATTATGGGAAACAGCATCAAATCCCATCTACCAGATCTGAATATGATACAGAGGAAAAGTGAAACTGGATATATGCTCCATTTAGGTAACATTTCTTCACTTCTTAAAAGGACAAATGTTATCTGAGCTTATACAGAGCGTTCATTTCAAAGGAAAAAAAGGCAAAAAGGCAATTTAGGTGTTTGTGGATTAATCTTTTGCCGCTCGTGGACGCAGTATTATATTTGACTGCTCACGATGGGCCAAGTGCATGAGTGCAAAGATGCATTTTCCTTTTGTATTTACTTAAGGAATTAAGTATTAGAGAAAGCAAAACAAAAAATGGTATGTGGTTAAATGAAATTGCCACTGTCCATACCCTGTGTTTTAGTGTAATTCCTGTAAATGCTTGTGAGGGGCTATAGAGGGAAACACAGTGAGCACAATGTTCCTTTTTGATCAGCAGCTTTTAACAAAGGAAGGATGTTGAACATCTGAAAGTGGGGAGTGCAGAGTTCACTGCAGGTCACCATTAAGGACAAGAACAAGGTAATGTAAGAGGCTGTGTGATTCCAGGTTGACAGGAGGATTTTAAAAGATCAAAAGTGTTTTATATATATGTTAGAGAGGCCCAGAAGTGCTTTCAGTCAACAGATGAAAATGCTAATGTTTAGAAACGATGAAAGCAGGACAAATGTGGTGGTGAATTCCAACTGAGTCATCAAAACAACAAGTATTCTTAGGCTGTGGTTTTTAAAAGATTACTGCAAATTGTCCATCAGTGCAGGTGTGGTAAAAATGGTTATTCCGTTGCTATACGAGCAGCTCACCGCCTTTGTTATTTTGGGATGGCGGAGTTGACAGTGAGTTGTGGCTCGCAGTATTTGCTCTTTTAGAGCCAGACGGATTTGAATAAGTCTGTTAATTTTTTTAGCTTTACGTTGCGCTCGCTTCCTATCGGTAACGGCGATGAAACGTTTCCACCGTATCATCAAGGAGCTGGAGAGAAAAGAAAGAAACAATTAATAGCTGCTTCTGATAGAACCTTCATCAGGTTAGTGTGAAAGAGAAAAACGACGGAGTAATATTGCCACCAGCGGTCCCCGAGTCAGGTGACTCGTGCTGGATCGATGCGGGTTGCTAAGCAGCGAGCAGCAGGCCCGGCGGTGTTTTGGGAGCCCTGTTATTTTGGAGCGCCGCGTGCTGCCGCCGCGCGCACCGCGGCTCCCGCTGACGCTGGTGGCTCCGGAGCCGCGTGTCTCCCGCGCCATCAAAGCCCATCTCTGCTTCTTCGGAAGGGACGATGTTATTTGGCTTGCACAAAAACTTTTGTGGGGAGTGCGCATTCAGAAATACAAACCCGAGCCAGCGATTAGAGAATTGGTTAAAAGAGAGCAACGGAAAAATCATTAAAACAACTCTGACATTTTTGGTTAATGATATCTACATTAATGAGTTAATTGCCAATGCATCACATTTTATGCCACTATCAAATATTAATGTTATCAATGTTATAATAATAGCATCTATTGATATAATTGAAGCTTGCTTTCCAATAGGTGTCACCATGAATAATACCATTGCAGTATTAAAATCAATAATAAGAATATTAGGAGGGCATTATAAAATGTCAATACCGTGAAAACCACTTAAATAAATGCTTGATATAAAACAAACTGACTAAATATACTAAGCCATCATTTAAAAGAATAAATTCACAACCCTATGCACAACAGTTTGGATATGGCAACTTTACCATTCTTAAAAGCATCAGGCTGAAGCTAACAAAAGAATAAAGCTGTTTAGAGAAGCAAATCTTTGTACGTTCAGTGAGAAAACATTTAAAGATTATAAGATCTATCTGAGGAAATTATGAATGTTGGAAGTGGTTTGATGTTACATTTAAGATGAATCTCTTGAGTTGCAACAGTCCAAAATCTGCTAGCAAACGTCAATGCCTGTCTTCCTTCGAGGCCAGCTCCAGCCAGGCACACAGCTGAGGCCTGGGAGGACGCGTGCCTGGCTAGTTTACGCTGTGGATAAAGAAATCAGCAGCCCAGCCCCGGCAGCTGTCTGGAAAGACAAAATTCCAATTTTCCAGCAGGAAACGTCTTGTCGTTCTGTGGCCATCGCTGTTTCATTTCAGCAGTGGCAAATTGGCACGAGGATAGGGGTCTGATGGTAATTCTCCATACCTTTCGGCAGCAGACAATGATGCTAAAAAGAAATGTTGCAAGAAGGAGTCTTTGAAAATTTAGCACATGGGTAAAACCATTGCAATAGCAAGCAGGACAAAATCCTTGGGGGAAAAAAAGCACAACTGAGGTGCTTAAGTGCCCTGTAGACAATTAAGGGGGCAGAGTGATACGCCCACGTAGTCTGGACTGTTGTTGGCATCAGCCTTTGGCCTGACAGCCAGAGCTGGGGGCTCGCTAGCAGCCGCCTGGTGTGGGGGCACTTGTCACATCTTTGCCCTGAGACACAGACGGGGATTGCCTTTCCCACCGCTGTGTCAGGGGAGCGGAGGCCTGGGGAAAGCAGCCTCAAGACCACAAGGACAGCTCACCCTAAGAGACACTGATCCTCAAAGTCATGCCTCGCCACTGGCGAGTAGCACCCCCTGCAGAAGAACGCTCTGACTTCACTTTCCTTCCGCACGGTACGTGGGCCGGATGCGTGGCAGCAGCTGTGCCCCTGGCAGCCGCCGCACTCCGGGCACCTCTTCCCACAGCTCCGGGTCCCATAGCATCAGTTACGGCTAAACCAGCAGAGGTGCTCGCTCCATCTCGCCACTGCTGACCGCCCATGGTATCCATCTCCACGCCACACCAAGTAGGTTCTGCTGCTGGAGATGCAGTGCGTTTGAAAGTTTACTTGGGAACTCAGGAAATCAAAACCATTACGCTGAAGGCTTTTTATTACCAATGTCTTCCTTAGCTATACCTGCCAAAAAAGTTTTAAGACAACTCAGGTTTATTTGCCCTAAACCATTTGACATTTACTCCATTACTCAGTGGACTGCATTCTCTTTAAATAAATTTTCCAGTGATCTGGACTTTCACCATGAAAATCTGTACAGTGAACTCCTAGTTTATTATGCCTACTTGAAAAGGGTAATTTAATAAGGCATCAGTACAAATACTTAATTGTGCAATGGCTATTGACAATGCCTTTAAACAGTTGCATATTTGCCAGATTTAGCTAATGGAAGTAGAATTGCCACTTAATGTCTCAGTTTGCACTGGCTGAAAATAAATTGTATCTGACATTCCTTTGGCTTTTAAAGGACATATTTAGATATTTACAGTCAGATTGATCTATTGTTGCATTTATATTTCTTGTGTGAAAAAGTATGAAGTAATTTAGATGGAGATACTTATTTACACATGCAGTATTTGTAATAGCTTCACACATTCTGATGTTTCGCAGACTTGAGATATTGATATCAAAGAGAGCTGATGGAAAATAACTTGACAAAATCTATTTTTTCCAAAATGTGTGGATTTGTCAAGTGTGAAATAATTGGCTGGAGCAGGCTACCTTTAATGACATTGCCATTTATAACATGCTTTGAAAAGTTGCAAATTGTTTGTACAGAATTTTGCATCATTTCCCAGAAGTTCAGTTTCATTACATTTTGTTTGAAAATGTAACATAGAGCAAAAATAAGTGAAAGTAAAAGTGTAAAAGTAAAATGATGGAGTTTTGAACATAGCAAAGCCAAATACTCTGATTGGCATAAACTGATTTTTTTCTTAAGTTTTTGGTTCAAAAAACTTTTATGTCTTTTCATTCTCATTTAGGTTCCAAATAGTATCTGCAATATTGAAAATGTTCATCAGATGGGAAAGCTACTTCATATTGAGTTCCAGTGCAGATGCATTTAACTCATTTTATATTGTCAGTTAGAAATATAATTATTTATCTCTGTACTTCCCCTTCCCTCACACCTCATTTAAGAAGCAAAAAACTTTACCTAATGGAGCTACTTATCATCACATTAAGAGGCTCGGTAGCAATTGAACTGGGAGTATTGTGATGCTGGAATTTTTTCAACAGGGCTTTTTTTAACATTTGTAATAATTGTATTTTAAAGTGTGGATCTTCTTAATCCTGGTGAAAGAAGTTTTCCCACTTAACAATTCTCTATAAATGATGAGGTTGTTTGTGGCTTGATAAGTAAAAAAGCTGCTGCCTTTTTTTTCTGAAGTGTTAAGACACAACATTGAAAACGCAATCATTTGATGGCTGCAATTTATTTAAAATGAGAGTTGGCTTTTACTTTGTTGCTCTGTTGGAGGAGCAGTGTTTTGCTGAACAAGGCTTGTTTTCAAAATGTAGCTGCTCTTTGCTGGGGCAGTTTGTATGGATAACAGATACCTTTACCATTTTAATTCCATAGCTTGTGCAAACCTGGGAATGACTTGGCTCGGCAGTGCCTTGCACTGCTCCTGTCACGGGGACTGCCAGCAAAGGGAAGAGCTCTGCGAGTTTGGGACCAGGTTTCATGAAGTTTCTGTGCTCTGTGGGAGCGCGGGTGAGTGCTGGAACAGCTTCTGCTGGCTGAGCTGGTGGCCGGCAGCCCCCTTGTTCCCACTCCTTTGCATGTCGGGATGGAGGAGATGGCTGAGAGCAACAGCTATGTCCATGCACCAGGTTTAGTGCTGCGAGGGAATTGAAGTATTTTCCACCTTGTATCCTCTTGCCTAGGAGCAAAGAACAGGGCATAAATTCATGTCCCTGAGGCTTCTGCTTTGTGACTACTGATTTGTGGGTGACTTGAAAACAGACCTTGCATCTACATCTTCCAGCCTCCAGAGGAATTCAGCTCTAGAGCCAGACCTTGCTACCTAGACCCATTTCACCAGGCATAAATAACAAACAGTGCTAAATACCCACAGTTTTAGTCCTAAATTGCTTAGTCAAAGACTTATGAACAGGCATAAACACAAGAATTTGTTAGTGTAGGCTCTTTGCCCTCAGCCTGGAGATGGCCTCCAGCCGGCTGCCAATCCTGAGCCCAGCAAACGGCTGGGGGCAAACGGGGACAGCGGTTCTATCAGGTGTACAGGGCTGGAGCCATTAAGGGCTTTTAAGGGAATAATAAAACATCAAATTCAACATAGGAATTTTATGAGCAGTCCGTGTATGGAATGTATTCTAATTCTGTGGTGATGCGTTGGAATAACTTGGTGACAGGTACTTACAAAACTGCGGGTCAATCGACTCTGAAAATATTAGTTTTAGACAAAATAGTAAAAAGCACCTAGATTTCAGTATGTGCATTAATTAGATGAGGATTAACCTTTGAGATTGATGCTGTGCTCTTTGTACCATCCTGTCTTTTGCATTGGCCATACTCAAGTTTAAATTAAAAGGCTGCATTAATTAAATTTGTTACTTAGCAAGTTCACCTCCATGCAGGAAGCCTTTCTGCAGCCCTTCCAACTGCTGACCACGTCTGCTGTCTTCTGTCTCCATGGTCATCATGCGCCATTGAACCTAAAAACATGGCCCCGTGCTTTGGGTGCCAGAACTCAACCTGGACATGTCGTGATGTTTGCTGAGTAACAAGGCTGGATCAGTACCCTGAAGTTTAAAGGCCAATCGGGCATAACAAGAGAAGGGGCCATATAGGGGCCATAGGTGTCTGTTCCCCTTACCCCTGCTGTCACTGCATCCCCCAAGAAGATCCACTGATACTCCTGGGGAGTAAGGTGCTGCTGGACAAGGTGTCACCTCTTCTGATGCAAAGCAGAAAGTACGCCAATGAATTTGTGGAGTTTTTTTTAGCTGAGTGATAAATTTTGGCACCTGTTATAAGTTCACTCTATTTAAAACCTTGGGCAATTGCTTTTAATGCATTTAAGATTTTTTTTTCTGTTCATGAGGTGGGTAAATTTTGCTGATCCATATACTTAGATGGAAATATCCATTGGACTGAGAAATATTAGTAGGAAGTTTAAAGCCTAGACTCTCAGCTTCCAAACTGTCTGACGTGGCATAGAGAAGGACTGATTTTCCAGTCCACAGCACGACGTCCTCTCGTACCTCCTCTTGTTGGGCAGCAACATGCAAACTGTGTGAACCCAGCTCCCTGTTCTTTTGCTTTTTAAAACAGGGGTAAAGGATTGCTGTAGTTTCCCTCCCTTAACTCTGTTTTTCAGGACTGATTTTATTTCCATCTTCTCTGAGGTGCTCGGTTGGTTGCCTGTCAGTTGCCTGCTCACTGGGAAGAGCTGCACTCCGCTGGCCCTTGCTGTGGGCCCGTGCTGCTCTGCGCTGCGTCGTTCTGCATGCTTCTTCATAACCATCTCAAAGGCATCCCAGAGAGGAAATTCATTCTCTTCTGTGATCAGTCTATGTGGAACCTTTCCTTAAATCCGTGTTTTCTCGAATTGTAGACACTATACAATGTAAATTAATTATATTTGTTTTAGAAAATATCGTATCTTTCCCCTGGAGTTCTACCTGCAGTATTAGAGCGTCATGCAGCAATACGGGGAGGGGGCAGAACGGCAAACAGTACTGCCAAGTGGTGGGAACAGGGTAACGGGGAAGCAGTAGAGGAACTGGGTTATTTATCCTGCTGTACTCAGTGGTCTGAGGGTGACTCAGTCCCATGATGAAATGACACACGCTGCCCCCTAAGCTGCCGGTTCTCATATTTGTAGTTTGCTCTAAGTTGATTTAGATTTGCCAAAGTTCATTATTTCAACATTAAGCAGCACTGGAAAATTCCACTCACTGCTGGAAAGAGAATAGATTTTTGCAGCTAAAAGGAGTGAATAAAAAGCCACTGCCTGGGTTTTTTGTCTATGAAAAAGTGCACATGGGGCCTCCTCTGTAGGAATATGTGTTTGCGTGTGCATTCGTTCTTTGGTATTCAGCAGCGAAGCAGATATTTCAATACTCAAGCAGATCTTTCAAAACTCTCTGCCATTTATCTGATGCTCTGAATAGGTGTTGCCAGATTATTTGGAAAGTTTTTCTGTTGAGACATGGGGCAGACCAGCTATGTAAGAAAAAACTATTTCATGCTTCCACAGAGTACACATCCGTAACCAAACTTTCATTCAAAAGCCTGTAAATGTCCACAGGGAAGATAACAATTTTCTCCTCTTGCCACTGTTTTGTTAAAAAAACTAATAATAGAGGAAAAAAAAAAACTTACAACAAGGAGTAATAAAAAGGTAATCCATAGTCTGGGGCCTTGTGTAAACGCAGTAAACATGAAGAATTTATTACGTTTTCTTATTCCAGGTGGAGGTTGTTAAAGGCACTCTTACTTCTCCTGAACTGTTCGAAATTAACTTTCTTGGAGAACAAAGTTTCAGTGAGTGTCTTAGAATCGGCCTGAAGCCGGCTGGTCTGAAAACATCCCAGCTGAAGCAGTGCAACCCGGGGAAAACGAGGGGAGAGCTCGCCTGGGGGAAGCTGTGCGGCCGCTCTGCTGCGGCTTGTCCTGGGCGGGCTGGGGAGGGCAGCCCAGCGCCCTGCCAGCGGCATCCCTGCCTCCGGAGCAGGGAGAGCACCCGGCTGCATTGGGAAAACCAAGCCAACATCTGCAAAACAGTCCTGGGACAGCAATGAACAGCACAGAGAGGAGGTAAACAGAGAGGAGCCAGCAGAGGCCCAGAGGGGATGGAACAGCAGTGCCCCTGCACTTGTTCAGTGTGGGTACTTTCTGCCCTGTCCAGCTCTCCCTCTCCACTGCTGCTCAGCCTGAGTGGTGAGCCTGGTCCGGCTCCCTCCTCGCAGCATGCTGTCCCTCTTAGTCCATGCGTCCTCACAACTTACCTCCCAGCTTCCCTGAAACCTGTGAAGGTAACCACTGGTGGGTGCTGGGACTTTGTTCAGTTGTGTACTCAACACCTTCTTCCTTTTGTCTGCTCTTTCTGTTAAGACTGCAAGCTTCTTGGGACAGATTTTGTCTCTAGTTTGTTTTTACAAGCTGTAACAACAGGGTCTAATGTCATGGTCTCGGCATAGTGGCTATCATTGCACACTTCAGTATAAGGCCAGTTCCTAATAACTAATGAAAACTACTCGGGTAGCAAGGTCAAGGTGAGGAACTCTCTGTGTTGTTTTGAAGTACTTTTTGCATTTACTTATTAATATGCTAACAGATGTTGAATGGCTGTGGCTGTGAGCTCTTTCTGTCTGGCATTTTGAATCACAGCAGTTTCACCAGGAGAGGACCTCGTGCAGTCTCAGCTGATGAAAGTCTTCCTGGGGAAGACCCTTAGCCTGCTCACGCAAATGAATGTCCTTCTCTCTCATTAAGTTCAGTGAGACCCATGTCACAGTTATACTGATTCTTGCTACTAATAAAATGACTATTACCTTATCTGTTATGGTTGAGGTAAACTGTAATTGTTTAGGTAACCTTGTATTTGACTCAGAAAATCAAATGCAAAACATTTCAAAGCTCACTTCTGGCTTTGTAAACAACCAAAAACCTTCAAAGCCATGCATGTTTGTTTCCAAACATAATGGGTCTCTGTTTATAGCAGATATTTATATCTTCATTTCCACACTGTATCAAATTTTGGACTTAACGAGACTTTCAGACACAAGAGCCCATCAGCTCCAGGTCAGCAGCAAGAACCATTATTTTTTTCTGCAGGCAAAGTTAAGATCTTTGCTCCGATCTCATGATGTTTTTAAGGTAGACTGTTAAGGTGTATTAGGCACGCTAAGAAAAGCTGCATAGAATACCAATATGTAACACCAGGGTGAATCCTCTTTCTTTTATAAATCCTCCACAAAGCCTTATAGGTGCATAGTCTGCACAGGACTCGTCATTAAGAGTCTACAACCACATGAAGGCTTACCAACATCAAATGAGTCTCCATTTCAGACATGAACAAAGGAAAATGGCTTCTTTTGATTGTAGACATCTGATCTTGCAGCAAAATATCTAGGCCTACTCCCTGTATATTACCAATTTTATTATTTTTTTTATCGATAGCATTACACGCGCTAATAGATCGTGACCTGGCGGGTTGCTGCGGTAACACAAGTGAGCGTGCACTTGGGGCACGGCGGAGTTTGTGGCTGCACCCAGCGCGCTCCCGCTGCTCCCCGCCCCAGCCCCGGAGGGGAAACGTGCCTGGGGGCGGCAGTGGCGGTCGACATCAGGCTGGGAGAGTGCACCCCTGAAAACCACCATCGTGTGGTGGCTGGAACACGTGTAAATATTCGGTCAGTTCGGAAATGAACAGAAAAAGATAGCCACAGTCAAACTGCCCAGGGGCTCCTGGATCTGCGGGCACGCTGCAGCACAGATGAGGCAGAGCCTGACCTAGTGGCATGGCACGGCCCAGCACGGCCCAGCACGGCACAGCACGGCACAGCACGGCCTCTGTGCCGCCAAGCGCTAACCCAGGCACACCGGCAGCCAGGCGGCAGCATCCAGCTCCTCCTGAGCACGGGTTTGGTGCCTGCCTGTGTGGTGAAGCTGCCGCCTTCATGCCCACATGGCTCGGCAACATCAGTGGGAGCCTCTCCACGGAGCTCAGTAGGTTTTGAATGGAGTTTGCTTCATGCACCATCAGTGACAGCTGGAGCACTCTGCCTCTGTGATCTGTTAGCGCTCATTTCACCGTTTCACGAGGATGCGAGATAACAGGGTTAGAAAGAGTTCAGTAACATAGAGATATACAAGGATACAGTTCTGGTACATGAACTAGAGCTCTGAGGGCACCCTGCATTTAATGCACTATAGAAGAGATGCTGACCATTTAGTAGTTCCTCCAATTCTTCACACAAATTTAGTGGCAGAATTCAGTTCTCACTTACAGACTGATTGCTGAAAAGGAAATTACTGCTCCAAGCCAAATTCTGACCTCACTTGCCAGATTATAAATGCAGAGCAATTCCTCTGACTTTGGTGAAGTCATCTGTGCTTGGAACAGTGGAAAGGAGAGAGAAATGGGAGCTATATTATAAAAATTCAGCACGGGGACACTTTATGAGATAATGCATTAGGGCATTAAAACATGAGCTAAGGTATATACGTATTTTATCCCATGAAAAGTCTACTTTTGATCTACTTTAAGATTATTTGTAGTATTCGAAGCATTCTATCTTTATTCTAGATTCTGCCGTTTATGGTAATAGCATTAACACTGCAGTCCCCTTCCAGTGCGGTGTCAGTTACGCTCTTCACTTTCATGGAGTAACGCTTTGAAATCTCAAAATACTTGAAGATACTGTAACAGCCAGCGCTGCCAATATAGCATGGAACTGCTAGTTCACAATTCAAGTAGTCAGCTATTGACTCGTGGCAATCTATATCTGCATTAAAATGGTGAGTTTTGGATTAATGTGGAGCTGAAAGCCCAACTGAGGCTCTTTGCTGCCAGCCTGTCTCTGTAATTGCAGCATGGATTTCACCAACCACAAAGGGCAAAATGAATGTGATCATCCCCAGCAGTCGATAGCACATTGATTTTTTTCACTCTACGATTCGCACAAATATTGAAGCTCATTTTTTAAGCAAGGAGGATTATTAATCTACATTTCTTAAAAAATAAGTCCGTTTTGAAGCATGGTACCTTGCATGGCTTATTTGACATGCGATATGTAAATCAGGTAGGCAAAATATTCTTTTTTTTATTTTTGACCAAAAATTGGCATTCTCAGCAGGCTGTGAAACCTCATCCTCACCGTTGCGCTGTCATGTGTCGTATTGTTTGGTTAAGAGATTAAAGAAGGAAATGTTGGCAGGTCTCGTTCTGGTCAATGGTCTGCGTTTTCTTAGTTTGGTTTCGTTTTCACTAACCCCTGAGGTTGTAAACAGACTGTGTACAACATCACCTGTGGTTCCTAAGATGAAACAATGATTCAAGACCATCTCTTCCCTAAATGGATGCAGTTAATCTGTGGTATAACAATTATACTTCAAGTCAGGGAAACAAAGAAAGTTCCTGCCCAGTACTGGTAATGTTTCTGAGAACTGCAACATTTCTTTTCGTCATTGGCATCGGCTGTTTCTTGGACAGGGGCTTTCTGGAATTATGCCTTGAACCATACGGTTGTGAGAAATCTTCGGTACTAAGGACCAGATTTACTGCTGTTCCCTCTGTGTGTACATGAGCTGACAGCAGTTGTTAATACGTGCCAGCTGCAAAATGGGCAGCTCACCTCTGTGAACGGAACAGATTCATTCAGCCCTTGATGGGCCATAGTCAGCTGTATGTGAATGCAGTATGAGCCATATAGTGGCTACAGCTTGACTTGCTTGACCATAGGCTTTCCTAGTTTGGGCTTCACCTTCAGTGAGCTGTAAACTACAACTGTGGCTTTTACAGCACTTCCTAATTTTGCAGGCCAGATCGCAGATGTCTTCAAATATGCATTTCCACATCGCTTTAAAGAGTGCAGTTGCTGGGCCAGCTCTGTGCTGGACTTGGTCTATTTGTTGAAACTTTTCTCAAGGGAAGCGCAACTCATGATAAGAAACATTCCAGGAGTGGCTTTAATGAAAAAGTAGCAAACGAGCACAAATTAGATTACCTTTATAAATGTCCAAGGTCAATCGGGGCTCTCCTGTTCCTTCCTTCATCCCAAGGCAATATTAATGAATGCAAAACCCCACTTTGCCGAGGGGCAGCCTTGAATATCAAGTCTTCATTTGGATGGATTTAATTCAAACCGCTGGTAAACCTTGAAACAAATGCAAGATGGTAAACTACCATGTAGAAAAAAAGACTGAGAGACTATTTACCCAGTGCATTGGTCTTTTCGGACACCACGTTACTGCCACAGACCAACCCTTATTCAACCCAGCATTTCTAATTTCCCTCTGTGTTCCCAGTTAAGTTGATGAGGCACCTTTCATGAGACAGAAATGCTCTTTTAGGTAAATGTTACAGGATTAGATGCATTTGAAGCTGATGAAGCTGCTCACTGTCATATACTCCTGGTTTTAACTGTTTGCCCCAGTAAATCCTCATAGTAGAGCAGTTGCTCTATGTAATTAGCTGTGTGTTTGCTTTCCTCAGGGTATTTAGCTACTTGCTCTGCAGCTCTTATTGCACTTAGCAGTACAATAACATCTCAGTGCCCTGCCTTCAATTCAAAAGAACAGTCAAATGAACACATATTAGTCACACAAAAAGATTATTCCCTGAAATACAATTCATGTTATGATCTGAAGAAGCTAAGGCTTCAATTTCCTTTACTTCCCTAAATGAAAGAACAGCCTCAAATATGAAATGTGTAAAGCATGAACTGTGCTTTCTCCTTCAGCGTGCAGAATAACAGGACTGCGGTGCTGGGCCCCAGCCTGCGTAGCAGCCCCTGCTCCTGTGCATGCCGGTCCAGCCCAGGTGGTTGCTGCTGACAGGCTGACTTGTTCGGGGACTCTTTCTTTCTTTCTTTCATCAGTCCCCTGCAACGGAGGATGAATTATGGTGATAGGTGGGTAGTAAGTCGTGCAGAGCCTTCTGGGCATGATAAGTTAGATAGCATAGCAGGTGTATATAAAACAAACAGGCTCTTAACTAAATATATTCCAAGGTCACTACTTGATTACACTGTGAAATGCCTTGGTTGGACTTCGGACTTTATCTACTATTCTGGGCACTTGGAAGCGGGAGGAAGTTTTCCAGAGGTACTCAAGCAAAGGCGTTGTGAGCTTCCCCAAAGGCTCTCTTTTATCTCTTAATTATGCCTTTTTATTCCCTTCTGTTCTTTACCTAACTTCCCGCTGCCCCCTGCACCAGGAAGTCCTCTGCATCCTCCTGGCTCCACCGATAGCGGGGATTTCAGGTGGGATAAAGTCCTTTTAGTGAACTGGCTCTGGTGAGCTGACTGACCAACAGAAAAAAATGGCCTGAGAGCATAAATCAGGAAGGCGTGGAGTTAAAATACAGTGTCTGCAGCATTGCAAAACAGCTCACCTATGTTTTTTTTAATCTATCCATAAAATGAATAGGAGAGTTCCCAATATGCAGGACCTCTGCTCTTGCGTTGCCAGTTTCCTTCCAAACAGTGTGGTTAGTTTTCGCAATGTCTGTCCATGACACTAATGACAAGGTAGAGAATAACTTCACGTGTTTCCACAGCCATTTCTGCTGCATGACTATGTAACTTCTAGTGTCAGTGACCTTTGCTTTTGCCCTTTTATCAGGTCTTCGGTGATGGACAGACTTTCCACAGTCTGGGAAAGAGGGAATATCTTTAAGAGAGAGTTATTTCCAGCAGATTTTACATCTAAGATCATGGACACAGATCCCATTCAAAGCAGAACTCACAAAAGAGAAACATGCACCACCATGTATTAATGAGCACTCATATATGTTTTCAGGAATATTTTAGTATACCGACTAATGAACTAGTAGTTATAAAATAGATGTAAATGGATTACACTAGAATTTTGTCTAAATTTGGATCAAACTGATCTGACTTCATATGCTTGCTCTTCTGTTGTTTCAAAGTATCAGCAGTCACTGAAATGCTGAGTTTGTTTATGCCTTCTGGATTTGTTTCCATCTGAGTCTCTATATGCTTCTATGTAATAGTAAAGCTTTTAAGAAAGGCAGGATGGTTTGGGGGTTGGAGTGTACTAATAGGATTCTGGAGACCTCAGGTCTCAGTGTGATGCTGCCACAGCCTTCCTCTGTGATCTTAGGCAGATTACTTAGTCTTTGACTGATTTTCCTGTTCTGTAAAAGGGACGTGAAGATATTAAGCCCTTGGAGAGCCGTGTATCAAAAGTACAAAAAAGAAAAGTACAAAGAAATAGATCTTGCGAGGACAAAAAAATACCCCGTGCAGCTGTGGGGAAAAGGCCGTTGAAAATTTCTGCTGTACAGTGCTGCGTCATAAGCTCTCAATTAAAACTGTAATGGGAATGGAGAATGCCTACATTTTGCACTGCTAGACAGCTAACGAGCTGTTAAGAAAATACTACCTGCGAGCAGTTGCAGAAGTGTGCTCTGTGCTGTTTAGCTCACTTAGACTATCCGCTCCATTTTAGCTAAGCACAGAGAAGGCTGTCATAAGTTACTATACTGAGATTATCAGTGTATAATTTAATATAAAGAACATTATTTGAACAAGACAGTAAGTTCCGAAGATATTTATATGCAAAGCAGCGTTGGAAGCACCTCCCAGTTCCTTTGCAAGTGAATAAATATGTCTTCTCCATGGATAGATAGTCTTCTTTGCTTAGTTATTGATTACTTGAGGCAAACAAACTTGTAACCTTGCCTAACACATTCCCACCCTCCATTTGCCCCAACCTTAGATTAAAATCTGTACTTAAGTGAAAGGACTCTTCCCTTGTCCACCAGCAACTCCACAGTCTGCAGCTCTGGATGCCATCTACCTACATTCGGGAGCTCTCCTTAAAACCACTTTGGATGTTTCTGTGGAGTTGGGGCTGCCTGAAGAAGGGGTCAGGTTGTCCCACGTCCCCTTTCTCCTCTCTGAGGGGGCAGCGAAGGCAGGGCTCGTTTCTTTACGCCACCCGCTGCCAGACCAGCAGCTGATCAGCGCTGTCCTTTGACGGGGCTGGCCCTGGGTCTAGCAGAGGGGGGCCTGCCTGTTACTGAGGAGGCTGCGCGGGGAGGCAGATGTAGCTGCACTGACGAGCTGCTACTCCAAGTAAAGAATAGGAAAAGCCACATAAGGGTTTAGAGGAATGTAAAAGATAGAGGAATCCATATATCAACATAAAAGATGTCACTCCTAAAGTGTGCAGGAATAAAAGACAAATGGTAATAGGTCACTCTGGAATCAGAGTTGTGAATGACAGAAAGAGAGCTGGGTGTGAAAGAAAGGGCAGGTAAATGTCAACAGTTAGGGAACAGAGATCGTGAACTCTCTCAGCTGGAAGAAAGAGCTCAGAATACTCAGCAAAAGCAAGCTCGATTGTAAAATAAACTTACCGTCTTCAGTCTGAGTGCCTGGCCAGCAGTGTTTTCCAAGGTATGGTGGCAGATGAGCAGCCGAATGAAAGATGAAACCCAACAGAGATGAGAGGTCCAGCCAAAGCACAGAGTAAATGATCGTGATGCACAGACACGGATAGGTCTGCAAGATGTTGATGGCAGCATGTGTTGTGTTGCCTGCAAGGGAGGTAATAGTGCATCTCACCCAGCACTGGGTGCTAGCAGAAAGGGAGAAGACGTAAAGAGGGAAGAGAATGCAGGAACAGGCAATGAGATGAAAAGCGGGGGGCTAGAAAGAGGTTACTGTCCTCTTGAGGTGAAACAGCTTCTGCTTTTTGGAGTCCATAGAGATGAACAAATGTCCACCAGCTGTGAATCTTACCCATGAGTGTGTTTCTTGTGCAGAAATATTGAAGAAGGACAAGCTGCCCATAGGAAGCTGGTGTTTGTCCAATGTTTACATTTGGCTTTTTTAAAGTGTCCTTGAAGAGGACCAAAAGATTTCAGGATCGGCATTAAGATGTGGAACTTCATGGGTCAAAGCTAACCTGGATTAGCAAGGTATAGAAGTTGATTGCTCCCATGACAGTTTGATGGCGTGTGTGAAATAAATGGTGTCTGGATCCAGTTTCTTGTACGCCTTGATCGCTGCATTGTTTGCACTAATTGGCGTTGGCACCAGACTGCTGGTGGGTGCCGGTGCACCAGGAGAGCCAAGGCTGGTGCCGTCAGCAGGAGTTTTGCACCTTGCGAAAACCGAGGCTCTGTAAAGTCTGAGCAAACAGCCCTTACTCTCATGCTAGAGAGAATCTGGGGTGGGGTTTTCCTGTGGATAGAAAAGACTGTTTCAAAGATTCTCAATCCAACACATCTCAGGTACATTAAGTAAATAAATAAAAGTAATCCATTATGTTCAGAGCAAATATGCGGTATTATGCAGATAAAACATACTACCACAGCTCTGAAGCTGTTCATCAGACACATTAAATACGGAAGTGTTTGGTTTTATTTGGCTTTAGAAATCAGAGGGCACAAACTTTTTATAGCAAATGATGCGGTGTATTTATTTTCTCTTTTTCTATTTGTTAACTGTCTATGAACAGCCTGGTTTTGACAACTGCACCTGTTATTTTAGTCTACAAGTTGTTCTTTCCTCTTTGACTAATCAGTGAGTATTCATTGTTTCCTAAGTTGTTAACGGTGCATGTTTGCTCAGCTCTGCTATAGAATATTCTTCTTGATCTTCTCTGATCAAATATCTGAAAATATCCAGCAGAAAGGGGGAAAAAAGATTTTCAAGATGAGTGTACAAATACTTTCATCTTGAAGTTCCAACCAAATGCATTCACATGATTATCAAAAGATTTTCATTTTCCATTAACACAGAAACAAAATACCCCTTGTGCAATTCTGAAGAGAACTGCACAGGATAAAATGCGTGGTACAGCCAGAGCAAACGTCTCTTTTTCAGTATGAACCACTGTTGTAGAACTACATCTTTTTAGCAATTGCCCAGCTCCATCCAGCGCCTTGTAAACCACAATAATAAAAAGAATATCCAATGCCTCAGCTGGAGAGAGAATCAAATGCTTCTTACCTTTCCGACGAACTATTTGTCACTATCTTTCCTCTCCCACTGTGCCATTGCCTTGCCATGGTGTAATTTTTTGGCATTTCAAAAGGCTGTTGTTGATCTTCATACAGAGATTATAGATCTCTGCAATACTTCTCCTTCATTATATGTAATTTACATCTTTCCCTACAATCTAAATACTGTAATAGCCCCTCTCAATTTTTGTCCTGCTGTTACTTTATACTGTCCCTTTGGGTCTGGCTGGTGACATTATTATGATTGGATTCTGATTTTTAATTAGCGTAAAAGCTACACGGCACGGGCTGGTCTCTGCTAAACGTGAAGTTCAAACGTTTGCGCACGCACCTGGTCCCAGCTCCGCTGCCCTGTTACCGCGGAGGTGAATTACTCACCAGCTATGGCCAGGACGGAGGTCGGCCTCCCCCTTCGCAGCCCGCTGTCCCGGCGCGGCTCTGGCTCCGGCTCCGTGCCGGGGGGCCGGGGGGTGCCGCGGGAGCAGAGCGCAGCCACCGCCAGCCCCCGGGGACCCCGCCGCAGGGCCCGGCCGAGCTGCCCGGCAGCTGCAGAATCTGCATTTGAAAGTGTGACTTTTTAAACAGAGAATTTGCAGCACGCGGTAGCTTTGGAAAACTTTTGAATTGGTTTTGCATCTTTCTCATCTTATGTTGTTAATCCTTAAATAATAAATAGAATTGTTCTGGCTGGATGCTTTTCTCTGCAGATGGATAGCATTTCTAAGGCTTCCTTCTGCCCAGAAAGGGCTTCAGGGTTAATTTATATCCATTTAGCTAACTGGTGCAATTTTTGTGCTTGTACTCTTTCATGTCAGCCTAAGACTGATTATGCAAATTTAGTTCATGCCTGTAAATTCATCAACACAAATTAAACCAATGTGTGAATACTCCCATGCAAAAGTTGCTCCAGTTTAATTAAATCAGTATCAAACAACACTCTCCGTGCCTTTATGTATAGGCCAGGCCTTAGTGGCTTAGGTCACGTAGCAAAAAGTGCCCAAGTCACCTGCTGCAGCCGTAAAAAAGAAAGCAGCTCCCTCTTTTGCGAGAGGCAGTTGTGCAGCACCAGGCAGGGTGAGATGCTGCTCCTCATGTACTACCTCACTGCAAATCCTACGCAGCCATACATACACTCATTTTATAAATAAATAGAAGCTGTTCCGACTGTTACAGGGGTTATGTATCATCCTAATCAGGTTTCTTGGTTTAGGGGGTTTTGTTCTCTTTGCTGTGAATAAAATCAGATTCAGACAGTGGAACTGATTTCTGAAATCATCTAAGAAAAAATTCACTCCTGGGCTGAAAGCCAAACTGAGCCGTCAGATGCACGTGAATGCAGCTCCCGTTTCCCTAAGCAGAAACTGCTGTGTTCATCTCAGAACAGAATTTGTCTCTTCCAGAAACCTGGCAGCATGTTTAAGGGCAACGAGGAAAATGGTATTTATAAAAGCAGTGCTGACATCATCGGAAATAAGAGTGCTCGCGCTGCTGTGATTTCAAAAGTTGATCCTGAATGCTTAGCAGCTGGGGAGGCACACAGTGCTTGACTGCTTTCCATCGGAGAACAGTGCTAGCAGAATTTCCTACTGAGTTGGACTGAGAGCTAAAGCAGCTTAGGGGATCATACTGTTTTCCTTATTCTAATGAAGTTCTTTGCTGATGATGAGAAGTTACTTCTCCTGTGTCTCTTTCTGTTGTCACAGATCAAGCAGTGCTGTCAGAGCTTCATCCACATAGCAGAATTGGTGCAATTCTTTTTTCGTATTTTAGGGTTTTAATATTTGATGCACCCTTCTTTCTCCTCTTCTCTGTCCTTCCTTTTTGCTGAAGATGGAGAACTGGAGGATTTGAATCCTAGGGGGTTAGAAACAAAAAAGCACGTAAGAAGATTCCCCAAAGGAATTCATTTTAAGAACTTCAGTCTTTCAACCCAGCTCATTATTTGTTAGTGCACTCCTTCTTTCTGAATGTTAGAAGTACTGCAAGTAGCAGGTACTAGCAACCTCTACCCAATCTATTGGTGGAAGAAAGACACAATTTTTGCTTGAAACAAAAGCAGTCGCATGCATTATTCAGTGTCTCATAAGTAGCACTACTTCCTAATATTTGACCTTGGCTGCAGAACTAAAATCTAGATTGGAATACTATTAACCTTGTGAACATAAAAGTAAAATCAAAATACTTTTTAGGGTAGTGCTCTCCGTTTATCAGTTACTTGTCCTTTTTTGAAACATAGTGTTTCTTCCAAAATTAACTGCTGCTGATAATGGAACCAACAACGGCCTAAGCCAACAGCTGTTTCTGAAGTAGGCAGTACCCTGGGAGCCCTACACTGGGGACAGAAGTGACATTCAAAGTATCCTTTGATATATTGCAAGATATGGCAAGCTGCCTTATATTAATTCCCTTTTAATCAATGGAGTTATATTGTGTGACATCTTCCGATATATATATATAATCACTTCATAATAAATTGCCAGGTGATTTATGTTGCCATTTTAGTTCTTCTAAACTTCTATTTTGGTGCCAGGCTCCAAGGATGGATGTGTAAAATTCGCCATTGCAAGATATTTGGTCTCTTTTCTTTCCTCCCTCGTGAATGCTTCTCTCTCCCTTATTGAGAGCTCAGTTTTATGAAAACAGTTGAGATAGTACCCATGCTTTCAAAACAGCTACATATTCAGCAGCATTCCTCTTTGTCTGGATGAAAAATAAACATGGTATTTCTGGCCAGCAGCGTTTGAACCTGAGTGCTGGATGCTGAGTGCCATCATTGCAATAACTGGAAATAAAAACAAAAGATGAGCTGGCTCTATATGGTGCTCCAGCTAAGTGTCTGACCTGAGATTTCTGGGAGGCATTCAGGGGAAGGATGTGGAAAAGGGTATAAGAAGTGGAGAAGAGTCCCCCTCGGCCTCTACCCAAAATAAGGAGAGCCCCTGAGGCTCCTGAAGAGTCAAGGCATGCAGCTGGAAACCAATAAACCCAGCCATGTATTCCCAGGGTGCAGGGGCTAAGAGCTGGAGAAGAGAGTGATGAGAGGCAGCTGGGCTAGTGGAATAACTCGAACTTCCCCTGGCTTCCTGGAGCAGCAACCTTCCCGTTGTTGGTGAGGTAATTTAGCAGGGATGTCCTAAGTTCCAAGAGGAAAAAATAGCTCATGATGGCAAAGACCCAGCCATGGTCCTCCTAGCTACTAGAAACACCAGCAAGTTCTTAAGCAGATACCCACTGGTTTCACAGCTATGAGAACATAAAGTGAGCCAGTTTTCTGTGAACAAGTCTGGTTTCTATCTAATTTGTAATAAAAATTCCATCCCGTGGTACTGAATTGTTTTCTCCCTTGTTTTCCCTGTTGTTTTCTCATACTGCCTGTATGGCAGTTCAATTTTACTATTGCAACTCGTATAAAGTGTTCTGATTGGGACTGGGTTTTGAGGAGAAATTGTTTTTTTTTTTCAAAAAGTATTTTGTCAGAGGCAAACATTTCGGATCTTCACTCAGGGTGCCTGGTTGGACATCTCTTGCTAGAGTCATCTGGGTTGTTTATGCTCATTTCCTATCTACATACAGTCAGAAACTGAATGTAGAAAAACCATGTCTGTCCCCCAGTCATACAGCTGCACAGGAATGGGGTTGGTAAGGGAACTTGAATGGAGTACAGGAACCCCGTCTAGTAACTTTGCCCTACAGTCTGCTTTGGTGCATTGGTCCTTCCAAGGTACTCGCTCAGTCTCACCTTCTCTCTCTCATCTTTTCTTTTTATTTTTTTTCACTTTGTAATTTGTTTCTCTTCACCCCATTTCCCTCCCTTTTTTACTGACCCTCCTTCTGACTGAAGTCGATCTCTGCTTTTGTTCATTCTTTTCCTGGTTTCCTGTATAATTTCTGGTCCTGTCACCCTCATGTTGTGTGCACGTATAGGAAGATTGCTCTGTGTCTTGGGAACAAGAAATTGTTTGTGGCTGACCTTGTTCTTCATGAAAGCTGGCTCTAAGGGTCCATCAAGCACAGCGAGAGGATGTACTCCTTGGCCGTGTGCCCATGGCACAGTTTGTAGTAGCTGAGATGAGACACCAAAGCGAAAATCTTGTCGGGTCCTAGGTGAGGGCTTGGTGGGCCTTGGTGGAAAATGACAGTGAAGTTCCAAAGGAAAAGAAGAAAGAGTGCTGCTTTGAAGTTGGTGTTGTGAGAGGTCATGGCCACTATTTTGTGTCTCAGTAGTGCAAACCATTCAGCTGCAGTCACAGGTAATTGTTTCCAAGCCCAACGTGTGGAATTGAATGACAGTTGCTTTATGCCTGATCCTCAGCTCCACGCCTGGGTCAGTCCAAGTGTTCTGGGAGTCACGCAAGTAGCACTTGCTGCCTAAAATTCATTATGTTAGTATTGGCATGAATTTTAGGTACAATGTCCAAAGTAGCATCAGTAATCCAGTGCTACCTAAGCAGCCTTTTGATCCTAAGCTAATTGGTTACATCCAGCACTTCAAACAATATCTCATGTAAAAGATTCCCTTTGGGAACTGGCTTGTCTGGGCATTGGTAATGGGATCTTCTATCTATACTGTTGATAGTGCTTAAATGTTATTAACTTTTAGCAGTTTCTTGCACCACGTGACGCGGTTACTCTAAGCACCTCTCTCTTCTCAGTAAGGTGCGCGTTTGGGCAAGCTCCTCATCATGCTATGTCTGGGACTACCGTGGTTTGGCCAGGCTCCTCCCTGCAGATTGGGCTCCTGGCAGTGACCTGTGTGCCTAGCCTCATGGAAGCTAAGGTACCTGTGATCTACACCTACATCCAAGTGATGCAGTGGCATAGGAGCAGATCCGTAGCTCGTGCTGAGGAGCTGATGCTCTGTCTCCTTGCATTTCTAGTCATTGGTGCTCTTCCTCTGGCATGATTCCACAGCTAGGAACCTTTGGGAACCACTGGCAACCAGTATGCTGCTACTTCTGCATTTTCCATTTAATCATTCCTGTCTCATTCCAGTGAAGAAAATCCAAACCTGCATTGTTATCATATGTAAAGTATATTTAAAAGAAAAGTTTTAATAGTTCACTTATTACTCCGAGACAGTGAGTGGAAAAGTGCCTTCCTACACCTCTCTAGTGAATGTGTCATTGTCAGCTTTCATTGCAGAGATACTGGGACTCTGACCTTCAATGACATTGCTAGCACATTTTGACTGACAGCATTCCGCTCTGCAAACGCTTGCTGCACATGCCCATCCTCCTAGAAAAAACTTGTCTCTTTAACAGTGTTCTTGTGCTCCTGGTTGTAGCCTCTCCAAGCTGCTAAAATAAGAGGTAAACCCAGCAGTATCTAATTACTGATCAAACACAATCCAGAAAGCCATTTTCAGCTCTCCTGTAACCAGTTACTTCTCCTATGGTATATTTTAGCAGGGGTGTAAATTATATCCACCATCTCCAAATTTATAATACGTATCAATACTGTCTGAGAGCGAGTGCTGATGCTGTGTGCCGTGAGCACTGCTCCCGTTCGCTTGCTCGTGCATTTCTGTGCTGAGAGGGTGCTGCTTTCAGGGAGCCTTTGTGCATGAGCACGTGGCGGATACGTGGCTGAGGCTTTTGGCGGTGCTGAGAATCGGGACCAGGCTGAAGGCTGGCTGTGAGAGTGCAGCTGGTGTTGGTGGCTCTGCAAGCAGCGACAAGCAATTTAAAAAAAAATAAATAGCAGGTTTTGGCTTCCAATACCTAATGTCTCCAGAGGAGCAGCGTATTGTTCATTAACATCTGGGCATAGCAGCCATGCTTGGAAAGGCAGAGGTTTTCAAAAGCTGCGCATCGTGCGTGGCTTCTTCAGGTCGTATCCTGACCGGTTTGCTGGGCCACCGCCAGCACAGCACGGCACGTGCTCTCGTGGCCGTAAGGCTCGGTCACTCTGGTTTCTGTGTAGGGCACTTTCTCTGCTCCTTGCAGGTTGTTCAGGCACCGTGGGCGGTTTGCTGCCCAGCTCCCTGGGGACAGTGCCTGGTCTCACCCGAAGCTCTGAGCCTGAACCCGAACTCTTTCCCAGAGGACAACGGGACAGGTGACAGGGCACTGCTGCCCGTGTCCTGCTCTGTGTCCCAGCCCGTCCTTGACTGCCAACAGGACACCGGCCAGGGCAAAAGCCAGCGGCAGCGGGCCCTGGCAAGCCCCAGCCCTATGCCCCTGCGCCAGCCTGGCCGGGAAGAGGAGAGCAGGGCCTCAGAGCCCCACCAGCGCGTGTCCGTGGCTGTGCTGCCAGGCCGCGGGCAGGCCCCTTGCTCCCGCCCAGCCACAGCCTTCGTCTGCCCCCGCTGCCCCTCTCCTGGCCAAAGGCACTTCTCCAGGTGTGCCCCATCCGCCTCTCCCTTCCCGCTCTCCCTCATCCCTGTCTCCTTCTCCTAAAAGCATTCAAAACCTTCTCACTGTGCTTTCAGTTTGGTTGTTACTGACCCCATATGAATGGCATCTCTCACCCTCTCCCTCCCATACCCCTGATGAGTTTTTTATTAAAACTTTCAGGCTGTGGTCTTTTAATATAATTTTAATGCACTTTAAATTATTTCAGGAATTTTGTATGGTGTCCCGAATGCTTGAAGAAAGTGAGGAAATTTATAAATAAAATGATTTTTATTACGCTGTAAAAGAAACTGTAACATTAATGCTCCAATGATCAAACAAAGTATGCGTGGAATCCCCTTCCCTACATGCCGTGTGCTCCAAGAAATCCTGCTTATATGCGGTATTACAAATGAGCTCGGCTAACCCAGAACGGTATTCCCAGTATCAATCAATAGACTATGAACACATTAGTATATTAGCAGTTTATGACAGTATTTAGGATCATATAGTACAATAATGGAATACACTATCTTCTGAGATACCGGGCAGGCGCATTGTCTGGCGGGGTGTGAGTTGTCCTGTCCGGCTCCGGCTGTTGCCTAGGCAAAGCAAATAGCTGCTGCAGGTACTGGCTGGTTCTGCGGTAGCAGTACCCCGTGCAAAGGTCTCTGATACAGTATGTTTGAACAACCATCGCTGTATCTTATCTGCTCTAGGTAACAAAGAGATTCATATTTAGGGGCACCGTGTCGGACTGTGGCCGCAACTGCTAAACAGAATAGAGTCTGTTGTGTCAAGTTACTTGAATTTTAAAAATGAATTTTCAGGGCCAGAAAATGCCCAGCAACTCATTCCTTTAGTCTTGACAGCGCTCCCTCTGATAGCATGTATTCCAGTCCTGCAAAGACTTAGTCAGGCTCTTACTGAAATTGCTTCTGTGGTGAGCAACGGAAGAAAGGAAAACGTAAAATTTGTTAATGGGCATGTTTCTATCAAGGAGAGGGGCTTTATTACGGGTCACCTGGGGATCCCAGTATGGCTATCTGGTAAAGACTTACTGAAAATGGAGATAGATTGTGCAATATTGATGATTCCCCCACTCATAGGGGAAAAAAAAAAAAAAAAAAAGCCTTTTCCAGCTGCTCCCTTTGCATGTAAGATGAAAAAACGCCAGAATACAACCAGTGTGAAAGCAAGCACATAGCAAGTGACGATAGCGAGGGGAAGGGAAGCACGCCTGGTCTGTGGTTCCGGCCGCTGTGAGCTCTGTCATGTAGGAAAGCCCACAGGGAACGGGACAGGACAACATCCAGGTGTCCCCCTCTTCTCCCGAGCCCAAGGGGAGACAGAGTGGGAGAAGGCAGTCTGCGTGTTTGTTTGGCCCGGGGAGCAAAGTCAAGTTCAAGAACACAGCACTGTTGGCAAAAGTGAAACCTAAAATAAAACTGACACCACAAATTTGGAGCATTTGCTGCCAGAGCCAGAAACCATCCAGAATGCAGGAAGCTGGTTTGCGATGGGAAATGCATTTCGTCTGAAAGAGCCCTCCAGGATGTTTCCAGCCACAAAGAGGATGGGGAGCTGACATTGCTCACTGTATGAGCATTTACTTGTCATGTGCAAGGTCACCGTGCTCTCTTCATCCAAACCCTTCCTGGGAAGCTCCTTTTGCTTCACTGCCTCTGAGAAGGTAATGGCTGGGCAGAGGAAAATACCCCTCCCTACTGCCCCCCAGGAGACAACTGTAGCAAAGCAAGCTTGGATGTGCGTTAGCCCTGAGCCTGCACACACGTGCTTCCCGCAGCAAGGGGAAGCTTCCCGGGCCCTCACCTGGCAGGCAGGCTAAAAGCACCTGGCAGGCTGGAGGAGAGAAGCTGATATGAAAGAGAGAGCAGAAGAAAGACCAGTTGGCCCTTAAAGGATGAGGACTTTTAACTCCATGCCTGTGACAGAGATCGCTTGAAATGGGGAATGACCCCCTGAGTCAGGACAGACTCAGACACAGAAAAGGATGTCCGTAGCTGCTCAGTGACGATATCCACAAGTCCTTGAGAGGACTTGGCTCTACAGGAGAAGCTCCAGGCATGGACTTGCGGGGAGCTATAACGCGGGCGGCTTAGGAAAGGGCAGTCAGAGCTTGAAGAAGTGCTTCAGGCAGTCATAGTCAGGTCGGTCCTGGACCAAGGTCTGGTGGCCAGAGAATTGTTTCTTCCCAGAAGAAAAATTGTTTGGAGTATGCGCTAAATCCGTTGAGCTCCAAGAGGCAAAAGGCATTGCAGTAACTTAGATTTTTTTTAGAGTTACATTACGTATATTTTATATACTTAGTGAATTTGAATTTGTCTAAGAAATCTAGAAATCATCTAAGTTACCTTTGAATCTGTGCAGTCATTCACAGCACTCATTTATCAGGCAGTGCTTAGGGAACCAGCTAAATGTCCTAGCTTACCGTTTGCAGTTTCAGGATGCCAGACTTGCCTGAAAGCTATAGTTTAATAATTTTAATCGGTCATATTTTCCACAAACACAGGAAAAGCTTTTTGTCAAAGGAGAGCGGTTCCACTACATCTTCCCTTCCCACCTCCTTGTTCACTCCCTGGCCCTGCTAGCAGGGCTTCCGCAGGACTCGAGGCAGCAGGCCTTGCTGTGACCAGCCTACGCTAGGTACGTACCTCGGCTAGGTACTAGAGCTTTGCTAGTGAGAGCTAATGAGAGCTTTGCACCTTCCAAAAATCATTTTCTAGGACAAGAAGTTTCCCCTGTGTGTATTTATATACCAGCTACCTACATAACAGTTATCTTATAAAAAGCTTATGCAAGCAAGTCTTGTCAGAAAAGGGCTTAGCGTGTTTCAATGCATCCTAAAGGCAGAACAGAAAAAGATAAGTATTTTGCGCTATACAGTACAATTTATATTTAGTAATTAAAGCATCAAAATTCTTTTTATCATAGTTTATTCTAAAATTGCTCAAAAATATATTATCAGCAATTCTGCCACGAATCTTGAAGAGCTAGACATTCGTTCATAACAATCATTCTATTTAGTATGAAAAAATTGTTAAATATTAACACCAGAAATATTTGTGTCTTATTCTATAACAGCATGGTGAGATATACTGTTCTGCTCCACTTTTCTCTGCATTTGTTTATTAATCAGTATATACGAGCATTGTGGACGTGGTGAATGATTGAAACGTACAGCATCACATGTCAGGCTTTTTTCAAAGCTCATAAATGATCAATATATCTTTGAGAGGGAATCTGATTTCTGATACATTTATGTTAATAAGAATGGAAACACGGGCCGCTGGAAATTGAGAGATAAATCAATAGAGAGGTTGGACCTTCAAGAAGTTCAGCGTACAATAAAATAGACAGCAAAATATGCTTGCTGCTTGTCTGCAGTGCTTGGAGTGACTACAGCTGACCAACAAGGTAAATCAAATCTGCTGCCAATACATTCTTCTGCTGTCCAGATAAAACAGCGGACTAAGCCGGTGAACTTTCACCCTTCACCCGAGCTCTCTAAGCCAAAGTACAGATTAAAAAAAATCAATAACCCCAATCGATGGGAAAATATTTTTAGTCTCTAACTGAACGATATGTTTTGACAAGGCCAAAGAGGCGCACAAAAGAATGGGAAAAGATAAAAGACAGAAAATTAGGAATTTGTTTTATTGGTTGAGGTAGGATCACTATTCATTCCCCCTTCCTCCAAATCCCATTGACACTGGCTAAAATTATCTCACAGGAAGGAAATAAAATGAAAGGTTATGAATTCATTAAATTGTCTGATTTACTGTGTATCCTTGTAACATGTTATCTTTTCTGGGCTTTGTTTCCATTACTGGACACTTAGCGTTGGGAAGACACTTTAGAACATGTTAAAAAGAAAGCGGGCATTGTAAGTATTTTGCAAGGAAAAGAAACAACAAATGCTAACAACTTGTGCCTTTTCCTCATGCTGCTTGAAATGCAATGTGTAATGACGTCTAAAACACCAGCAACCCCAAAGCAGGGCAGGAAGCCTGCAGTACCCCACATGCAGAGCGTGCTGTTAGCAGGGGTGAAGAGAGGACTCGCTAACAGAGACATGGGGGTCTTAAACACTGACAGGAATGGCTGGGGAGTGCTTTTGCTCAGCTTTGCAAACGCTTTGTCGTGCAATGCCTTAAATGCCACCCGAAGGCCCACCTGGGCTGCCGCACGCAGCCTGGGGAGCTGGAGCTTTCCTCCCCATACCCTCCCACGCACCCCATGGGATGCAGCCCCTCGCTGTCCCAGGGCCAGGGGCGGCTGGCATGGGCTTCGGGGGTGGCCGGCTGTCTGGTGGGCTTCAAGGCGCTGTGCACGGTGAGAATTTCCTCTTGTTTGCAGTTAATAAGGTTTATGCAGGCCCGCAGCTTGCTGGCGGTGCTGGGTCACTGGGAACCTCCAGGCGGAGCGAGCGCAGTGGCAAACGGGTGCAAATGAGGGGACAGCAACCAAATCCCTGGGGCAGAACGGGGCAGCGGGGATGGCCCCAACCCGCGCTGGCAGAGGCCTGCCCTTTGATGCGTGCTCTTCTGGGTGGTTTCCTGAGTACCATGCGGGAGTGTGGTTTGTGAGATGGGGCGCAGACATACATAGGGATCATAATATTATTGCCTTCTCGTCTCCTTGTGTTCTTACACCTGTAACTACCTTTTGCTTCGAACTTAGATTAGAGCAGAACTTATTTTGGTTCATATTTTCATAGTACAGAGTGCTGGCCCGGGCTCTTTATTCCTAACTATTGCCTCATTTTAATCCAGTATATAATTGCAATGGAATCAAAAGCTAGCATTCTGAAATACGTCTCCCAAATTTATTTGATCATTATTTTCACATTCGGCAGGTGTTTCATCTTTTTTTCCAGTGGTCTGAACACCTCTCATCGACTTCTCAGAACGAACTATCCTGAAGCACTCATGGAGTAGTGTTTACAATACAAACTCCCATGATTGAAATGCTGTAGGTAGCTCTTATCATCCTTGAAAGCTTTCAACATATGCAGTGAAGTATGATGACTGCTAGAATTAATTAGAGAAAACAGATGTCAAGCATTTGCCAAGAGTTATTTAAAGAAAATCTATTATGTACGGATAGTTGGTGGTAGGATTTGAAATGTTGCTAGCAGCTGAGAAATAGCTGAACATTTTTCCACTTTGTAGAAATCATACCTAAAGTACATTGAAAAGAACACTTTTGTCACCCATAAAAGTGAAAGCAGGATAATGTGATGCTGGCCATATTTTACTTCTCATTCACGCTTCTGTGAGACCCTCAAAGATGATGGGCTTGCCTGGGTTGTGAGCAGGAGAAGAATTTGACCCCTGGGACGGCTCCTGATACATTCATGGACAAGGTGAGACCTGGGATACGGAGCCCATTTCTCCAGCAGAGCCATCGGGAAATGAATCTTTCAGAAATGACAGGAAGAATTAGGAGGGTGACTTGGCCCTGGCTCACACACCAGCTCCAACAAGAAACTATCTTGCTCCTGTTCCTATGCAGATTATACCTATGTTTCTGTCATCAGCATCCGCCAGCTCTCTGACGGAGCGACTTTGAATGCTCTTCTCTCTGCAGCAACCAATGCACCCTGTGGCCTGCTCAATCCTTTCTGCTTAAATGACTTATGTCCTGGCCTTCATAATTCTGTCAAAGAAAATATACAGCCTTCATCTTTGTTATCTTTCATTGTGCCTAAAGAGGTCAGAAGTTCATAGCAGTTCGCCTAGATAGCCCGGCTGAATGTAAATATGGCCATCAGTTTTGGTGCAAAAAGCCTGCGAGACAAAATTGACGATCTTCTTCCCACAAGTTTTGTGTGTGCAAGCATGAAACTCACCTTCCGCTAGCATTTGTACTGTCATACGGCATTAATGGAAGGCACAAATACATGAGAATGCAGCCAACGCCAGTTCACAGGAGGAGTGGATGAATGTTTGCAGGAAATTCAATGCTTCTCTCATCCATCACTATTCACATTCCCTTCCTTGCCTGCAGGTAGAGGCACAGAGACTTATTGGATGGGATTCATCTTACCTAACTTTAGACATATATAGTGCAGATATCTCTATCTCAGCTCGTTGTCTAGACTCTTGTGAAAGTCAATAGAGAGAAGCAGGCAGTTCCAAGCCCAATTCATCTGACCTATTTTAGACACCTTCTTTAGGAAAAGATGAAGCTTTCCCTAAAACTGCCTATTTCTCTCTAGTGACTTCAGGAGAATTTAGGCCATTAATTTGGGTGCAGACATGTACACTGAGATATCTACATGCGGTGAATCCCACCCTTCTGGCACATTAGATAATATTTTTCCCATAGCTGAATGACCTTACTGGGGCCTTTTTGGCCCCAGTAAATTACCCAATATTCTCCTGGGCTCCCCCCCCCCCCCCAAAAAAAAAAAAAAAAAAGTGAAACTGGTTATATAAAACAGTCATTTCTTTGGCCTAATGCTGTTTCCCTGACCCAGGCAGAGGCAATTCGGCAGGTCGGTGTCCGCAGGCCAGCCGGCCAGACAGCCCTGGGATGCAGGGAGTGCTGCCGCTGCCCCCACCTGGGTGCTCCCTTGCCCCCCACTGCTTTCCCTGCGCCCGCCTGCCGCT
>VXAA01002192.1:2665-78440 GCA_013399115.1 Anseranas semipalmata | reverse complement strand
CCCTGCGCCCGCCTGCCGCTGCCTGCTGTTCCCAGCAGGTCCCAAGGTGCCTCTCAGCCTGCCTGTCTTCTGCTGAGGATTACGGTGCTTCAGCCCACACGCTTCTGCTCAAGCTTTGGATAATGGCTTTTGCTGCTCCTGCTATTGCTATATGAGAGCCATTTAATTGCATCTTCCATTCAGCCTGAATAAAGGGTGAGTAGGACATCTATTTGCTTTGACCAGGCTTGTGATTGATGCAACCGTTAATACCTTCCAGCGTAACACAATCTTCCCTCACCTCCCGAGGTTGCTCTGTTGGTTACATGTCCCTGCATAACTTTTTCAAGGACAGCCAGAAGATGGTACAAAAAGAGAGAGGTGGCAGTGGAAATGCCAGCGAGCCTCTGCCCTGTTGCTGAAGGGTTACCTCGTTCCAGCATCTGTCACACCCGTCGCTGCTGCCCTTGGTGTCAGCAGAAAAGGTGCTGTTTCCTTGCTCAGCAATCATTTCTAACAGACCACTGGCAACTTCTTCGTGCAGAGCTGCCTGCAATGTCCTGGGGTCATCTTGCCCCCTGGGAGAAAGCCAGGAGAGACACCTTGTGCCGTTAGGCATATAATGAGCTTTCATCCTTTCAGGTGGAGCCTGGGAAAGTCATCTTCCCAACGGGGCTCTAGTGAGCTATCACGCATCGCTTCCCTTGATGTGCTGAAGTTGCCAAGGATGGCAAGTTCCTCTGCCGTGCCAGCAAAGCGTGCTGGCGGTTCTCACCCCAAGCCAACACCACGCCACGTGCTTGTGCCCACGGCGGGCAGGGGGAGCAGCCCGGGAGGACTTAGAGCTGTGCCATGTGTCTTCAGAGGCAACAGCTACACCCAGGGAACAAAAAGCATGGCACCATAAATAAACAAATACACACACACTTAGGGAGCTCCTCAGTAAAACAAGTCCAACTTTTGTTATATTCAGGGTTCCAAGCAGCAGAATTTAAGCCATCCTTCAGGTTACTGTAAGTCCCAGGTGTACAGCAGCACGTAAGGAGGGAGGAAAGGAGTGAGAGAACAACCATGAGTGCAGCCATCAGAATAACCATGGGTCTGGCAGGGGGGCTCTTGGGATCAAAGCACTTCACTACCTGCTACGCGCAAACCCACCCCTAAGTCCCCCAGCAGAGCATATGTAACTTTGTTACACTTTTAAACGACCTCAGTAAAATTCATTACATTCCGAGATTTTCAGCGGAAGACCACCAGGCAGTTACAGCAGCTCACACAAGCTGCGGGCTTGTTCTCCTATCTAACGCAACACGCGGCTAAGTGTGGCTCATAAATAGCAGTCAAGCCACAACTAGCTGCAAATGTTGGGGTGCTGCAGCACGGTAAACTGAGTGTGGCAATGATAATATAGGCAGGAGACATGCTACACGCTCAGAGTGCTGCTGGGGGAAACATGGCTGGAGCACTGCAGATGCTGGCTGTGACATGGCCAACACACCTTGTTCGTAACAGCACGGGAGGCAAAAATACTTCCAGCGTGCACACAGGGATTCAGCTGACTTCCCTTCAGCATGGAAACAATCTCATTACCTCTGTGCAGCCGACAAGCACACCTATCAATAGGAACATAGCTCAAATACCCTAATGTGTCGTTAGTCGTTCACAGATCAGTAGTACGTGTAAGCAGGACTGGACAGTTGCACACCATTGCAGTCGGCGCGTTGACTGCGTAGGACAGGACGGAGACAAGCTTCCTGGATACACGTGCTTATCGTCTTCTTAGGGTTTGATTTCTGACAAATGGCAATGTTGGTGTTGGTATACATCTGACAGATGTTTTGCTTTGGGATGCACTGCCCACTAGTTCCTTCTCTGAGCACTGTGCTTTTTTCCCCACTACCAAGTTGGAGCAAGCCTTCGCCATGCGGCTGCTTGTTTCCCTAGCACAGCGACCAGAGGCCAGGATCAGGCCAGGTAGATTGGTCTGTGCGCTTGCCATCAGGGGCAGGATGAGAGGAGAGGCAGGTCCTTGCCGGCCCCCTCCATGGCCATCAGTACCTCTGTCGTTGCCACTTGCTTCCCACTACCTCCACAAATGCATGCAGGTCTGTGCTGTATTTGCTGGAGCAGATCATGCTACTCTTTTGGACCCCTCCTGAGTACTGCTATCTACAATGAAATGAGATTGGGAAACACTGAGAAATTTTGTAGCACAAAGTATTTATTTTTAGTGGGAAATAACATAAGAAATAGAGCAAACATTTGGAAAGCTTTTTAAAAATTATTAGAAGAGCTGTGGGCCTGTGTGGAGTTCTTGCAGGAAAATAGGAAATACAATAGCAGTGGGAGACCCCAGGGAGATGAAGTTTTGAAACTTAGAGAATAATTGTAAAACTATCAATCCTAGGATATAGAAAGATAATTTAGATACTGTAGAACCTCATAGTGGCTTTCTGCTATTTCTGTCATAATTTTCTGCAATGTTATTTTCTGTCAAGCCTTACAGTATTTCTATAATGACTAACCCATTTGTTTCCCCAAAACTTATCTTTGAAAATTATACACAAGGTCAGAGTTACACATCTGAACACTCCATTTATTATCAGGAACAAGAAAATCTGTCTGGGCCACATCACCGCTTGTAGCTGTCCACCTAATAGGATGAAATAGGTTGCGGGGAGAGTAACCGAGCGGTAAAGAGAGGCACTGCAGGTGACAGAACAAGAGTGATAGGAGAAAGATCAGCAAAACTAAAAGCCAGAGAAGATATATCATTGGCAACAAAACCAAATCAAGCTAATGTCTTCTCAAAGCGAGATGGGTAAAATAGAGTGACTCAGTAAATGAGCTGAAGGCTTTTGACAAGACATCTATATAGCAGATCACTCTATTCATGAAAGGATCTGACTGACATCCTTTGCGACTGGAGTTTATCCCAATACATGTGTATTTTCAAAGTGACGATGGTAAAATTCTGCCTATCTAGTAAATAGTTTCATTCCTAAAATACGCTGAGACTGCAGATTGCAATATTTATTTTTAGTGCTTTCCTACAAGTTTGTGCTGCGTCGTCCAGCCTGGTGTGGGGAAGCATCGCCAAGGCAAGCGGAACCATTTCCTACGGCTTGCTGCAAGTCGGAGCTCGGCCCTGAGCCCCTGAGCCGTGAGACAGCCCCACTGAATGTGACGAGAATCACGGCACTGAAATGCCTGAATTTTCCATAGGTCATAAACTCCACTTGTTGATGAACTCTGATACCAGTGGGGTACGTGGGCTCATACTGAGGGCTGGATCACACACACACAAAACCTAAAAAAGTTGGTGGCTCCTGAAAGCAACAGTGGTGAAAATGTGATGAAGGACATGCTTCAGGGCTCATTTAAGTGATGTGATGCACTATGAATCTCATCTCAGCAGAGGACCTGTCTTCAGAAGGGGTGTAATCGATAAATCATGAGCCAATTGTATTTATTCAATATGTCAACTTGTACTCCAGTACGGGAGCGCCTGGGCCAGTGCAGAGGCTGGTGCTGTCTTTGCTGCACCTCTTGTTCCCAGGGCTGGCTTGGGCCTTGCTGTTTGGTGCTCACAGCAGCTGACAGAAATCCAGCTCTGTCATAACAAGAGGAGGAAAACATCAATGGGAGATCCCATGCATGGCAGGCAAGGGTCCATGAAACGCCAGCGCAGGGCACAGCGTGCTGGTCTGCAGGAGCAAACTAAGCAAGCCAAGCCCTGGCGAGGCTCCCAGGGAGAGCAGGCAGGCTCCCAGGCAGAGAGAGCTGTGCTGTTGAGAGAGATCTCTTCACCTCGTACCACTGAAATATGGTACTACAGACCTGATACAAAGCACAGTGAAGTCCCGGGGAGACTCAGTGTTGTGCTTAGGGTGCTTGGGATCAAGCTTTAACATCCCAGCTACTAATTCAGAGCTATCCTGTTCCCCTTCGACGCCAAGCAGCCGTCCGCACTGCTGGTCCTGCCGCCCCATGCGTGCTGCAGGTGCCTCCCGTTCCTCTGAGCTCCCAGAAAGGTCCCCCCATCCCTGTGCACTGCTTGAAATAGCAGCAGGTCAAGCAGAAAGCCACCAGGGCTTGGAAATAGCTGTGTGCAATGTAAGGGGTCTGAGAGATTTTTTTGTTAAGAAAGGAGAAATCGAGTGAAATAAGCCTAGGAGAGACTTACCTGGCGTTCAGACCTGGATTATGATTTGTGCTGCTTTTCCTCTCCGTTCTCCTGCACACATATGGTGGGAGGGGGGAGGGAAATAAGAGCTGTAAGACATGTAATTGATGGCAAAAGAGGTCCAAATGTGTGCACCAGATCCAAACACTCTCCAAAATGTAATCCCTGTTTGTCTATATGATGGGGATAATAGCCTTCCTCACAGGGGTACCAGGCAGATCAATAAATAGTTAATGTTTGTCTAGGGAAATGCACAATGCCTGCAGTGTAAATCAGAAGTAACCCATTGAAATGCATGTTGTTACATATGGATAGAGCCAACATAAAAACGAACAGATGCAATTTCCTACAAGAACGGTGCTAGTTACCTTGCAAACATTTTTTCCTCTGTGTGGGGTAGCAAGTGGACTTCAGACAAGGTTGTCTGCTGGTGTAAATCTGCATCATTTCATTGACACCACTGGAAATACATCAGCTCAAACAAGAGCAGGCTCCAGACCTGACATCTGCCGGTCACGCAGCCGCTAACCACTCCTGTAGCCCTCCCTTTGCACGCTCTCCCAGTTCAGGCCTGAAAATCTACATTTTAGAGTCCCCGTTATCTCATCAGTACCGTATTTTCAACAAATTAACATGGGCAACAGAGATGCGGGGGACACTTTTCTAAAGGTACACGTACTTCTCAGCTCTCGTGCCCGCGAGGTCTCGCAGCAGGTGCTGCAGCGCTATGCTGGAGGAGAGGCCAGCTGCCGACCCAGCAGGCCACCTCCTGCGGGGCAAAGCTGGTACCAGCCCGTGACACTGCACACCAGCTCGTAACGGTAGAGAACAACGTAGTTTTTGTGGCACAATAAATTCTCGTCGGGAAATCGAATGCAGAGGGATACCAACTGAACTGGCCCGGCTGTGAAGGGTGCTCGGTGAGGTGAGGTGCGAGGGCAGAGCTTTGCCTGGGGCAGCCAGCAGGGCCGACCTGTGCACCCTGCGGGCGCTGGCCAAGGAGCAGGCCAGAGCCCACAGAAGGCATTTGTGCTGCAAGCAGACTGGTCTCTAAGGAGATAAAGGAGCAAAAATGCCTGTGAATCCAGGCTGAGCCAAAGGAGTGCTGTAAAAGAGGGATAAGGAGGATATAAACCTGGCTGGAGCGTTCAGCTCCTGCGTCTGGGTCAGCCCCTGCAGCTTGGGGTCACTGGTAACCCCACAGACCTGCTAGGGCAAGAGAGAGGAGCAGCCCCCAAAGGGCCTCTCCCTTTCCCATTTGTCTGAGCAGGAATCTGCCTGTATGGATTCCCTTGGGGAATAGCAAAGGGGAGGTTTGCACAAGTGAGCACGGAGGTATGGATATGAGCTGTTGTGAGACACTAACAGGAGTTACCTGCCAGCATCCTTTTCTCCTGGTGTTTGCTCTCTGACCGAGTGCTGCTGCTGCTCCAGCAGCCCAAGGTGCAGGAGGGCGAAGAGCAGTGAGGAGGTGAACCCAAGCTCACCGACTGGATGGGCCGTAGGGCAGCCAGGGCAAGGCATCGGCATCGCCCCGCGCTGGGGCTCTCCCTGGAGCCACCATGGGGAGGCCCGTGGGACATCGATCCCCAGCTGAGGAGGAGCACGGCCACCAGCAGTGTCGTGGCTGAGCCCGAGCTCGGAGGCACCACCTTGGAGGCCGGGGGAAAAGAGCAGCCTCTCTCCACCCGGTGCCTGCCTCTCTGTGGAGAATGATAAGCCAGATTGCTTTTTTGCAGTGTGGACATCTGTCCGCTGGGAGCTGTCTTGCAACCACGCTAATTTCATGTAAGGCTCTGAACAACCATCAGCCAGTAACAACTTTCAATCACTGCTGACCTGGGCTGCATTTGGGCTGGCAACTGGAAGGTGGAAAGCAGTCTATATCCTTGCCCTGATTTGTGTCTCTTGAGCTACCCATTCCCCCCTGGGGCTCTGAAGTTCATAAAACGCATGTCTATTAAAACATGCACAGATTCGCACTCACGCGGATGCATGTGCAGTCGTTTCCTTGATTGACTCAGGAAAAAAGAAATTTCTCTGATCCCACAGAAATGAAGGACTCAGAGCTACAAGCAGTGTTCACATGCACATCAAACACCTGCTAATAATAAGGAAAAGATCTGGAGGGAAGCAGAGGTTTTTAGCTAACACCAGCCCATCGGATGGGCAGGGATCTTCCTGCTTCCCTGGAGGAAAAGGAGCCAGGAGCCAGAAAGTAGGAGTGGAGGTGTGCGTGCTGCGCAGGGAGAGGAAGAAAAGCCTGGCACATTCACCAGTAGCAAATTGGGCTCCCGCATGGTCTAATTCCTGCTTCACTACAGACTGCTAACACAGCTTGGATAAAAAGGGAAAAAGGGAGAAAAAAATCTATGCAGGAGGCTGCAAGAGCACATAGAGTCTGTTCTGAGCTCCTTCCACAGGCAGACAGAAATCAATAAATCAATAGGAAATGTTCGCTGGCTGTAAAATGGGTAGAGAAGCCAGTGTCAAGCTGCTTTAAGATGGATGGACAGTAGGTTTGCAGTTTGCAGAAAGGCTAGAGGTGACTATCACCTTGAGATGGGATCAGTGGCCAGCAGCCCAGCAAGGCTTTGAACCTCAAGTTTATGATTAAGGGCCGGGGCACGGATTGAAATACTCCTGCGCGGTGCTCCCCGCACTTCTGGCCCTGCTCCTCACCGGCACTGGGGCTGCAGCCGGGGCCAGCAGCTGCCGGCACGGGCCCTGCTGTGCCACTTCATTGAAGTCAAGGCTACAGAAGACTGAATAAAAATTGACTAGATGCCTGGTGGTGGTGAGGATTGATTGAAGACGGGCAGGGGTTTTCTACCCCACAGTCAGATCTTTTCCTTTCTATGAAGGATTTAATAATAATGTAGGCAACAATTCCTATTCAGAGTATCTTACCTTCATCCTCTCCTTAAGGACACAAAGCAGTGCCAAAGATGCTTAGGGAAAGCTGGCACAAGCTTCTTTTCTTTCAAAGGGAAAATATCTGCAAGGGGTGGAACAGCTGTACTTGCAGCAGGCTCGCTGTGTGCCTCCATGTGCCCATTCAGGTCCAGAGGGTGGCTGCTCTTCAATCGCAATTTTTCAAACACGGAGATGATCTTCACTGTGGCACGGCTCCTGCAGAGACAGACAAGCAGTCTGGCTTCAGGCTCCCCCACTTCCACAGCCTCCCCTCCAGGACTTGCGTTTCTTTCAGTCTCCATGAGCTGCTGCTTATCCTCTTCTTTGAGGAAAGACAGGCTCTTAACCTCTTGTAACCGAGCCACTCTCTCTTGTCGTCCTCAGAAGCGATAGATTTGGGCCCTGCTTCTTGCTCTAGCCAAATAAGACTCTCTGCAACGCCCGCATTTCTGCACGCGTTAGGCATCACTGCTGCTTATGCACAGGTCCGCTCACAGGTGTGCTGCTGCCGGCTGCGTGGGGAGGCTGCCGCGCTGGCAGCGCCTTCAGCAGTGCAGCAGCAGGGATTTCTGCCCAGCTATCGCTGTACAAGACTGCTGCCTGTCATCCATAACCAGGCTTTCCAAGAGAGCATTCAGCTTCATGCAGCATACACAGATCAACTATAAGAGGTGGAAAGATTCCTGATTTATTTACTTGCATTGGTTAGCATAAGTTTATACACTAAGGTACTGACAACCAAATACGCATGTTGAAGCAGTAGGCTTTGGTGTTAATGATCTGACTTTAAGGAACTGCACCCAAGAAATGCAAAATTAAATCTATAAGGTTTCTTCTCTCATTCACTCTGCTAGGCCCCCAGTCTCTCACCTTTAAATAGAATTTGGGCAAAAAAGCATCAGGTTTTGGTACCAGGCTCTGGCACTACCACCTGCTACGGCACGCATGTGCAGGGGCTGAGCTGGCTCCAGAGATGCTCTGGTTTATTCCAGGAGTGTTTATGGGAAGCTGCACATATGCTACACATAGAAGCAGAGCTTGGCATTCAAAGGCTGAATTCAGCAGCTTGTGTGCTCCCCCGGTCACGGAGCGGGAGCAAGCCTGTCGTAACAAAACATGCAGGAATACTGCACTGAATTTTTTTAAAAAATCTGTGGAACAAGCCCTTGACACGCTGCTTTCTGTTGCCTCCCGCAGTGTTGCAGAGATGCTCAAGAAGAGCTGCTCTTCTGTGGCTCGCCAGTCCAGGATCCGGCCCGACATGCCTTGCAGTGGAGGATGCCCACGTCCAGCCCTTTCCCTGTCCAGCCTGCCAAAGGTGCCACAACCAGGGATCACCGCCACGTGCTTGTAATCGCTTTGAAGGTAATTATCAGCCTGAAGCGTAAGAGTGATAGAAATCCTAAACCTACAAGAACAGCATTGTCAGGGTGGCAGGCCCATGATCTAAATTATACTGGAAGGTGCACGGAAACGTGAATACCCCCTGCAGCACTCCGGTGTGGCAGTTTGGTCTTACCAAAGCACTGTAACGTCTCTCTGGGACAGACATGACAAGTTTCTCAATGCAGCAGTCATTATTAACATATAGTGGCTTCTTCACAGAATGTGCGCTATGTCTGAGAGCGATATCTGGTTCTCAGGGCTCAGCTGAGACTGACAATTCACAAGAAAAATCTTTTAAAGCTACTGAGGTGGCAAGGAGAGGCTGCATCCATTCCAATATCGAAATGAGGCTCCCACTGAGCAGGAATATGGAGTGTGGCTGAGCCTATAGCGCTTAAGAAAGTTACGTGCAAAAACAACCTGGCTTCTCTGTGCTTTTCTCATTTTACATAGGCTAATTCTGCTCTCATCCCATGAAAACTTGGATATTATATTGAGAAGCAGAGAAGGTTTGGTTCAAAAAAAAAAATGTATTTGATGAAGTGGACCAAGACATAGATTAAATGCATATTGCTAGGACATCATATCAAATTGTTTTTGTTTTTCTTTTTTTTTAAATATGCTAATTTCTACCAAAACTTTCTGAAAAAAACTCAGCTGCAGCCAGTTAGGAGAACCAATACACAGAGAAATTTAGAGCTACTCAGTTAAACTTTTCGGAAAGTTATGAACAATGGAATAAAGGCTCTTCTAGGGGAAATGGCAGGCACCTTAAAGTTCAGGTGCAACCAGTAGGTGACACACACACCTGCATGGGCAGCTTTAAGTAAGCAGAGCCCTAATGAGGGTTTTCAGCCTGAGCACACTACCGGGCTTACCCCGGTGCAGATCATCTGGCAGCAGCTGTTCCTCAGGTAAGGAGGATTTTCTCTCTCTCAAGCACTGCATGATTGTTTTGTGGATTTTTTTTAGTTCATCTGTGGCAGAGCAGAGGACTTGTAATGAAAAATTCATTAAATTAGTTACTTTTGTTCTCTTTTCAAATCACTTGGAAATAGATGTTGACTTTGATTGATTTGTTTGTGGCTTGAAGTGGTGCTGTGCTCTCTGTGCAAGCGCCGCGTGTCCTGGTGTCGGCTGCGCCGTGCATCTTCACTGCTTCTGCTGGCCTCGGTGTTAATTATGCTTGGCGAATTCGCACTGAAAACTGTAGACTGTATTTTCTGGATGAGTCGCAAGAATTTCAGTTCCATGGGTGCTTTTTAAAGCAAAACATTTCATTGATAGGAAACTAACAAAAAGAACAAATTTCCCCATAAAAACAATTCAAATATTTGCAGAGCCTTGTTTTTTCTGTGCTGCACTCCCCCAGACCCGAGTGCTGCTCAGGTTCACCAGAAATATTTGCAAATTTAGGCTCTGGTCTCAAACGGAGCCTGTGAGGTAGAGCACTGCTGGGAGTAAATAGTTCTGTGTCACTGCTGGAGTCCACCTGCAAAATCTCATTAGAAGGTCAGGGCCTTAATTTTTCTGTTCATTAAAAATGGCTGTAAATCCCACAGTACTGTAGGCACCTTTTGTCTCAATTTGACTAGAGCCTATCTTTGTTTATTTATTTATTATAAAATCATTGTTACTTTTAAGTTAAATTGGAGATAATTGAACCTAACCCTTCATTCAAAAATCTCGTCAGGAAATTGTTCTTTTTCCCCAAACTCTAGGAAATATTGAAGGAAAGTGAAAACAGGGTGGGAGGGGGTATTTTAAATTATTGTTAAGTTTTGGAGGTTCTTTTTTAAATATTTTCAGTAAAACTCAATTTCTTTCAAATGCTTTTGCTCTGTTTTTAAAAAAAATCTTTTCACTACCAGTTATGACTGATGAAGCATTTCAGTTGTTTACTGTGCAGTTGCTAGTTTAATTTTAATGTCGAGATAATTATGCAGCAGGAAGGTAGGTAGATTGCTAGCAAAAATAACGGAAGGGATCGTGTCACTTTGTACAAACAGGAGACGTTGCAGCAGGAGCAAATATTTCGTACGTGGGGTGGCGATGAGTCGGCACGCGGCTGCGTGGCGCGTACGGGGTGCGTGGTTGTAATTCCCTCGTCCCACTCGGGCTCCCTTTCCTCACCTGCTGCACCTCCCCGCTAGCCCCATACAAACAGCAGACCGCCCTGTTTCTCCTGACCGCTGTTCTCCTTTTGGTTTTGATGGCTTTCTTTCTCCTGTTGTTTTATTGGCGCTCGGTGCCCATACGTCCAGCGAGGGCTGGTTGCGCTAGGCTCCCGTACGATATTTCTCCCTGCTTAACATGAGAAAACCAGGCCATGTCTCTAATTGCACAGCGGCAGGGCATCCCCGATGCGCGCCTCGCCATCGCCTTCAAAATCCAGCCAGAGTCGCTCAGGCTGAGACAGCGGCTTCCTTTCGAGATTACTCAGCTTCGTAATGGGTGTCGATAATTCCCCTCGCCAGCCCCTCCTGCGAGATTAATGGGTTTAGTACCGGAGCCCCTGTAAACAGCAGCTCGGGGGTTTTGCACCAAGGCCCGAGGCTGGCTCTGCGTTCTGCCCGGAGCGCCCGCAGCCCACTCATCTGGCTCGCTCTGTGTTTGAAAAGCGGCAGCACCGCGGCTCTGTGCCCTTGCCCATCCGTGTGCTTCGCAGATGGAAGCAGGAACCGGCCGAACACTGATTTAATCATAAAAAGGTGATCTTATCGGGGCGTCTCTTGCTGATAAGGACCTACTTTTGCCTTACGAGTGGTCCGACATCGCCGGTGACACAGAAGCCAGAAGCACAGCAGCCTTCCCGCGCGCCGGGGGTGCCGCGGTTGCGGCTGGTAACGCGCGATGCTCGGACGAGCAGAGCACAGCGCCGGCTCCGCTCCCCCTCCGCCTCCCTCCCTCTGCCATTTGCTGACGCCATTTGCCTGGGACTGGAGGTGTCTGCGAGCTCTGAAAATTGGATCACAGGGAGAGCTCTTTGCTGGCCCCGGTCACGCTGACGGCAAGACTTGATCGATCAATACTCTGTGTGACACTTTCAGAATTCATTGGAAATGATGTCCTTTTCGAATGACACCCACATTTTATCGAGGGCAGCTCCACCAGAAAAGCACCAAGTGTGTTTTTGCAAGATATGTTTTGTTAGTGGTAAACTTCACTTTATTTGTAAGGTTCTCTGTATTTGGGATTTCTCCATCCCTCCCTTCAACCTCCCTTTTGAAGAGGGCAGAGATTTAATCTTTAAAGGTAGCTTTGTAGCCTGACATTTAGAGTGTGAGCCGTTCCTGAGCCTGATGTTTATTATGACATATGGCCTCTTCATGTAAAAAACAGTAAGCTTTGGGGGAGAATTTAAAAAGTAGCCTGAGGCTCACGGCGCACAGCTGAAGACTGATTCACAATTTTAGCCAAAATATTATGACCTCTGGGTAAAACTATTGCTCCGCTATGGATTCCCATGAAACTACTTGGCACTGCTATCTCGGAGCCAGCTCCTGTGGGTGGGACTGCGTGGGTCATTCCGAGCTGCTCGGCCGGGCAATTAATTGCTCGTATTGACAGGCTGCGAAGAGGAATGGCGCTTGCAGCTGGAGTCTTCAGGGTGAGATATGGAGAGAAGGAGAAATGGGGGAATTGTTGGGAACCTGCTTTGAGGGATTCACAGAGAAGTAGGTAACCTTTCCACTGAATGTAAATACTCAAAAAGGGATGTTCAGCCCCTATGTTTTGTGAGTAAATAGCTCTGGTTGCTTGCTAGTGGGGTCCAAGCACTGCTTCCTTTGGGGCCTGCACAGCTGGGACTCGGAGGATGCAGACTGGGTCTTAATTCCACTCTTACCCAAACTAGAGCCAGATGTATCACTTGGACCTAGAGTCAAACCCACCCAAAACTCATAGGAGGTTCAGCCTNATCCTGCATAATTTGGGATTTACAACATTCACTGAGCTGCACAGTGTCTGCAGCGTGGCGAGGCTGTCACTGTTTTAGCATGTGGGTAGTCCCAAAAAGTAGAGAAAAAAGGAACAAGGCAACATTTGTGGACTCAAGACACGTCTACAGTAGGTGGGGGAGCTCACGGTACAAAAGCAGCTAACAGGGGAAGATCCTTTCCAAAGTTGTTTTGGGTTTTTGCTCTATGCACACATCAGATGAAAGAACTTGGCCTGCACTTGACTGCTGTGCTGCTCCGACACGGGCTTTCATCTGACGCTTGGGTAAAAACCCTCCTGCGCTGGCTGTGCTCCCCTGAACTTCACCAAAGTGAAAATGAACGTTGCAAGGTCCAAAAGCTGGCGATAGGAGGAAAGAGAATATCAGAGGAGGACTATGGACTTATTAATCTGTCTGTCTGGTTGCCAGGAAACTATCAAACCTGTCATAAATTATTAGATAGCCATTTACAGGGAGGTTTTCAGTTGCTAGTCCTGCCCCTGTAATAATACCTAATAGTCTCATTTACTTTCTTCTTAAGGAATCTGACCTGGCAAATTGGATAACTACTACCCTGAATTTTAATATGAGGCTTAAACGGGAGATACCAGCTACAGAGATCAGTGACTGTTGCCTGACTTTAAAAGTTAACTCCTGGGGCTCTGTGTGTGGCAGCAGCACAGCTTACTGGAGGACGTATCGTTTGAGTCCTGTGTGAGGGATAGCATGCTAAACTAAAAGCGCTGGGCATGTAGTGCAAGGTATAGGGGCCAATGCTTCTACCTCGTGTGATTGCCAAATAAACGGCAGTTTGTCCAGGTGAGGATTTCGCTTGCTCTGGACAAGTGTCCTCGGGCCAGAGGCAGCGTTACCCTTCCTGGTCAGAGAGGCAGGGGCTTGTCCCTCACAACACAGCCAATACAGGTGCCGTTTGGTGTGTCCCCCTCCTTCAGTATAACCGTAACCTTTACTTCTGGTTCAAACCTTGCTGTTAGCGATCACAACAAACATCTGCAGAGCGAAGACTCGTGAGCTATTAGAGATTCTTCTCAAGAGCAAAGTATTTCTGTTGTGACTGTAACTTGTGCGTCTCTCTTACCTTGGTTTCTGGTGCGAGTTCCTTACACTTGCTATCGAACTTCTGCAGGAGTCCAGTTTTGCAACACCTTGCCGAAGACCCGCTAGGAAATTTGGTGGGGTGTAGCAATTGTCATGCAGCTTCAGGATTAGATGAGGCTGTCGGAGTTACAGGTTTATATTCAAACTTTTCTTTGTAGAGAATTGAGAGTGATCTGTGGTATTCCTCTCTAATTGCTCAAATGGCCTGAATGCTGGTCATGGAGGCACCTGATACCCAAGCCTTTTATGAGGGGATTAATGAGCATAAGTCTACAAAGGTCCCAAACGGGCTATAAAAGCATGGGAGAGAGAAAGCATCTCGCAAGCATCCTGAAACCTCCAGCTCATGCATAATTGTTGGGCAAGAGGCACCCTGGTGTTTGTGGGAAACAGAGGGGCTTTGCTACTGTTATGTCATCTGGCTGGCAGCATTTTTTTTAACTAATTCTTGTTTATGGCTTTCTGATAATGCCACTCTGCTTGAATCGCTCTTAAACTGTGAACAAGTAGTTATTTTGTGACAGAGTGACTTGGTTGTGGTGCTCGTTGTCTCAGGTGGTCAGTATGTGAGAAAGTTAAGCTGGTGGCATGGGGGGCTTGTATCAAAATTCCTTCAGAGGTTCAAAGGAGAGACAGAGCAGGAGAATCCAGCCACCACGTATGCTTCAGATTCGGTCGTTTCTTACCGCCCAGTTCCTCGCTGGGGGCTGATTTAGCTGCCAGTGGCTACCTGGGAGGGCTGGGTGGGGGGCTCAGCCCTGGCACGAGGACTTCCTGCAGCTGGCTGTGGCATCGCATTTTGGCCAAGCGACTGGGGTGGGGTGCCAGCGGCTCCAAAAGCCAGGCTTTGGGGTCAGCAGGCTTGCTCCAGTGTGGGAGGTTGATATGGGGCAAAGCTGGGCTAGCAGGGTCAGATTTTGTGAGTCTTTGAGCTTTTAGTCCAGGGGTATCAAGAGCAGCACAAATCAAATAGAGCAAATAGTGTGCAAGCAGGAGAAGAGCAAGAGACTGAAGAAGCTATCATACTCAGCGGGTTTTAAAAATATCCAGGGGTCTTGAAAGAGGCTGGTTTCTGGAAGGAAGCTGGAGCATCCGGGGAGATGAGCGCTATAGAGTGGCATGCTGATGACTCTCTTACATCTTGAATGCTTGAGATGTGTCTATGCTGCACAGGTGGTGCCTGTGCCATCCAACTTTCCATGCCCTGAAGGACAAGCCCTCGCCTACTGTCCAAGGGCTCCCCTGCCTGCTGTCTTCTCAGCCCTGTCCTGCTGCGCAGGCAGGCACCGTGCCGCCAGCCGTCCCCGCTTGCCCACTGCAGCCCTCCTCTGCGCTGCGGTGCTATGCCACTGTCGGTTCAACGCAAGCTTCTAATAAAGCCTGTAAACATACTGGCTGCAAGGCTTTAAAGCTGCTAGAGGCTTTTACTATACTCCTTTTTTTTTTCTCCTTTTGTTTGGGTTTTGTTTCTGCAGTTATGAAATGAGATGTTTATAAGGAAGTTGTCAGTGAGGAGCTGATGGACTTGTGGGTTCCCCAGTACCTCTGAGCAGGGACCTCCTGCAGGTGTCATGCCCAGCTGCAGGTTCCTAAATCCTATCCCGTGATCAGCTCTAACATCACCGTGGCAAAATGCAAACCTGGCAGCAGGAAGGGATGTTTATGGGGGTTCTAAACCAGATACCCGAGGTCACTAAAGCTATATTGAAGGTAAAAGGTTAATGAGAATTTCTGAGCACGCATACTAAGGCTTTAGAAGGCTCCTAGAAAATGTGCCCACAGGAGGAGGCCACTTGGCAGAGAGATTTTCTCAGTGCTCCTGGTCTGTGGGGATGGCATCTTCCTGCCTGTGGTGAGAGGAGAGAGCGGAGGAGCAGGAGGGCAGTATTCCTCCTGCCCCGCAGTGCTGCTCTGCGGCTGTGCTCCTGGAGATCTGCCCCGCCGTCCCACACGTTTACGTAGAGATTTTGGCAATTGTTTCTCATGCTTAAGGACAGCATCAGGAATTTCATTCCCAACCTATATCCGATGAAGCAACAGAAAGAAAATCTGCCTGAACTAGGATATTCCTGAAACAGAGACATAAGGGTGCCACATTTTGTTGCCAAACCATCTAGTTTCATCAAAAATAAAGAATTTGGTCTGAGGTTAAGGTGAATTGGAGCACAGCACAGAGACACCATTGTGGTCGCTGCTCCTGAGCAGACAGAGAGATGGGTTCAAAGAAGCACTGTGGATCTGCAACTCTGCAACTCCTGTTGACTTCAGCTTCTATTAAAATTGAGAACAGTTTTACTGTAGCTTAAGCAGATCAGATGCAAGGAAACGTTCAGCATAACAAAACGGGTTCTGCAAATACTTTTTTTTTAATCAGGCCAGCTATACGCGCATTATGTACTTTAAAGTATTTAGATGCTTAGGTGCACCATAATCCTTAAAAGCTCCAGAAAGATTCTGCCAGTGAAAAGTACCTTAAATCTCCCCATGGTGTGTCCTGTATAACCAACCAAAATGCTGTCAGCGAGGGGAAGCTTTTAGCTTAAAGTGCAAGGAATCTTTTAGTCCTGCTGAGGTTTAATGAGTTGGGATTCTGAGCTGATTCAGCTCTTAAACAGTCTGATCATTAGTGCTGTATCATCTGTCACCTTTGGGTGATAATTAGAAAAAGAAAGTCAATAACAATAGTACATAACACTACTTTACCAAGATTTAAACAAGTTGTAATATTGTTGAACATCTATTGATGAGTCCAAATGTGCCACAGGCTATTGAGCACAAAGAGTGCTTTGATGTGATGTTTTCCATTATTAATTTGATGTGGTAGAGTTTGTAGAAGTGAGAACATTTGTTTTCATTTTATTACACATGGGAAGAGACTGAGATACTTTACATATTCATTTTCTTTCTTTCTATTGTTTATTCCACTAAAGCTTTTGAGGAACAAGCACAGAAGAAGAAAATAGGAAAATGATTGTTCTGACTCGGTCGTTAATGTTAGGCTGTTCATTTACCATATCTCTGGTTTGCTTCAATTTTTATTGATTTATTTGACCTCCAAAATATATGTCCCATATATATACATATATATATAAATATGATAGCAGCTCCTAGATGACAGGGAAAAATTTAAGCGGAACTGTTTTTTGCCCAGAATAGAACAAGACATCAGAAAGTCGCTGCAGTGCTACAAACGCAGGTCAGGATTCATTACTGCATTACTTTAGCAATCCGGATATTGGGCCTGATGTGTATGAGATACCCCAGTAATGCAGTGGTCAGTTATTGTTTCTTATTGACCACTTCCTCATCTGCTTGTTGGTTCTTCCTTTTGGTGATTAAACTCATTTGTAAAGAGCACAATTATGGAAATCTCTAAAGAGCAAGCCTTTTGGAGTCTCTTTTATTGCCTTCTTTTGTCTAATTAATCCCTTAATGAAAGTTCTTTCCCTTCCTCCAGTCTGTCCTTTTATGCTTTCTGTAACCACAATACGTTAACACTTCGGTTGTGGATCTGCAAAATGCAATTTTGCTTAGCTGATGTTTTGCAGTGATTTAAACAGGAAAGTTGTTAAGCCAAAAGCAGAGCAATGTGCACAAAATATCTGAGAATAGGAGAAATGCCTTTGCAGATTGACTTAGGTCCTTTCAAAGAAACACAACTGAGACCAGCTGCCGTCATCTCATGTCTGTTCAAGTATCTGTATGCAGCACGCTTGAAAGAGGGTTTAAATCTCTCAGACCTTTGAGGAATGTTTTTCCTTAGCAGTTAAATGAAGATACTCTTTCTCCTTCCTCCTGTTTGGAAAGAATAATATCAGTCCTGTGTGGGACCCAGCACACCCTCAGACAGTCCTGGCTAAATCCCGCAGATGTTGTGTGCGGGGAACCAACAGCTGGAACACAGGCACATCTCACAGGTGGACGGCACCTAATGACCATGCCTCTGGTTTAAATGCTGAGGCAGGAAACGAAACTCTGAGGGTCCTGTCTTGAAACCCAGCCTGCGGTTTGGACAATAGCCACCCCATAGTTTGCATCTGGTTTTTTTTGTTTTGTTTTGTTTTGTTTTTTCAAGGCTGCTCAGTACAAGAGCAACTGCAGCTAAGCAATTAAACAGTAACACACAATGTCTCAGGCTAACATTAATAAAACATTAAAAACAGGAATTGTTCGTATAAAATATTGAGGCCCTACATGCTGCCATTCTTAGTATGAGGTAGAAGCACTTTACACGGATCAATGACTTCCCTACAAAGCGTAAAGGGGAGACCAAGATGCAAATTCAAACCCAAGTTCAGCCCCGGGTTTAAAATATTTGGTATGTTTAAATCCAAATATTTGGGATGCTTAAAATAGGTGTTCCCCTTCAGTTGCATCGCTACTCTAAAACAAAAGAATGCAGTTTATAGGCACATGGAGAGAGATGAAAGTTGGAGTTAAAAGCTACTCAGCTTTTTCCAGTAGCCAAATGTCCAGGTTTAGTGAATGAAGATCAATGAAAAGCAGGAACTTGCATCAGTAAAATACAAACCATACAGTTTCAGGCTTTGGTTATCTACAAATCTCTGTGACACTCAGCCTGTTCACCTATGGCTCTACACAAAGAAGCAAGGCAGCCTGATTGCTTCCCAGCACTCAGATCTAGGAAGTCCCACTTATTACACATCCTGCTGAGATGTTTCACAGACAAGGTCTCAGCTGCTGAATGGGGCTGCAAAGTCCACTTCTGAGACAACGGGCAGAGAAAGGTGATTGGGTTCTCCCCTTGATAAGTAAACTCTACATAATCCTCAGGGGAGATAAAATTTGTCTAAAGTCCAGAATCTGGGTCAGGTTACTGGTTACCTCTATGGCAGTTGCACCAGTAATGAATTTGGACCTCAGACTTGAGAACTTAAAATATTCTTTGACATATGTAACTTCACTTTGACTTGCACATTTAAAAAAAAAAAAAATCAGCTAGACCATCAGAGGTCTGTGAAATTGCACAGCAAACTCTTCACAAACATGAAGCATTTCCATGCAAACCAGACTTAACCATCCCCAAATCAATGAAAGCACGCTTTATCATAATATTGCAGAACCTGTCAAGGTTCCTCCCCTTGCTCAGCACTGGACGCGGTGCTGGGCGCAGGGCTCCGCAGGGAAGAGCAGCGTGGAGCCATCCTGTCTCGGGGACTGCTCGTGCAGCTCCCCGCAGCGCGCTGGCTTTTCGTGCGTGGCTGAGCGTCCGACACTGGGTCACCTCTCTATCTGCTTCGCTGGCGGGAGCCAAGCCTGTAATGTTGGCTGGCAAAGCAACAATATCCACGTAATATGAAGTAGCTTTCCAGATAAACTCTCGTTTATCTCATTAAGCAAAAGTCTCTTACATGTATTTAGCATCATTAAGATAAGAGGCGCTTTGTTTGTGGTTTTTAACCCCTACTGCTTTTAGCTATTGCGAACCCACAAAAGGTGCTGCTTGGGGCCTGGTGGGTCTTGTAAACTTGTCACCCCAGCGTTCTCGAGGCATCCCGCGGCCGCTTCACGCCGTGCCTGCCGGTGGGAGGCCGGGCTCCGAAGCCGCTCGCTGAGCGCCCGTGCGAGCGTCACGCTTGGGGCCCATGCGGCTGCATGGCTCCGGCACATCGCCTGCCTCAATCCGCTGGTGATTTGGGATCTTGAATCATTAATTAGATCATTGATTGGTTAGTGCTTGTACAGCGCTCTCTTTTTTTGTGTTGCATAAGAACTAGGAATCGCTGTCATTAGTAATAAACACTTGTTTATCGATGGTTGTACCGAAGCTGTTCAAGTCACGCCCGTGTCCCGCTGTTCTGCCACCTCCCTGCCTTGGCCCTCTGTGGGGCAGGGTTTGTTCTATGGGAATTAAGTGTAATTAGGTTGAAAGACTGATGATGAAAAGTAATTGAAATCCCATCTGTGTATTGCTAGTCATACTCCTCCTCACCCAGAGGAGAATCCCCTTCCTCTGAGGCCAGGACAAGCTAAGACAAACCAACATTACGAACTGTTTTCTCTAAGCTCCGCTACAAATGATTTGGCAGCTCTGCTGGGGGACTGAAACAGCCTAAAGGTGAATCTTCGCAAGTCTTTCTCTTTTTATTTAAAATAGATGCATGTCAGTGTGTGATAGAACAGCAACCCAGGGGCAGAGCGTTTTGGGCTTTGCACAGACCTGTGTACGGCAGGAGGAACTTTCCCCTTCTCTTGCTGCTGGGGTCCTTTTTGCTGCAGATTTTTCTTTTAGAACTACGTGGCTTTGCAGGTAACGTTCAGAAACCATTTCTTTTGTTGTTGTTTTTGTAGTTTTCCTTGTAGTTCACTGATTTGTTCTAACCTAAAACCCAGAGCCGATCTGTGAGGCTGTCAGCCCCTTCAGCTGAGGAGGAAAGTCCACCGAGCTCTGTAAACAGAGAAGACGGCCCGTCGTGCCGCCGGGGCGGGGGCACTGCCTGGCGAGGCTCTGCCCCCCCCGGCCCTGGTCCCAGCCGGGGGGCTGCCAGCAGTGCCCCCTCCCACCAGCACCCGCGGCAGCGTGCGCCCGGCTGAGCGGCCGCCTGCAAATGGGGGCAGAACGGTCCTCGCGCCTCCTTTTACTGCTGTGTATTGAAAGGACTGGTGCCAGCAACGCTTTGTAAAGCAATAGGCAAACTGCAAGCTCTGAAGATTTTCTGGGTTTGATCCACCTTAAAATCTGACCGTTTAAAACAAAGCCACTGGCCAATTTTTGTACTTTCCTTTTTTTTGAAGGGAGGTGTGGTTAGAAATGCCAAAACAAGGTTTGACCGCCTCGACAAAGGGGAGAGCAAGAAAGCTGCTCTGCAGAGTTGGGCTCGTCATAGTAATCTTTTCTGTTTTGTCGTTAAAGACGTGTGTGATACGGGGGAAAGCAGCTGGTGGAGTGTCCTGCTCTTTGTGTTCCCTTTCACTGGCTGGCCTTTGCAAAAGACTTCCATCACAGAAATGAAGCCCTAGCACAGGTCTGGGGGCCGCAAGCACAGCAGCAGCAGCACGTTTTGTTTCCCACTTGTGCCACTTTAGAGCCTTTCTTCTTGCCATTAGCAAGCTCACGGACCCCAACAGCAGCCAAAACCCTAGCAGCAGATGAAAGGAAGTAGATCCATTTTCTCTAAACTAGCTCTGTGACATTTTGTGAAGAGCCTCTTAACAGATCCAATGCTGGGAATATTTTCATCTCTTCAGCTCAAGAATACCTTTTGAAGGCCGGCAGGCTCTGTAAGTGGGACTGGGATTAATGTAATCCCTTCCCCTGCCCCGTCCAGGAGCTCTCCTGTAGGAGCCTTATCTGCTGCCATTGTCGGCCTGCAGCCCAGCCCCATTGCCCCACAGGGGCAGGTTCTGGACAGGTTCGCTTTTTCACCCAGACTTATGTTTTTCTGTTACAACCAGCACACAGAATGGTCTAAAGGAGTAACATAGGGCTTTATGCCCTTGTTTTGGGAAACCAATGATTTGTGACAGATCTTCCTTAAGTGAGGAGTGACATATGACTCAAGAGAAACTTTGGTACTTGCTTTCCACCCTTTACATTGATAGCTGAGGTTTCTATGACTACCACATAGTGGTATTCTGCTTTATTCCTCTGGACTGGTGATTCACAGGGCAGAGAATGAAGACATTTGTGATCCATTCAGTTATACATCAGCTGCAGCCATTAAAACACGGGGAAGACCATCAGTTAGTTTATAAAGCCATAGATGATGCTACTGTCTAGTCCTTGTCTTGAAGCGGACAGGTTCTAGTGGTAACCCAGTGTACAGGCTTTTTACATTTTATAAATAATGCATAACCCTGGGCTTTGGATGTAACTGTTTTTCTTGGAATGCCTTTTTCCTGGACTGCCTCTTCTTCTGCCTTTGCTGCAGATAAAGGAAAAAGAGGAATTTCAAGAGATTTCAATATAGTTCTTAGTGGGGATTTTATTTTTCTTCAACTACAGAAACAAAACTTTTAAATTTAAAAAAAAAATGTATATTTTCTAAAACAATGTATGAAAACTTTGTTAGCAACTTCACTCTTCTTGGCAGTGTATATGTGCAAGGAAATGTTTTTGTTGGTGGCTCTGAGAGAACATACTCCTGCGAGCACCGAGCGCACCAGTCAGCGAAGCTCTGTTTAGAAGGGGAGAAACTGAGTCAGGGCAGCTGTAAAAACTTCTCAGCTTCCTTCTCCTGTTTGGGCTCACTAGCAGGACAATAGGAAAGAAAGTACCATGTTTCTGTGTCTTCGTCTTTTGGCTGGTTTTTTGGTCACTTTTAGATGGAAAAGGTTTTTCTTCACATAGGTAATTTTTGTGCAGCAGACTGAATGCAAACAATTTGTGTTCATTACCTGTTTGTAGGAAGGAAGGGAATCTGTAGTGTCAGAAATGGCCCCACAGCACATACATCCTTCATGGCAAAAAAAAAAAAAAAATCATATTTAGGACCCCTTAGGATATGTGCATCCAACCACTTTAGGCTGATCTTGGTCTCCTTCAGGTAGCTCAACTTATCCAAGAAATCTATCAAAAAAAAAAAAAGAATCAGGAGGTTACATAATGATGGTTTATGTGGAGAATGTCTACATTAAGCACACTTTAATACATTGTGTTTGATAATTGACAAACAGCCATATTTCCAGCTTTATCAGAAATTCCTTGGCTTCAAGAGATGAGTTACCTGACGTTCTCGATATGGCTACAGCAAGATGAAATAGACTTTTTTTTTTTATAGGGAAGCTAAAATCTGTGCAGACTGTTTTTCTGTAATACTTGAAATTGCATCTGCAACAGCTGAGTAAAGTTCAGTGTGAATTCACGCAGAGAATGAAAAGCATATGTTAGAGTCTTAGAGAGCGGATGTGCACCTAGGTCCCTAGCAGAGCGGAGGAGTGCCGGTGCGTGGCTGGAGGCTGGCTCCCAGCGGCCCCGCCAAGGCTGGAGGCATGAAGGCACGGTGGTGTCACTGGAAGCTGAATGTGGGCCCCCAGAGCAGTGAGCGACTCGGCTAACAATGTCTCGACTTGGAAAAACTCTCTGGTTTCTCTTCTTTCCTGATGTGAACTTATGGGTATATGTCAGAAACGAAACATATCCAAAGGCCAACTTTACCAAGCAAGCACTGGGAACTTCTAAACTTGGGCTGTTTCAGCGTTGTTGGAAGGAACTGAAAATAGCCCTTCCTGGGCAGGAGCAGCCCCAAACCAGCAACGACTGTTCCCATGGCGTTCCGCTCCCGTCCCACAATTCCAAGGCGTGGCGGCTGTTCGGGGAGGCCGACCCTGGCCCCAGGGAGCGGCTGTGGCCGCGGGCAGCCCCTGGCCCGGGCTGGCTGGAGCCCTCTCCAGAGGAGACTCAGGACCTGCAGCCCTTGGGAGAGCGCTTTGCTGAGACTCGGCTTTAGCTTGTCTTAGCTAAGTGCACCAAACCCCACCACCACCACCTCCCCAGGTGTTTATTCAGGGTTTATTTGAGAGGGACACATGGGAAAGAGGGAGCAAGAAGAAAGTGCCACATCTTCTCAAAGTTGGAATTGCTATCTGATAGCAACTGTCTTCATTTAAAGCTAAATGGTTGTAATTTTATGGATATACATCTGTGCTATAGTGCTCTCAATTTATGTTCTGTGTTAATGCACTCAATCTTGACTGCGTTTGCATTCTGCAAACAATATGCTGCCAGAAGGTGGGGTTCATCCTGTTTAGTATTTAATGTGACAGACCGCATTATCCAGGAGTATTCTCAATTCCACGTGAATACTAATGAATGTTTGTGTTTACCTGGGGTCAAATACTTCCTAGGAGCAGCACATGAAACAAGGTATAGCTAAATGTCAGGGAAACAACTTTCAGGGCTGTTCAGATATTGTTTCACTGTGGCTTCGTCCAGAAGGAACAGCCCAAGAGCCAAGTGACGGGTGCTCCTGCCGCAAGAGCAGCCGGAGAGGCAGGCTGGGGCGGGCAGCAGCGGCTTCCTGCCTCCTCCTGCTCTCCTCCCATGGGCTGTGAGCTGTGGTGCTGTATTTCTGTGGGCACATCCACCTCTGCTTGGCATGACAGGGCAAGGAGTCAGGGCTTTGTTTACCTCGTGTCCCAAATTTACCTGCCCTCGCAGGTGGCCACACAGCAGCCCTGAGTGATGCTCTCACTCCTTTGCACAGCCACTGCCCTTCCTTGGCGCAGCTCCGTGCCCTCCATCTCTGAATAATGGTCTTGTTTCTGAATTGAAATGTGTAATAGGGAAAAGGAGGTGGTCAGAACTCAAATGAAGGAGAAAAAAAGAAAGAAAAAAAAGAAGGAAAAAAAAAAAAGCAGATGAATCAATTTTGGGATGTTCTTTTGATGCTCTTGCCCTCTATTTCCCCACTTCTCTTTCCAAGCTCTCTGCAGTTATTTCAATGTGAGAGCTGCTAGCCACATGGTTAAGATTCAGCTTGCAAAAATGTATGCTTGCAGCAAGGAAGATTTACCCTTTAACCTTCAGCAGCCATTTCCTCTGAAAAGCACAAGTTTCATTTTCGCTTACAGTGAAAAACGTGTGGAGGGGGAAGGGGGAGAGAGCCTCATCTCTTTGTGAAAACAGCCGCACGGTCCTATTTTCATCCTCTACACCAAACTTTTCACAGAGCTCTTCTTGCATTATGCAGTGTGCCCTCAGGAAAGAGACCTGGCAGCAAACGCAAATGCAAACTCTCTCGTTAGTCTTGAAAGACCTGTTCTTGAGCATTTGGGGTCAATCCCCTTCAGCGGGTTCATTTTTCTTCATTGCAGTTTCATGAATTTGGCCATAAGCAAAAAGCAGGCCTTAGTTTAAATAAATAAATAAATATATATATTTTTATATATGTATACACATATACACACACACACACAGACACATATATATAACATGTGGTATTCCTTAAACCAAATTGAAAATTGCATGCTGCATGGAAAAGTCAGGAATGTGGAAGGAATTCCACAGCCCTGCAATATATCCAAAAGTTTTACAAATAACGCGCAGTTGCATCACCAGCCAACGGGCCATGCTTTCACTAGATCCATGTAACTGATGCTAGTGGTTCTAAAAACATGACAAAAGATATATTTTTACTTGAATTTCTCTTGCTTGGGTGCCCTTCTGCCTAGAAAACGTGCTTTTTTCAGGTCTGACATGACTTGAAAGATGGGTAATAACATACCAGAACTATCAGCTTTATCACAAGTCAGTGATTTTGAATTCAGCTGTTCTTTCTAATGGTCAAAAATTGTAACCAGCAGAGAAAAGCTTAGTTGCCTCCTTGCTGTAAGTGCAGGAGATGGCCAAAACCCCTGGCCCTGCTGCCTCCTGAGCTCTGCTCTTCCTCCGTGGAGGTTCCCCAGGCCTCCACAATGGTGTCTCAGAAGCTTCTGTACATTTTTAAGGTGAGTTATTAGATGCTCACCTTCCTTTGAAAGCTTTTGAAATGATTTTCGAATGGAAAGTCCATGATCTTATGAAAATCTTCACTTTCGAGCTTTTTGTCCATCACGCTGTCTCACTCTCACTAGAGGATGATCTGACCGGAGCCCTGCTCCCCTGAATCTCAGGGCAGAGCTTGGTTAGCAGCCTCCCGTCGCATACCTGTGCCAGGGGCAGCAGCTCTCTGGCCTTCCTCTAGCCCGCGCTGGCCCCCAGCTGGCTTTTGCAGAGGCGAGCATCCCCTCCTAGGCCAGACAGGGTGCTGGAAGCAGCGCTGTGCAGGGCCTTTCACACCAGGTCATTGCATACTGACAGGCACGTACACAACAAAATACTGGAAGAAATAGTAAGATACCACACAAAATGAGATGAAGGGATTGGACTGAAAATTAGAAGGTAATATATGGATATCGGTGAGGTAGGAATATGAGGGAAATTCCCTCAATGTTTATGTTTTGTGAACTGAGAGATAAGTGTTAATTCGTGCAAACTGTTTTGAAAAGGAAAATGCAATGGGTTAACACTTTTACAAGGGTAACATGACTGAGGCGGTCGTATGGGTTCAAGGTGTAAAGGAGGGAGTCAGACGCGTGGGAACGGAGCGCATAATGTATTAGCATCAGCAGCGTGGCCTGATGGGTGACGGCTTTTACACCACCTCTGTATTGATAGGTGTTTCAACCAGCAGTAAAAAACTGCTCTTGACACTCATCTGTAGGGAAAAATACCCACGTAGCCTTTGCTGTAGGACCAATTAGCCTGTGAAAGCAGTCGGGGGGAGGGGGGAAGCGCGGGATATAAATGCGGGATGCATCCACACTTGATTACTCTAATGAAATGTCCATTGATTCCTATAGATTAATGTGAGAAGAACGGCAGCTGCGGAGTGGCTAACACCTCTGGGCCAGCAGCTGTGCGTGCGGACGCGGGTGACGGAGGGGCAGCGCACCGAGGTGGGCAGGAGAGGGCCGGCCCGGCCGCGGGGGCAGAGGGGGCCCGCGGTGCGGGGCCGTGGCAGCCGGCGAGGGCAGGGGAGCTGCGGGAGGCCGGCGCAAGGGGCTGCGGGGCTGGAAGGCCGCTCCCCGCCCTGCTCGCTGCCGCTGCCCCTCGCTCCCGTTTGACTTTGCTGTAAGGCAGGCTGAGCTCACAGGTCATCTGTTTTTGTTAGATTAATTTGATTCAGCGTGTAGGAATAGAGGGCTGAGCGGGCTAATGGCTCTCCGCAGGTGACATTGGGAACGGGCAGCGCTCGCGTCCTCCTCCCCCATCTCCCCGGCTGGAAAAAAGAAGTCGGCGGCAAGGGCTGCCCTGTGCCAGGGCTGCCGGCAGCGCCCCGGCCCCCGCGCACCGCATCGCTGCTGCGCCTCCCTTATCTCCCGCGCCATGTCGTGTAGAAGGACTTAATCGCCATAAGGGCTGAGGGGGTTGCTGAGTGACTGCAGTGTTTGGCGTGAGGTTGTTTTTATCGCGCAGGGAATAGGGTTACCAGGGACTGCAACCGTCCCAGAAGACGTGCCGCATCCCCTCACGGGGTGATTCTGGCATTTTGTCCTCTGCGGAAGGTGATGTGCAGGTGGGAACCTGCTCCTGTGCCTGGGAAACCCTGGGGAGCGACCCCATGGCGCAATGTCGGAGCCATAAATTGCACCAAGGGAGGAGGCAGCTGATGGGCACGATAGGGAGGCATAAAATATTTCAGCTAGGAGTATAGAAATGAAGTTTCAGATGAAAACAAAAATATCCTTGGGCCTGACTATGACCTGGGGTGGAGCACAGCAGCTGTATGGGTTGGCTGGTTCCTCTGCTGTCCATAGAGGAAAATCTGGCTGTTACTAAGGTTGAGGAGTCTCATAGTGGTATTGCATTGTGAGGAGAGTTTGTCTTTGATTAAGAACACAAAATAATTACCTTTACCTGACTGCTATTTCGGTTGTTCTCAACACATGCTTTACCACGATTGCAGTACTTGGTAACTCAATGTCAGCCAAAACTGACAATGTTTCTTAGCAATATGTACAAACGGGGTCAGGCAGTTATGGGACCCCCCCAGTACTGCAAGTATCAGCGTCCATAGGAAGTGTGGGATCTGAAAGCTGGGTGCTAGACTCCTGCTGTCTTTTACTGACTGGGGGAAAGCTGGGTCCTACTTCTGCGACATGTCTCTGGGCAACCTATGCTGCTGTTCTGGCAGCAGCTGAGTCAAGTGCCCAAAACTGGTGCTGAGGGATGTCCGTACTGAAATCCTCTGGGAGTCTCCCAGAAACGTGCATTTATACGGGTGTGGGCAGAAGCTGGTCGGTCTCATGGCCGGGAGCCCTCCCTGCGCTCCCCGGGCGGGCACTGCACAAATAAACGTAAACGCAGGGTGCGCAGGTCGCGCCATTTGCCTCTGTCTGCAACCGCCTCCACCCCAACACGCTGCCAGCTCCTCTGCTCACTGTAAAACACTGGGGTTAGCTCAAAGTCTTCATTGCTCTCCATTCGAGAACATGCTTGCAAATTGTGGTTTGCCCGCCCCACGCACCGTGCGTGGTCCCACCCGCCCGCTGCCGCGCAGGATGCGTCCCGCAGGCAGGCACTGGCTGTGCCTTTAAGCCTGCCCGCTGTATTTTTAGAAAGCACAAATAGGCTGTGTTCCCCCACTTGCTCACTGTCCAGGGCATAAAAAGGAAGGGCTTTCTGCTTTCTTCAAGTCTCCTTCCCCTGCTGGCACCATATAAGTCTGTCTTTTAAGCAGTACAGGTCCACAGCTCTTTTTTTTTTTTTTTATTGAGGAGCTGCAGAACTCTAACCGGTGGTTCAATAAATTGTATTACATCCCCTTCGTACTGAATGCCCTACAAGCTTTGGCTTTCCATGTGTAATTGCAAGCTGTTATTAGCCCAGAGCTTTGTCCGTTACTGTGCCACACTATTGCTGAGCGGTCAATTTTTTTCCCCTGCCATTTCCTTTGCTCACACCATGCTGACCACGTTGGCCAGGGGCTGCCCGAGGTTTATAGTGCAGCATTGATTTTTCTTTTCTCTCAATACTGACAGAATCATAGATCCAAGGCAAATAAAGAAATGCATTCTGTGGTGATGAAATGTCTTTCGTTCAGCCTGGATTGAATCAAAGGCCATCACAGAAATGTTCTACTCTAAAATGCTAGTGAAGCTTAAGGCATTGTTGGAAAATGAATTTTCCATTTTCTTAGCTGTAATTTGGATTCTCAAATCACTGTGCTAAAAATAATCAAATAAAATTGAATATAGACTACAAGCCTATGTAAAATGTTATTTGTTAGGTTTTTCAAGCTGCTACTGCTGATATGAAAGGAACCTGGCAATAGATCAGAAAAGTAATTGCTTAGGTGGATTTCTAGTAACTATGTTGCATTACTCTGAATAGCAAGGTATAAGATGACAGCTCTATAATTTCTATAAACCATGGTAAATAACCAAACCAGAAAGATACATTTTGCATATCTGCTGGAGGGAAATATTTCTGGTGAAAATAACCATCGCTTTATAACACCTACATCTCAGTGAGAGTGTATCTGCCTTTTGCATGGGGATGTTGAAGGACTTTTCTGGATGGGCGAGTGTCGTTGTCCCTATTGCACTGATGGAAGAGACGCACAGAGGCAGGGGACAGAGGGCAGTCGCGTGGTGAATCATGGCAGGGCCTGGAGAACTTTGATCCTCAGAGGCTAAACACCATTTTCAATGCAAAATAAAGCTAGCTGTGACTTTCCTGGCATGCATGGGCAGGGGTCGCTCCACTTGGCAGACTCCCACCACCACAAGCTGTTGGGGAGCAGAGGTGGCCCCAGTCTGCATGGCTCACTGACTGCACTGGCTCCAGCTCTCTATATGAAAGGGAGCACCTTAACTAATTTTTAGGCGTGGGGTTTTAGTTCCCTCCCCGTGTTGTCATGACTCATGACTTAACACCCTGGTGTATGTGGCTACCAAAAATCAACATCAAAGGCATCAGTACTTTCTTCATTGAAAAACTACGTAAGTGATGCAGAAGGACTGAGCAGACGATGCTTGTGTCCTCTCCCTCACAGTTCCCTCTGTGGCCCTGTGAAGGTAAAGCCCCAACTCGTACAGGTCCCAGGGTAAGCATCACCTTACCTGCAACGCCAAATGTCCTCTGGCTCCAGGCCTCAGGGCAGTCCCACATGTTTCAGTGAGATGCTGGCAAAAAAAAATGACAGCAAAAGGGAATCCAGAGGATGGAAAGAGTGGAGTATTTGTGAATGAAAATAAGAGATGGATTCAACAAAGTTACTACAGATTAAAAAAATAAATGTATTTGAATGTAGCTCTTGGGCAACTCTGCATTAATTCCCAAGCTTTGGACCTTCCTTTTCCCCCCTTCTTAATGGCTATGTATCCAATATCAATATGTGCTGTTTGCAGCTATTCCTTCAGAATCACATTCCCAGCAATGCACAATAGGTCTTTTCACTGTGTAACAAATCAGAATATTTTTCTTCACTGATGAATCAAAAAAAAAAAAAAAATCTAAAACAAACTTAAAACCTTTTGGAGTCAAATTCAGTGTTTTACTAAACCTGAAAAGTTTCCAACATTTGTTGGAAACAAATGTTTCCTTTTTTTTTTTTTTTTTTTTTAAATCAAAAGGCTGCTGAGAAACTAAATATGTTAAAATAAGAAATTTTTCAAACTTTAAAATCCTTCCCCAATCCCAACTTGTGCAGCAACTTTCTGTGCAAAACCTCTTGAAAAGTTACCCTGTGACTGGATCTGCGTTATTCACTGTTAAAGGCTTTGTTGTACCAAGTGCTATGCAGCTTTCCTTTGTAATTTTTAGAACGCTCTGCTGTGGAAACAAAATCAGAGTTAGCTCCCTCCTTTTTGTCTTCCCAATGTGACTCTACCGTAAGGTTCAGAGACACTCGAGAAACCCCTTACTTCCTCCCCTTTTGTCTCACTCCAGGCTGGTGGCATTCAGTTATATGTAAACTATAGCGAAGGAGGAGCGGCAGGATGACCTGAAATCAGCTGCAAGCTGGTTCAAAACCTGGAAAACATAGATCTGTGTGATGCTCCTCTATGCTGGGCCCACAGGGATTTTCAGGGATTCTTGCACCAGCTGTGGATATCAGTAGTTATAACCATTCCCTTTTAGGAAAATCTTTTTCTGGCCAATTAAGTCAGATCTTTTGCTTGCTGGTATTCGTGCTGCAGATAAAGGGCAGACCTCAGCAGTAACCAGAGCGAGGGATATTAACTGCAATTTAGGTATGTTGAGACCTTCAAAAAGAAAGCTGCCCTGGTGCTTCTATCTATCAGTTCATGGATTTGCAGCATCACTTATGGCTAAAACCCGGGCAGTTGTACCAAGCGTGCAAGAGGCACTGCCCTGTACACGGTGCAGTCAGGAATCTCCACTTTAGCTCCCAGAAGGCAGAAGCGAGGACAATCTACAAACGGGATTAGTGTCAGGGAATGCAAGCATGATGAATACTTCGTCATATTACCAAATCATGTATAATAGCCTAAGTGTGTAAGAAATCATTGTCAATGAAAAAAAAAAAAACTGTTAATTGGATCATATATGAAATGTGGTGTTTTGTTAATGTCTCAGCTGGCGAGTCAGTGCCTGTTGACTGGTGCATGATCTCTGTGTTATCAAATGCCCATCCTTGCTAGCAGCTTTGGTAATTAATTTTTAAGGTGGATGAAAAAGATCAGCTCTGCTTGCAGTCCCGAATGGGTACAATCTCTCTGATTCACTGGATTCACAGTTTTAAGTGTAATAAGCAAAAATGGTTGAGCAAGCAAAGAGCAAAGGAAACTGGAGTGGCGTCAAAATGCAAAGCAGCTCCGTCATACTCAGCAGCCTGGGGTGGGGGAGCGCCACCTGCACACCTTCCTCTGCTCAGCAAGGAGTAGCTGTTGGCTCAAAATAATAATAATTACAATAATAATAATAATAAAGAGGGGGAAAAAACAGTTCTGTGGCAGTAGAAGAGTATCAGTATCAATGATTCCAGCTCTACTGTGAAAGCAGTGGAGGTCTGCAGGACCAGTCAGCTTTGGTGGGCCTGAGCACCAAGTGTGTGCCTCAGTTTGCAGCTGGCTTCTGCAGAGGCACCTCAGCTCGGTTTGGCCATATAGCTCACGGCCTTGGTGACAGACGTGTCATTGCGGGCCTGACTGTTGAGATCCCCCTGTCCTCTGATGTCTGCCAAAGCTCAGGCGGGCACTGGCCATGCTGTGCTCCAGGCAAGGGGCGTCCGCTCACGTCTTCCCCTGCCCGTCCTGGAGTGCTCTGTACTGGCATCTGCTCCAGGGGACTTGGTGCTTCCCTGTAGGTCTGGCCTGCGAAAATGGTGGCAGCAGAGGTCTGCGTGTTTGGCAAAATAGGAAGTTGTTTGTTTTGTGACATGCTTTCTTTGGGGAAGAACATTGTATGTGTAAAGCCCAGCTCCCTTCTGAGGAGCTCATCTTCCTCAGCCTCTTTGAATGTCATCTTTCAGGAAAAGATCAATGAGGATTCCCTGCCATATTTGCGTTGTTTAGCACTCATCACCCTACAAATACTGAACCTGTCTGGGGGGCCTGATCCTTCTTGGTGTAAAGGTCCCCTGCAAAAATGTTTGCTGCCTTCAGCCTTTCGTGGCTTGAAGCCTCCCTCAGCACCTTGACCAGCCCAATTGTTCTAAACACGGCCGCGCAGTTCTAAACAGCCACCAGTAGGCATCCATTTGCATAAAACATACAGAAAACTAGCGAAATTATGATGTTCATTGGGATGTTCTGTCTAAATTGAGACTTTTAAGCACTAATAATAATTAACTACTTTCTTAGCAACGAAAAAATCTTAAATGCCTATTTACTTAACGGTCCCCTAGGGTGTCTTTGTTCTGAATGGGCTAAAAAATCTTAGCTGCAAAATAAGCAGGCGATTCCAATCAATAGAGCCAGAGGACTATATTGATTACCAGAACTCCATTCTTTAGTCATTAACCCTGTGAATTCTTTACAAAAGCTGTACAGGACGATTCCTAACCACTACACCGTTTGAGGAGTCATTCAGATATTTGAATGTCATTAAACTTTCATAGCTTGTTTACAGCCCCTTCAGCCTCGCCTGAAGGATGGTGCTGCGAGACTCCCCGCCACACTCCGCGCTCTGCCCAGCTGAACTGACAAACAGCATTAATCAAGCCCGGAAATTTCCTCTGCGGATACGTTCTTCTTGTTGGTTATTGCTAATATTGCTACAGAGCAGGGAGGCAGATCACAGAAGGAGTGAAATAATAATCTTAATTTTTCCACATTTCAGCTCCAAGCCAGAAGGCTCTAGCTGGCGATAAACGTGCCTTTTACTCATCCTTGTATGGAAAACTACCCCGCATCCTATAGGTCCCTACCTCCATGCTGGCTGCCACAGCGCTCCATGTGCCAAGGGGAGAAAAATGACACAAAGTGGGGCGGTGGGGAGGGAAGGCAAGGGAGAGGTGGGAGGAAGAGGAGGAGGAATTGGTGCTGGGAGAGCCATCAGGTCTCTCCAGCTCCCGCCCCTTGCTGGGTCCTGCGGGACCTGCCCCCACAACACCTCCCTCTCAGCAGCCCTGTATTTAAGAGAAGATTCTCACGTTTCAGATTAAGAAAGTTCATGACACACTGTAATGGCTCTAAATGGTAAATTGAATCACACGGGCAACAATTGAATAGAAGCGGCACAAATGAGCCAAACGCCAACAATTTAAGGGGATGCTGAAGGAACTCTTGGCAATCGTGGGTGTGCTGCAAAGGCAGGCGCTCTTCCTCCTCCAAGTTCAGATGGCTCTCATGGTCTAAAGCATGCAATAAACGTAGTCCTTTCTTTGATGTGGAAACTGCGAGCTGACCAGGGCCTTTGTAAATACACAGAATGGGAATGGTTATTCCAAAGTATTGCCATAATGTTTCATACAAATTTCAGCCACAGCTTGTCCCTGGGTTGTTTGCACCAACTGTTTTGTATTGTTTATGGCTTTCACCCAATGCCCAGTGGATACAGGGTTTTGGCTTACGCTGTTGTTGTGCTGGTTACACAACGCACACATGGTATTGTTCCTTGCCCCCCACTGTGCAATGAAGATTTTAGCCACAACATAGCAGATGAACACCGAGCAAACAATTGTGCAAGCTGAAACTGAGGATGCTTTGAAATTAAACAAGACTTTGAGAAATACACAAGAATCTGCCTAAACACTTGCAAACAGGCAATGTAACTTCACAGTCATAACTGAGCAATATTACTACATTTAGTTGCAAAAATTGCCCTGCATCTTTTTTACAATTAGTACTTGATCCACTCCAGTTTCAATGTTCTGCCGTTACCCTTATCTGTTTGAAAACTCCCCAAGAGAGCTATAATGAGCCAGGGCCATTTTCATGACTATTGATTTCATGGTTAAAATTATAGCATTTGATTGTTATTTGACCAAACTGAGATTATTGCATGTTTTGAAAACAAGAGCAGCAACAGCAAAAGCCGTGTCCCTAGACGAGTGCAAAGCTGGGAGCTGCAGAACAGCAGAGCTTCTCCTTTGACCTCGGGGTGCTCTGTGCAGCCCTCCTCAGGGCTGCCGCTTGGCAGACGGCAAGCAGAAGGTGCCCAGAGCTTCGGTGACCTATCCAAAGTCGCCCCGCGCGTCATGGGACGCATCGTGGCAAAGTGCGGGGCAGATGTGAAGCCTCCCAGCTCCCAGCCATCCCCTCGCCCTTGGCTCGCGCTTCCCTACGTATGGAACGCTTGTACCTGCTTGCAGCGCGGCGTCTAGGCAGGGGGCACGTTAGGTGGTGAAGACTCTTCTAGGGGCAAAAAGCCTGAATTTCGTTGTAACTCATGGCTAAATATCTATGCACTGGACAGCCGCGTAAGAAGTTTGTTTTCCACTGTCACAATACATTTAGAAACCATTGCTAAATGTGAAGACTTTCTGCAGGCTCCTGCTTCTTGCCAGAATAAACCAATCACAATTAGTAATGGATTTCAGATAAATCCAGGAATGTTTTAAGCAAGTTCCTAAATGTGATAAGAACTCCAAGGGCCTTTTTGAATAGCGGATTTCAAAGGATTGTTAGGACAAAATGGTCCTAGTGTGTAATGTGGCCAGAACCACCGTTTCTTTGCATTTTGTTTTATTTTTTTCAGTATGAGACTTCTCTGTATTTAATGACACTGAGGGCAGATCTCACCATCCTTTCTTTTATGACCAGAATGGCAGAACTGTTGATTTTCAGGTTGTGCTGACATTTTGAGCTGTGTGAAATCCGATAAAGCTGCGAGTCCTTCCTAGCGAAGCTGTGGGCACCGTCAGGGGTGGGGAGAGCAGCGAAGCAGGAGTCGCTGCCCCAGCTGGCAGGAGCTCCCGGAGCTGCTGCCAGTAACTCCATGGGAAATGTGGCAAATGTAAGGGCAACTGCTAGATTTTGCCTTTTTCTCCCCTTTCGTTCAAACCTAGTCACAGAGGGGCAGTGAGACACCCTTCCCAGCTGCCAGCTACCTGCTTCCTTTAAGTAAATTAACCCCCTGTCCCCAGAGAAGCGGATGGGGACTGCGTTTGTGGGCTCCCATTGAGCTGTTCAGCGTGTGGGTGATCCCCATGCTCCGGGCTCTCCTGAGCTCGCCATGCCAAGCCTGCCCTCCCACGACGTGGTCCCCAGCCGGGGCTGAGCCACCAGGCCACGTGAGACAGCCCCGGGAAACGCAGAGCTAAAAGCGCTCACCAGCAGGTAGCCCCTGCTGCAGCTGGCGACTGCCCCGGCTCAGCGGGATGTGGCAGGGTCCTGGGGGGCGCGGATGGAGCCGAGGGGGGGGAGCGCTGCTCACTGAGCTGGGGGCACCTGCTGCTGCCTCCTGCAGGGGAGGGGTGGCTGCTATCCTGGCCTCTGTCGCCCTTTTACTGAAAAGCCAAGGAACTGGCTTTGAAGGGGGGTTGCAGGCAGACCCCCATGGCGTGTGCTGGTGCTGTACCCATGCGGAGCTGGGGAAAGGGCCGAGCTGTAGCCATGCCAAGCTGTTGTATGGGCGACCCCCTTGCTCCTCTCCACAGAAATGCTCCGATGTTTGATCAGGAGGGGAGGAGGAACACGTGCCCGGTGCTGTGCATGCTGCTCAGCAAAGCACCGGGGAGCGCCGAGCCCTTCCCGTATCACCTGCCTGCAAAGCATCCATGCCAGCAACCCGAGGAACTGTCTCTTCCACAAGCCCCGTGTCCCGCTGCTTCATCCTCCAAGCCAGCGGGGCTGGTTAGCAGCAGGCCTCTGCACGCTGATCCCAGGGGACGCCGGCGCTCCCCTCGGGAGCCGGAGGCAGCGGCACCTCTGCAGAAGGAGCAGGGGCTTAACGCCACGTTCCGATTACATCTCCTCGGCACAAAGCGGAGGAACTTAACTCGAGCCAGCGGTCACCCCAGCGTAAAACTGCACCGTGGCAGATCAGAAGCTGGGTTGTAATCCTCTCATTTCCCCAAAGTAAATTTTCTTCTTGGCAGCAGGGCTTAACGATAAATGTTCAATCCTGACTCAGACTCAGCTTAGGCACGCTAGCCCAGCAGCCTGACAAGGGCTGCCCGGCGTTGGGCGGCTGTGCCGTGCTGTGCAAGCAGCATCCGTCCCTCCACAAGTGCCCTGGCAGCTGTACCTGCTGCCCACCACGCTGCGGAGGGCTTTGCCTTGCAGAGGCCTCATAAATGTCATCCTCACAGCTCCCGGCTGGAGCTGCTGCAAAGGGAGCAGGAGCAAAGTGGTTCTGGAAGGGGCGGCTCGGCGTTGGGTGTCCCCATCGCTGTCACAGACATCTCTGATAATATTTGCTTACTGTTTGACAGGAAAATGGCTTTCTGAAGCCATTATTTCTTTCACTCATCTTCTGTCACAAAGGCCTTTGTGGTGGGATGGTAGAAGATTCATGCACAAAACTGGACAGAGCAGGAAAACATACCAAAATATAATGGTATCTCTATGTAGGGTAATGTAAAATCACTGTGTCTATCGGTGGCAGTCACTCCCTCTGTATCTGCAGAGACAAAAAATATGGACTAAAAATAAATAGGTAAGATAAGCACTGACAGCTGAAGGACTTGGAAACTGGATTTTGGCTTTAAGGTGGTTTGTTTGCTTTTTTTAAAGGTGACATTTTATCCTGTGCCATCTTTTCCTGTATTCCTTCCTGTCAAGTCTGAACCCCAGCCTCAACTCAGTACAGTCTGTTTATCATTGGTAAGAGGTAGGGTGTATTAAAGCAGCAATAACACTAAGTTACTTAGAGCATACATCACAAGTTACAGAGAAAATAGGGATCCTGTTTTATTATGCTGAAGCTGTAAAGCTTACATTAATACAAAATATAGCTGGCAGTCACCTTGTTTTATTCTTCTTTTAACAACTTACTAACAGTGTGTAAATATAAAAGCAAACTTTGATTTTTCCATCCGGATACACTGAAAACTCTTTCAATAAAAATGCTAGGGTGCATTTAACACTGTGACCAGAAATATTGAAATTTGACAGTTAGGAGGTTAAAGGTTTCAAATTTATACACAGAGGTGTTTTGCTCCTGTCATGGTCATAGCATCTTGCTCAGGATAACCCCTTTTGCTTACTGAACCTTTGAAAAGCAGAGAACATTAAGCAATGCGTCTTGGCAGATGCCCTGGGATTTCATCCCACCAGCAGAAGCCCAGATGCACACAAAAAGTGAACCTCTTAGGTGAAAACTGGTCAAGCCTTTCTCTCTCTGCTCCTGCGCCGCGTGCTGAAAAGCAGCTGTCTTGCACTGCTGCCAAGGCTGTCCTTTTGTTCAAATTAAGGCAGAGCTTCTGTAGTATTTTTCAGGTATAAGGTGCTACTGCTTTTAATTTTGACACAGTTTGCTTGAAATGGTGGCATCAAGAGAATGTGTACAAAAGCTGTTACTGGGAGAAACTGACATCAAATAAATAGGTCATCTGTGTTCCTGCCATGAAATACCTGTATAAAAGATAAAATAAAATGTACTTTACACTTAATGTACTTTACACTTAAAATGTAAGGCTTTTAGATTTTTTCTGGTCTTTAGTTTAGTTTTTGCCATCTGAGAAAAGAGATGCAGCTGAGAACAGACAAGGTACCATGTTACCTCCAAGTTTTTTGTTTTAAACAATATTATTCAAGCTCTAAAATAAATAAATAAATAAACAAACAAACACCGAGAACCCATCACCACTAAAATGGCCAACTTTGCCCTGCTACACCCTGGCACAATGAGGCCGGAGGTGTGACTTTGCACCTTCTTACACGTGTAAATACCCGCTGAGGCTCCACCACCCCAGAGCCCAGATCTCTGCACCGTTGGGAGAAATCCACGTGTCTGGCACACACAGCTGCATGTCCTGCAGGACTCCGGGTTTTTGGCCCTTGGAGCAGCTGTAGAGTTGCAGCACTTGTACCAGTGGTAATAGCTGAGCTATTTGTCTTTAAAATGATTTCCTCCGTACAATTGCCTCCCTCTCCCTGGCAGAGCTGAGGCTGCTGCGTGTCACTGAGATCCAGCTCCAAGCTGAGCGTCTGAGGTGCGAGGCGGAGGGGCACTCTAGGCAATGGAGAGAGAGGCTGGATTGGAGAACAACCAAATCAGAACTGTCAGTTAATGCCATTGAAAACATTAAACTCCTCTATTAAGGGCTTCATTGGTCCCAAAGGCTTTCACTGTGCCATTCAAGTATGAGAAGGAGCCTATTGTAAGCTCCTTGCATTGGGTGAATCTCCCCTGTGCTGTCTTCAAGACATATATCATCCAGGCCTTCAGAAATTCAAATTAAATACTGCGAGGTACATTTATTCTCCTGTCTCTAGTCTCACTATAGTTGGTTTGTTTGTTTTCCCCAAATACTTCTTTATCAGTCTGCTTTCCTCTCTGACACTAAGACCAGTCTGCACAAGCCAACAGCCTTCCGGGGTCCTGGCTCACCTCTGGTACAATCATGCAAAAGAAGCAATTTTTCATTATTGATAAAATGTAATGTCATAATGTCATGGCCTTTCAGGTCATCATCTTTGTAAGTCAGCCATGACATTATCACAATTTATAATGATAACAAATGACCATAATGTTTGCATGTAATTTTCATTGGCTATTGCAGAATTCTAAAATCACTCCTTTGCAGGATGGATTTCATTAACAAGCAACTGCTATTACAAGGCACTAACTGCTTCTACTGTTTTGTTTTTGGTTTTCTTGGTTTTTTTGTTTGTTTGTTTTTGGTTTGGTTTGTTTTTTTGTTTTTTTTTTTGCTAGTGTGAAGGCTATTCTATCTAACATACAAGATTTATGTACTTTATAGAAATCAAAGGTTTGGTGGCTTTGTTAGTTAAGTACTGATGCAAATTGCAAGAATATTTTTGCCTTTTTATAGAAAAAGTGCTTTATAATATTCCTGAATATTAATAATTTCTAAGCGCTTAGGTAAATGCGTATGCCATGAAGAATGCTGGCTGGAAGGCCTGACATGAGTGTCAGATTCATTCCTGTCTCTAGTGTTGGCTTTACTTATTTAATATTTCATGATAAACTTAAAAGATTTACAGCTTCAGGAGCTGGTGAGAATCACAGGACATTTATTTGCATATGATATTTAGAGGTTGGAGCTCCGGTCGCCAAACACTTGAGACATATTCTTAGCTTTAACGTCCAGACCGAGAACATCAGCGGGCAGGTTCCTCTTGCTCTGCAGGATCAGGACCTCAGTGTAAGTGCACCAAGTTCAACAGAGCTGAATCCAGAGCACTTGTAGGGAGCACTCTGTCAATCTAATCCATAAATAAATACTCTGCTACTCCTGAAGCCCTCTGAAGCTAATGCATGAAAAACAATGAAACGCCTGGGCACTCTAGGCCTCTTGAAAAAGCAGAGCCAGGCTTTTGTGTGTGTGTGTGTGTGTGTGTGTGTGTGTGCGTGTGTGCATAAAAAAAAAAATAAAAGAACTAAACAAAAATAAATGTTTCTGAAGTAGCAGCTGTGAGTTATAGTCCAACATACTCCATGACAGGCCACCAGGCAGAAGGACTCTCTAGCTGCACAATTGGTCCCCAAGGGACACGGCGCCTCGGAGAGGACAAAGCAAGCGCCGGAGCCTCTCGGCTGCGCTTTGTTTTGGCCTACGAGGCTCGTCAGACCTGTGCTGTGATTCATTTTTCATCCACAGCAGGAAGCTTGCAGGAAAATTTTACCTTTTTTTCTTTTCTTGAGGCTGCTACTTTTTCACTGGATATCATAAAATGGCTGCCCTTGGCCAGATTTGCAAATTCACAAGGTGGGAAATACCTGATCTCACTTGCTAAAGTTTCTAAGGTAAACAAAGATAACTCCTCTATCTGCTTTTATGGTGTGGCCATCAGCAGAGTCTGAAGAAGTCAGAAGGAAGTGATGCTCTGCCATGTGCATGTTCTGAATTCATGTTTTTTTTTCCTTATGGGAAATATTAGACTAAGTTTCTTCCTTTGTCAGTGTGACACCAAGACTGGTTTGTTTTGTTTCGTTGCATCGTCTACGAGGTAGTGCAAACATGTAAACAGCAGGCTTTCTTTTCTTTAGAGTGAATTGTGTATAAAATATCTCACTGTTTGGAGGATCGCACTTTGTGGGATATTGCCCAATTATATTCATGGCCATTCATTTTGTTGTGCTTCAACATCACTCATATGGGGATCTCCTTGTTACTGTCTTTGAAATCTCTACCATGAAGACTAGTTTCATCAATTTTCCAAGCCTACTGGTCTACAAATGACCCGAGAAGGTCATCCATGGCAGTTCAGCCTCCATATTGTAATTGCTTGAATAGACCACAGGCAATTGTTTTGTATGTTCAAAAGAGTAGCTTCATTCTCAGCAGCAAAGGAGGCTGAACACTCATGCAGGCACATGTTAGTAGAAAACCGCTTGATCTATGCAAGTTAGTATGTGCTGCGAGCAATGAACATTAACCAGAGTCTTGGGAGGTACCAAAAGCAACCTAAGTGTCTGTGTTTAATTGTCCTTCATGAAATACCTTTTTATTACACATTCTTGTTGTTCACTTAATCTCCTCAGACTAATTCAAGTTTTATTTTCTTTCTTGGATCTGTTGACAGCCTAAAGGCTTGGTTATATCAGGGAACACTTTGCAAGCTTAGCGGGATGGATCAGGTTGATGGCACAGCTCTGGCTCTTCTCTCATGGTCAGTGTCCCCAGAGATCAGATGGACAGAAGTACTGGGGGCTTGGGTGAATTTGCCTCAGTTTCTGTTAAATTATTTGTTACATCAAAACGTTATTCCCTTATGTTTTGAAGGTGATGGCTATATCACACTGCTTAATTAGCGTTTTGGTGATGTTTTACTTGACAACACGTGTAGTGAGGTGTCCATGAGCTTGCATGATTCCACTGCAATAGTCCATGTAACTTCCCAGGTGATTTTTACTCCACCAGCACTTAGCTGCTTTCCGACACCGCAGCCCCAGCTCAGTAGTTGCCATTTAATGAGCTGCCCTGCTCAGATGGGTCCTCCTGCTTGTCTTGATCTGAGCGGGGTGGGCTTGAGCAGAGGCTGCTCTTCCTTGGAAAGAGAGAAGCATCTAAAATATTGCAGAAAGCCACAAAGAAAAGAGATCTTTGCACTCTCTGATCAAGCCTCCTTAGGCAGTTGTTTGCAAAGGCACTTTCACCCCTGGGTTTCATCTCGGCGTTGTTCTAGCTGGCCCTGTAGGCTTCCTCCCACCGGATGCTCATGCACGTCTGAGCCCAGGAACAAGCTGCTAGCCAGCTGTGAGCACGGATTTGCTTTGCTACGGATTGCCAGTTTGTTCCCCACTGCCTGAGAAATATTCCCAGGGCGCGGGCAAGGGCTGGGGTCAGCTTGGCGTTGCAGGCGGCAGAGCCGCGTGCTGGGGCTCGGGGTGGCGGATCTTAGCGGGTCCCAGAAAGAGCGGGGCACGAGTTTGTGCGGAGTGGCAGAGGCGGGCATTGCCAGGGCCGCCCGAGCCTTCCAAGGCACGCCGTTCTGGTTTTCTGAAAGCTAAACAAGAGGTACTGTAATGTGTAGAATTAACACAGATGTGCTGCTTTGTCATTAAAAGTGGGTTTGCTGCCGAAACAGCAGCCGTGCTGCTGGGGGAATGTCTGTTTGTACTGTCGGGCCTCGGCTCAGCGCAAGTGCGCTGCGCTAAAGCAAACGAAAGGGGAATTATACAATATTGAATGTGGACCTGTCTCTAAATGCATTGAAAATGTAGGTTATTGTCTTTTGGCATTTCCTAAAAAGCCTCTTGAGCTCCTGTTGGCAACCGCTGATATTGAGGGTACTTTTAGCTGTTTAAGTCTTCCTGTTCTAACAGGGGTCAAAGGGCTGTAAAGATCTTCTCAAAAGGATATAGAAGGAATCATTAAAAGGGAGGAGGAAGAAAGTGACAGAAGGTCAGCCTTTTTTTTTTTTAATGGGTGCATCCCCAAGGGGGTCAGGCACAGTTGTGCATTACACTCCAGCTCCAGTACCTGACTTTTAGAAACCTACAGCAAATCTTATTAGCACTTCCATAAGCATAAAATACAGGACAGAGCCCAATGTTCCAGGCAGAAGCAAAAGAGAAAACCCATGAAATAAATCAATTTAGTCTTTCAGATGAATTTAAATCAACATAGTGCAAGGATATGACCAAGATGCAGGCAAATGCTCAAATATGTGCGAGGCATTTTATGGTCCCTAGAAGCGCATGCGTGTGTCTATGCGTGTTTAATTCTCTTGTTGATCTTTCATTCCTTAGAGACAAATTTACTGTATGCTCATTGCTATAGCATGTCATGTAGCTTTTTGTAAGGACTGGTGTAGGGCAAAAAATTTACCTTTTTATGTGACACAGCCAAACAGAATTGTGAAGGTTTTCAGTGATTTCTAGACAGCAAGCAATAAACTGCGTTTGCACCCACACACTTACTGCCTAACACCCCATCTGGTAACATTTCCACGTCTCCAGGAAAGAAATCAATAGCAATAATCTGTGAGGGCCTCATAGGGTGTATATTTTTTTATCGCGCTGCTATTTGGAATTTTTTTCCTATCTGCTTACAGCACTAGGCTGTTCTTTTTTTGTTAGCTAACATTGAAATCTTTGAACCATTATTATATTTTATAAAAAGCAGTAACTAACACTGGGGTCAGAATAATATATTCAAAACATTCATATTCAATAATAGCACAGTGTTCAGACAGCAAAGTGCTATTCAGTGGAGGCACTGCAAAATCTCATACAGTAAGAACCTGTGCATTTAAAATGATATGCTAGCACACTTCAAAGACTAGCATCCTAAAAATTCATGATTACTTAAAGATAGTTTATATTAAAAGGGAATATACCTCCAGCTTTCATCTTGCTCCAATGCAGAGAAGAAATTGTCCTTATATTCTGAAATTTAGAACAGTGTCACTGTTGGTTTTCTGTGTAAGGAGGAAATATGATGCTTTGTTACTGGTCTTATTTATTGCAGACCTTGTCTGGAATCTAGTATTGAAGCTGTGCTTGATGAGTTGCTGCCTTGAACTTTTCCACTGATCAATGCTGGTGCTATGGCTGCATGAAAGAATAGCTTTCCTGAGGAGAAGCTATCACATGGGAAACACACTACACAGTAAGCTAAGAAATCTGCTATAATCTTGTATGCTTAAGCTTAGAAACGTGTTTCCCAAAAGAAATGGTGATAGTGAATGACCATTTAAAAACTGAGATGTTACATGAGCAAGAAGTCAGGTCAAGAACAGTGAGGTATTAAAAAAAATAAGAAAGAAAGATGGGGGAAAAAAAAAAGAAAGAAGCAGAAACCCTCCTCTTGCTAACGTGATAAGACACAACTGGACAAAATGCACAGCTGAAGAAGAGGACATTACAGAGCCAGGAGACAGGAATCATATTTCTTCTTCTCTCCACGGTGACAAATAATAGGTTGTTTTGATTTTTGCTGTACAAATAATAAGCTTTACTCAGAAACTGTAGCTGCTGAGTTGTTCTCCCAAAAATATTTTTCTCTTTCTGTCCTAACGGCAACACTAGAGGAAAGAAAAGGGAGCAGCTCTGTAATCAGCGTATATTTTATTTACTCCTGTATTGTCCTATGCATCTTGTAGTGTGGGTGGGATTGGCACTTTGAACGGAAGGCATGTCCTTTTGAAGTGGGTTTTCAGCAGTGTTTAGCATGGGCAAATCTGGGTCTGTGCCTACCAAGCCTTTTGCTTTGTGCCAAGGCTGTCAGTGGTGTAACACTAGGTTTTTTCATGTTTGAGGCAAACTGTGCTGCACCCACTTGAAATCCTTTCTTTTAAGTCACCAAATAACCTTCTCATTTGCTTAACAGCAGGGCACATAGCGAGTCTTTCTGAGTGCAGAAGGCTGTGTTTCTGCCTCCTTCTATATAAGCCAGTAGTAACAAAAATGAGTTTACAGCTTTGGAGCACTGTTGCAATAGAGATCCCATGAAGACTAATTAGGTAGATGCACAGTGTGCCTTTGGTAGTAAGCAAAGATTTAAATACAGTTTTTATTTTTGAAGTTAGCTCTCTTAAACACCAAACCTAAAACATCTGGATGTGATAACCTTATTATTGCATCACTGGCTGCTCTTACCTCATTTTTGCCCCAAAGATTCACAACTTATGTCTGTCTTCACTTGCACTGTGAAAAGTTGAGAAGCCAAAGCTCAATGCTGAACAAATGATTACGAGCACTGTGAATAAGGATTCACTAGATTGAATCGGTGGTGGAAAGGATAAATGGGTTGAGAATCCTGGCCTGCCCATAGATAGTATGAACGAGAGTTGCTGAATTATTTTTGCATCAGGTAGGCTCATAAGGATGGATTTGGGCAGCTCATCTTTGATTTCTGTTTATTTGCTTTTAAAATCTTACCCTCAATGTCTCTGCTCTTGAGTTAGGTGGAATGAGAAAAGTAGTGCCCTTCTAATTCACATCACTGCAATAAAAATAAATCCGTGGTGACTGGGGTATTCAGGTGCCATGGGAATGAGGGCTATGTAGTGTTTTTTTACGTGTGGTCCAAGGACTATGAATGAGAGCACTATAAAAGATAACCAGGTATAACAAACCTATTGTCAATCGGCTTAAATTTTCAGTATAAAGGTCCCTACCTCCAGCAGAAGATTTTAGATGTGTAAACATTGAAGAGAATGAGAACCGAAGACATAAAGAGGCAGGCAGAACATTACAGGCACTGAGAACAGTATATTCAGTCATTATTATCTCAGTCTGAACATTTCAACCTATTCTTCTAATACTATTGAATTTAATTTGGCAGTCTAAATTAAAACACAAGAGTAAAAACTTAGTGTTTTCAATAAAGTTATATCTGCGCTCGGTCTTTGATGATAAATAAGCCATTCACTTATGTACATCTGCCAGAGCATTCATAGGAAGCATTGGGCTTAAATGAGTTGTGACCTTATGAGACAGTCTACTGTTTGTAGACTATATAGGTGACTGCCGGGTTTTGAGTCTTGACCTTTCTGTTTATATTCATCATGAATGTGCAGATACTTTTATTCTTTCCGGAAAAAGGCTGTCAATCTTCACACTAATTTTAATGCCTGTGCAATGCAGAACAGTGGTGGATCTTAGCAATAACAATCACCGACTGACTAAAATTAACTAATTCAGACTGCTATGCTAAATTGAGTATGAGCGGGTTTGTTTCAGGCTCGGCATGGAAGCACAGGTGCAGTCGATAAATAGGGACACATACGGTGCCTAAATACGCTCTCACTCACAGTGACCTCCCAGCAAAAAAGCTCTGACAAATCACTTGTGACTTTCCAGAGCTTGTCGAGCTGCTGTTCAGTTGATCCGTATTTCTCTAGACTGGAAGTGACAGGAAGAGGCACTGATACTTGTGAGCTAGGAAGAGGACTTAAATTCCTATCCCAAATCGTGGTGCCCAAGGACTGGCTGAGCGAACAGCCTCTGTCCTTCACCACATCTCCTTCCTTTTGCCCAGAGTTCACCATTGTGGAGGTGCCCCCTCAGGAGCACTTACACCATCTGCCCCACCAGATGGGGAGACCCCTCTTTCCACCACTGCCCGCCCCGGGGAGGCCCCGGTGGTCTCCTTGGAGGACACACTGGGGCAGACTGGCCCTTCCTCATACTGCTTCTGTCCCAGGCTGCTGGGAGGTCCCGGGTCAAACCGCACAAATCACAATGCAGAAAGCAGCCTAAAGGCATGATGTTCCTGTTCCAGGACCAGGATGCTGAGGTGCCCCTGAGGCTCTGGAGCAGCCACCCTCTGCCTTGCTGGGATAGGGATAGAGAACAGATTTTCCACTGGTAATCTCAAAAAAAAAAATGTTATTTTATAACTTTAACTCAGTCTAGTGTTGAATCAAAAAGGAAACTTCTACTAGGGCTTTGGTACCACAAGCAGAAGAGCTTTTTGCAAGTCAGATGTTTAATCTGTGTGGCAGAGCTGTCCTAAGCCCTCATTTCCCTGTGGCCATGGGTTTTATGTCGGCATCACCAGCTCTTCCCCAGAATCCCTCCCTGCTTTTACCATCCTTCTGGCATTATCATACTCTTTCTCATCCTCACCAAGTATTTTCCTCCCAAATGATGTCTTCACATATAACTTCTTCATCAGAAAAGCCTCTCTATTGTTCTTCAGAGGAACTTCAGCTGGGAAAGCAAGTATCTTTTTTTTTAAAAAAGGAATGTTCCTTGGCTGCCAACTTTCCAGGAGCCAGGTCAGCCCTAGCAAGGATACACAGAGGTGTTTTTCAAGCAAATATTACAGTGCTCTTTCACTAAAGGCACATTGGCTTAAAAGGGCTCCAACCCTACTGATAGCTGAGCTTCGTTCTCCCAGAATTGCTCAAATCAATGCAAGTTATATTGCTCCTTTCTCCCATGCTAGTCCAAGTAAGCTTTTATTACTTTCTATATGCTGCCAAAGTCACTGCGATCGCCGTCAGTGCTCAGGCTCTCACTGCTGGCAGCGCTTTCCTACCTGAGGTGCCCAGTACGGAGAATTATGCACAAGCAGTTACTTAAGCAGGGTGAGAAAAATACCATCGTGAGGCAGCTTCAAACCACTTCGCTCGCTTGCTTCTGCCAACATCCCTGTCCTTGTTTGCTTTACCAATGGAAAAGGGTAAATTAAATTATAGTAAAATGTCTTCCTAAATATGCTTTCTCACTCCTCCTTCGCATATACAAGCACTACAGACATAGCGAGAGATTATGTATCCCAAAGGAATTTGGTGCAATATTTTGTAATTCTGATTGAAATGTGTTCTGTCTGGTCCCCATAGTTTAATTTAGAACAATTAAGGTTCAGAGTACATGAGCTTGCAAAGCACATTACAAACAATGGCTGCAGAATAAACTGCAAATCAATCCACACTAAATCACCCTGAAAATCCCTGCGAACACAACAAAGAGGGCTAGATTCACAGTCCTTTAATACAATCTGCTCCGTCTTTGTAGCCATAAGTAGTTCAGCTTCTTCCTTTATGGAAAAATGTGATCAAATTATGTTGGGTTTGGCTTTTTGATTGTTTGTTACCTGAAATAAAACAAATAAGAATTCTCCTGTATGTGCTTATGCAGGCATGTCAAATCAAACCGTAAGAGAGAAGCTGCTGCTGAGCTCCATTCTCTGCTTTGCCTTGCAACGCTTATTTCTAATGATTGCCTTGCTGCTTTTATACAGGATATAGATGAGCAGCAGGTACTAATATAATTAAACCTGATAAGAGGGTGTCCTGAATATCATGCATGTACGTGCGCAGCCTGTGTAATAGGGCTTGTACATGCCACACATCAACTTTCTATGATTTTTACATTACCTTTATTGCACTGGCTGACACCCACATTCTCTGCTTTTATGACAGTAGCTTTTCATTAATACTGTACCTAAAACATTATTTTAAGTGGGGTGAAGTCAGGTTAAAAAAACAGTAAAGTTCCTCTGATTTTTGCAAAACTAAGATTTTATTTCCTGCGCATACAGACTTAAGTCACAGCAGCAGTGGACAACATGATCTTTTTCAACAGATAGCCTTGCACAGCCTGTTCCCATATTCAGATGAATAGGCATGCACGTGTAGGTGGCATTGCAGTCACATGCGGTCCCGGGGAGACAGCTGTGGTTTGTGTTGGTTTTGACCATGAAGAGAGCCGGCACCTCGGTCCGGCGAGGACTTGTGCACGGTCTCCTTTTCAAAGCCAGGACAATAACCTATTCCTCGCAATCAAAGCTCACTGAAGGGAAATGGCTTCCAGGAGAGCGCAGCAGCCCAGCCAGCCCCAGAGCAATCGCACGACGTGACAGAAGGCAAGGCAGGAGCTATCAGGGTAATTGCCTCTGGAAATGGCCACGGGGGAGGGCCTGATCCAAAACCCCTGCCGGTCAATAAGAGGCTACCGCTGACGTGGGTTCACATCATCACTTGTTATATCCAAAAGATTTTTTTCCAGGACAGTGCTTCTGATTTGAATGTGCTTTGCACCAAGCCACAAATACGGACACCCAGCCACTGGACAAGGCAGAGGCTGATTTGAGGAGGTGGTGGGGCTGGCATATGGCTGACAAGTTCATCAGCACTTCTGGGCTCGCACAGGCCTCTCCACTGTTACCCTAGCAATAGTAATTCTCAGAGCTACTGGCACGTAAAGAAGCTGGTAAGACAAAGCGCTGCTGGTGTTCTCCCACGCCGCCGTGTTGCTGCACCCCGCAGCATCCCATGTCACGCGCTGTCCCTCCAGCGCGGGCAGGGGAACAGCAGCCTCGTGTGCCGGCCTCGCAGGCGTGCAGCCCATCGCGCCCAGGTCTCCATCCCCGCAGAGCAGCCCGTGGGCGTGCGGCTGCTGGTGCCCCGCATGGCACGGTCGTGCTGGGACAGCTGGGCGTCCCCGTGACACCTCCCGCTGTGGCAGCCTCAGCAGAGCGCAGCCCTGAGCCCCAAAACGCCCTCGGCACACGTCAGTCACATCCCCATTGTGCTCATCCTGTTACAGGTTTTACATTTGCCAGTGAGGGCAATGTACAGCCTAGCTGAGGCCAATCGATACGCTCCAGGACCATTATCCTACAAAATGCCCACTTATTTAAAAAGGGGGTGGGGGGTACAGACCTTCAGATCTGATCCAGCTCTGTTAAAGTCAATGGCCAAACTTCCATTGATTTTCAGAGGCAAAGAGTTGGCATGTGCTTTAAAATATTCACAACACAGGAATAATAGCAACAAGCAGAAAAATGTAGGATCAACGTCCTCAATCCATATACTACTGTCTGCATGATACTTCTGTCATTAAAAATAAACAATCAACTGCTTGGCTGAAAATAAGGATGCATAAGCAATCGTGCAGTTCAGAATCCCTCTGAGCACAGGCAGCGATTATAAGGGCAAGGCATAAAACCTGGCAGGTGTTTTATTTGCATGTTCTCACACTGGTTTCTGAACCACTTTTTCCTTCCCCCTAGCCAGCGCTCTGCTCGTCCTCGCTGTTGTGCTCATTAGTTTGGTTAAGCTGCACTGCAGGATTCAGGTTGTTATTTTAAGTGAAATAATTGAATTAATCTGGGATTCTGTAATTACTCCTTTTTGGAGATGAACATATTTAGAGTACACCAGTGTTTGTTCCTTAACCAGGGAGCCCTGGATTTTAACCGGAGCCAGCAGATGATTCTCAGGGAGGTATTAGCACGGCACTGCTCTCTGCGGCAGCGTCTGTCAGGGCCCTAATCCTGCACCACCACTGCGCAGGAACAACAGCAAGCACCGAATTTCTGTAGACCTTTAGGAATTAGGTGACTTCCTCCAGGTACGAGGCTCTGCGAAGGTCCCCTGCATCTGTGGTGGTGCTGATTTGGGAGTCTCGCATTAACTGATTGTCACTCTCGCATTGCCACTGGTGAAAAGGGAGATGATAAAAGCCCTCCCTGACAAGAAATTGCTGCCATTTCAGTTCAAACATGGCACTGCTGTGGTTACTTTAGCCCAGCATTTGCTGGGATGCTACACATGAAAAGGAGAGCACCAGCACTTTGTTCTGTAGCTGTCGTGGTGGTGCTCCTCGCGCTTCCCGGGCCGCTGGCTTGCAGGGCTGCAGGCGGCTCCGACCGCGGCTGGGCACTGCGGGGTGCTGGGCATGTCCTTGGGAACGCATGGTGGGGATGGGGACGTGCAAGCTCCAGGAAGAGGAAAACTGTCGCTCTTTCTCTCTAGAAAAGTTTCTATAAGTGCTTCTCCCACACTCTGCTCTCCGGGCACGGCTCCCTGTGCGTTTTGTCTCCCTTCAGGAGCACGTCTGCTCCCTTTCCCAGTTCTCCTGCAAGTGCAGTGATGCTGTAGCTTCGTGGGGCTCCACGGTGGAGGAAACATTTTTATCTTAACAGCCGGTGACCCGGGAGGTTTATATATATGGGAGGACACTAACCTTTGGTCTAAATATTTCATCCTTGTTCTCAGCTCGAAGAGGGATTTTTATTTTCCTCTAAACATCTGTGAAATACTTCTTGGCCATTTTAGAGTCCTTCACATATGGGACTTGAAAAGACACTTCCTTCTCTGTCAATAGTTTTTCAGATGCTTTTGTACAAGTAGTAACATAAGACGACGTCTTGCTTGTGTCTTTTTTAATTACATCAGCCCTTGGATGAAGCGAGGCCCGTCCTGCCTCATAGGTGAATGCCTTCCTCTCAGCAAGATGGCCGGGCTCGTGACTGCTCTCTCTGCCTCCCGGGACCCTCCAAATTGCATTTCTCAACAGGAGGGGTGAAGAGTGATTTCTCCCTGGCCTCCCCATGAGCTTTTCCCCTGGAAGAGCACAGTTCAGTGGCCACGACAGCCCCATACACAAGCCTCTCAGGCAGAAGAGAAGAAACCCAGGTCTCCCTCCTCCTTAACCACAGGGTTTCTCATACAAAAGAGGCAGCACCTCTTACCCTGGCTGTGTGAAGGGAAAGTAGAGACCAGGCAGTGCGAGCAAAGGCCAGCACAGCAGACGCAGGAGCATCCCTTTCTTGGACCCCAGAGGTGCTGACCCGCTGAGCCTGCCAGTGTTACAGGAGCCTCTGGCAGTGAGGAGCTCCAGCCCCTCAGAATTTTAATTTGGAAAATGAAGTTTAAGCACCTCCAAAATCAAAATGCAGCCAGGTGGTAATTCTGAGGATTGTATTTTTCAGCCAAGAACCTGAATTTCACCTAAGCCTCTTTTTGGATCGAACCTTCTACAAAACATTATATAAAAATTCATTTTGTTGGATTTGATGGAGTTTCCACATGATCTGAGAGCGTTGTTGTGTGGGAATGGACAGAAGCACATGCCTAAAACTTGAGCATATGCACAGATGCTCCTTTGGACTTGGGGACCCGAGAACATCGTGAAACTTCTGGGTGTCGCACAGTCCTTGCTCCCTCTACTCATTTTGCTCGTTGTTTTCCTTCTCCTTTAAAATTGCATCGCAACCCACCAACTTCCAAGCCGTGGTGTATCCCAAACAGGACAGCCGTGGCCACCCACCAGCAGTGAGCAGGAGGACAGGGCGCAAGGGCTGGGGCCACGGGCCACCACCACACTCTCATGGGGCCTACCCGCCACATCCCAGGGTGGCAGGGCTGGCGGCGGCCGCCGGGCCAAACACTGATTTCATGAGGGATTTATTGGAAACAAGACTTCAGATTGAATTATGGTGTAATTATGAACTGTTTTTGTGTGTGCTACAAGGCTGGGCAGCTTGCCACTGGGCACAAGCCGCTGCGCATCAAGCAACCGCGAAAGAACCTGCCAGTGCTGCCAGCTCTCCCTCTCCTTCAATTAAACCCTCCTTCTGACTGCCAGTTACACAAATTAAACTGTTTTAGCCTCATTTACAATATCATAAGTGAAGAGCGACAGGCTGAAACCATCAAACACCCTCTGCTTTCAGCAGCCTTACTCCTGCAATGACCATATGCTTGCACACAGTTGTCTTTCTCAGCTGATCTGATACAGAATTAATTGACACTCAGATTTTAGCCTTAACATACCAGCTGTTAGCTGTAAAACAACAATCAGGGCGACTCTTTAATCAGAAAATGTACTAGCTTACCTTACGGGTCTCATTTTTTGACTGCTCTGAGTGATGTCTTATGCTTACATGATCCAGCCACAATTTTAGACAAAGTTGAAATACTGCTAAATTCACTGCTTAAAAAACACATCCCCCCTCTTTTCTCCTTGGATAGATGTTGTCTGGCAGTCGGCAGAGAGGCAGAGGTGGAGCTGGAAGATAAAGGATGAGTCAAGGCGCAGGATGGGGCTCTCAGCAGGGGAAACCCCGCCGCGGCCCACGTTGGTCCTGGGTCCTGCCAGCGGGCGCCTTCCAGCCCGGTATTTCCGTGAATATTTGGGAACCCTCCTTGGACAGATTCTCAGCTGGTATAATTGAGCACAAGTGATTTCCCCCAGCTGGAAGGCTGGGCTTGGATTTGGCAAATATATTTAACAAAGAATGACGGCTCTTAAAAAGCAATTGTATCACAGGATAAACTAAGCTGCAAGGGCATAAATTGGATGGGGAAATGGGTTTTCGCAGTACTTTGACATCTCACGTGAGCAGCTGATTTCTAAATTTGGATACCTAAGTCTCGATGTATTTAGAAACATGATATTTCTTCTTTAGAAACATGATATTTCTTCCCTCCTTTTGTTTTTGCTGATCTTTCATCCTGCTTAGAATTATATTTTTTCCTTGAGTTCTAATAAAATGAGTTAAATAATTAATGCCACAATCCAATAACTGATTATAGAATTTTTTTCAAAATTGCATGTAGCGCTGTTCACATACTAAATCTTCTTGATTAATGATTTTTAAAGAAGGCTTGTTACATCCATAATGTAAAAAAGTACAGAGATGTAAGCTACTGAAGTAAAATTCTGAATTCCTTTTATGAACAGTAATTTATTTTATAAACTTGATTCCTGATGTGTAGGTAGGAAATATTACCAAGGAAAAATATTCTAAAGAAACTGCAAATAGAAGCCTCCTCTTCCATACCCCCCCTGAAATCTAGTTTATGTCCATAGGTGAATTGCTGCTGTGAAGCTACTGCAATTTGACTTTGTACAAAAAGGGTCATTGAACAGAAGGTCAGGCAGCTGGCCATTTCCATTTCAAAGATGCTATCAAAAGGGCAAGAGGCAGTTCATCCAGCAGCCCTTTAGCAAACAAGATTTTCCCCTTTCTCATTTATGATATTTTTTATGCTAAAATAGTTTATAGGCTACTGAGAGCAGGTCCTTGATTCATTTTCTTCGGAAGGAAAGTGGACTAAGTGGAGCTTGGAAAGGACTTTGGTTCAAGAAATCAGAGGAGCTTTTGAGTAATGAGGAGCCATTTGGTGTCCACTTATCAAGAGCCTGGCAGTAAGGCAATAAATCATTACGGGGACTCTCCGCTTCAGCCGAAGACAATTGGAAAAGGTAGCTCTTTTATTACAAATTATGGCTTATCGCCTCCTTAATGGCAGGCCTCAGCTTTACGAATAGTTGAGCTTATTAATCAAGATAAACCAAACAAGTTTAGAAAAGTTTGGGGATCCTGCACGCCAGTGTGCCGTCACGGAGGAAAGTTGGCCGCGAGGTTCGCGGTGCTGCCTGACAGCCGGAGGCACCATCCATCCCGCCCGCCGGCTGCTGACAGCTCGGGTGATACTGGTTCTTCTGGGATTAGGGAATTGCCTCTCGCCAATGAGCAGCTCAAATTCGCCCATTACAGCGGCTTCAAAATAGGCTCTTCCTCCCCTAGTATAGCGGACTCGCATGGGGGGAAATACAGCGTCCGAGGCTCTGGCCAACGCCTTGCCTGGGCTGGTGACTCCTGTGAAAGTGGCCCAGCTCAGGACAGGGCTGGCAGCTTAGCTGGTCTCTTTAAGGAAAAGAAATGTATTTTCAGGAAAAAAAAAAGGCTTAAAACAACTTATGTCCCACATTCTACTCTCCGTACTGTTCTGCTCCTCATGCCAGAGTGCTTTCTCACTGCGACTTCATGGATTTCATTTCGCAGACAAGGCGGGGAAGAAGGCTATCCTAGCACTGCACCTCGGCGGAGGTACCCGGCCCCACCACCCAGCCCTTGCAAGAAGCAAAGTACAAATATTGAAATTTCTGGAAAGCAAACGGAACAACCTTTCTGTGGAAACCACGGAGAGAATTTTACGCTTCAGTAACTCATTAATTATCAATGGAACGAACGAACAATGATTTATAGGGCAAATTTTGAAAGCAGGTCCCCACTGCAAACAGACTCCTGACCCATGCTTGGGCTTGTACATGCAAAACAACTGATAACAGCCCGAAACTCCAGTGAATCTCTGGTCATCCTCCCAGCCCCTGCCGTGTCAGAGATAACCGGGTGAGCTCATGGCTTCCTCACCAGCGCAAATATTTTCAGAAGCATGTCAGTGAAAGTTCAAAATATGTCACTGTAAAATGTTTATACAACATGGAGCCGAAAACCTATCAATATATCTGCGCTATACCAATACATCCTGATAATAAGAATGCTTCGTCACAGCAGGTCAATATTTATTGGAGTAAATCAACCCCTTGCCAATGTGGAAATGGAGGCGTCTGTTACCTGAAATTGGAAGAGTTGTATATTCAATTATAAAAACTAACAAGCGAAGGCTGTAGCTGCTATGCAATGCCATCACTCCACTGACTTGATGGAGCTGCATCAGCGTCCATCAGATAAGTCTGGTCTCAAAAGCCTTCCCAGAGTAGCTGGGAAGGGCAGGGATGGTCTTTGCACAGTGCCATTACATGGAGCAGCGCCCTGCTGACGCCAGCAGCACGGAACGGTCGGCAGTGCTTTTTGGGAAGCCCTCCCGTGGGTGCAAGGGAGCACAAGAGCCCCCCTGGGCCCAGGGGCAGCACAGGATGGGAAAAACCTGGTTCCTTGGGAAGACTTCTCTGGGCTGTGTTCAGAGCATCGCTGCCCACGCCTCCCGCTGCCGCCGTGCATCCCAGCTGCCCTCCAGGCCCAGCTCCATCAGGGAGGTGGAGGCTGAACGGGATCAGGGATGTGGTAAGGGAGGGCTGGGAACGAGCGCGCAGAGAGGAATGAGTAAATATTTTCTATTATCCCTCCATGGCTTTATCCCTGTTAACAATATTGATTGTGGAAAGTGAAGGTGAAGTATAGGATTTTAAATACAGCTGTTGCGAGTCATAATTCAGATAAGGAAATTTCAAACATGTCTGAAGCATGGCAGCAGCAATCAGCAGCACGGGGCCACTTGGAAATATGGCCACTAACAGTCTTCTGAAAAGCATAAGGCAAATTGCCAACTAAATGAGAGCTAGAGGAGTGTCACAGCCTGACGTGTTTTCCAGCGTGGCCAGCAATGAGCTTGTTCCTTGTGCCCTTTGGGGAAGGAACAGTGTTTCCCACCAGCCGAGTTCTCCCGTGCCGCTGCCTCCAAGGGCTGTGGAGCAGAGGGGATGGAGGAGAGGGGGCGCGGAGCCGGGGCAGCGCTGTCCCCCCGCAGGTACCCCTGCCCCGCGCCGCTAATGATGCTGCTCCGCTCCTGGGCAGCAGCAGCAGCTGATGCCGCTATTGTTTCTTTGACAATAATACAGATTTTAGACTTACCAGTCACGGAGACATTTTTCTTCCTCTCTTCCTATCGCAGCATAAGCCACTTGGGCACCCCAGGGACGGGCTTAGGCACAGCTCTGCAGCGGGCTTGGTGCCGCGGCGCTGAACCTCTGACCCCTGGCACTGCTGCAGACGCGCGAGTAAATTCAGAGAGACCAAAGATAACTCGGGGCTCTGCATTTTCTGCTCATTGCCTCTGCTTCAGCATCACGACTACACCTTTTGCCTTTAGACTCAGCTCAGTTTCCACTTGCCAGGAGGGGGATAAAGAACAATGTCAAGCTCTGCAAACGTAGCTAGACCTTGGGGTGCTTTTTCCCCCAGTGGGGTGAAGAGCAGAGCTCCTGTGGGATTGTTTCAGGGCAGTTATAAAATGAACAATTCAAAAAAAAAAATCAGCTCAGCAGCTCCCATTTAGCTTTGTAAGAGCTGGAAATCATCCTTTGGTGTTTCAGAGGGGCCTCCAGGCAGCCCCAGGCTGTGACCCATTACTGTAAGGGACATGTGCTTGGCATTTAGGTTAGCTGCCATCTCTGCCAGATTTGAAGGTGCTGTGAAAATCAGACTGTCACCTTTAAGGCTTAATAATGTTTTCCCCTTGAAGTTCACCCATGGCTTTTATAACCATCAAAGTCAAGGGGAATTTTGTCGGCTGGACCACCTTTATGTAAAAATACTACTGAAGAAGCAATCATTTTGAGGTTTTGTATTTAAAAATTGTAAAACAAAAAGACCTTCTTTTCTACAAAGCAATAGCATGTCAGAGAACTGTAGACTTATAACCAAGGATCTATACCAAAAACCTGCAAAGGGAAAAGCTAACAAGAGGCTGTAAGAAAAGGTCGATGAAGCTGTACAAAAGGGTAAATATTCTGATGGTTTCCCCTCTCAAATGCATTGATATTAGGTTCAGAAAGAATTCTCCAGGTATGTCTGCTGCTCAGAGTTTTCCAAGTAAATACTGCTTATCTCTGCTTTTAATCCAATGTAACACCACTGGATGAAGGTCTGAGCAGTTTCTGAAATTTCACCTAAAATTTTCTGTCTTTCTCAGTTTGAATTCATTAAGCTGCAGAGCTGGAACAATTGCTATTTCATTACATAAAATGAGAACATTAAACTTGACAGCAATTCCAGAGCATAAAATTTCAGTGGAGCCGTGGAAGTGGTGGAGCAGCTATCTTCGACCTTTGGTCCATCATAAATGGGGAAAGAGATGTTTGTCTGAAAGGGAGAAATTCATCGTGCTTCTGGAGGCGGCTGCTGCTTTTATTAACATGGCAGCCTCCTGCTCAGCTGTGCTCCACCAGCCTTGGCTTCTGGGGCTCACAGACCCAACGAGGAGGTATACTGAGTGGTGTATGGGTGGAGGGGAAGATTTGAGGCAGAAATGCCAACACAGATCTGCGCCGAGCCCTCGTGAGGGAGACAGGTGGGAAGAGCTGTATCCCAAATAGGCTTATTGGGTGTTTTAGATATACTGAGTAATCAGCGCGAAATGCCAAAAAGCAGTCACCAAACAGGGCTTATGAGTGATGTGTGCTGAGCGAGCATCAGTACTAAGCCAAAGGCTTAGCAAGGGCTACCTATGAGTCCTGCTTCGCAGAGGTGTCTTTAAAAGCCTTGAAGAGCTGGGCACAGAAAGTGGTGGGGAAATACAAAGTGCCAGAGACTTCAGATTTGGCTTAGGGCTGGGGTAGGTCCAAGTTTCAGGGTATAAATAACAAAGGCAGGTCTAAGTCCGTGATATCCTCTGCAATCCTCTTTTTCCTGTAGCTGGCGAAGCTACTGCCAATGTTTCCCTTGTGCTGATCACCTCATCGTCCTCCTTCCTGGTCCTCTCCTCGGCCGCTCTCCAGAAGGCTCTCCTTTTCCCGTCTGACTGCAGCGTTCTCAGTCACAGCTTCAGAGCTGCTAGGAATACGTTTTCCTTGGGTGCTGCATGAGCATCCTCTCGGTGAGCCCACTGCTATCTCATGTCGCTGTCAGAGCTGTGGTGCTCCTGTCACTGACCTATGAGTGTGCCGTGGTTTAAGGCTTTTTAAAGCCCGGTGGCCTGGGCCAGGCAGCAGAGGTGGCTTCCTGCTAAGGGGTGATGGTTCCCACCCTCCATCTGCTGAGCACAGCAAAGATAATCCCGTGCCCGTCACGGCATCTGACCTGCCCGGTGCCCTGTGGGGAAGCAAGCAAAGCAGGTGGGACTGCGCCGGGCAGGGGGGTGGCTTTGTCACCTGGAGGAGAAAGCGAGGGAAACTAGTTAAAATGGATTCAAGGCTGGTCTTTGCCACCAGACCGGCTTTGGAGGAGCTGTGACCTAGTTTCTCATCTTCATGCAAATTCTGTCAGCTTTGAAACAGTTGAATTTGGACCCTTCCTAATAACACATCCAATATTTCATGCAGTGCTAATGACAGATGTAATATCACAGTTAAAATAAATAATTGGCACTTTTAAAAGCACTCTGTTATTTCAACTGTGTTCTTATGGCTCAGGTATTTCTATAGAATAGTCATATTTTCTTCTGACACCTTTACAAGTTGGGTTCAAAATGTATCACTACGAAATATGGTCAGATGCATTAAAATTATAATTAAAAAATTGCTTTTCACCCTGACATGAAAAATTTAAAGCTGGTACCAAGGAACAAAGTACTTTAACCTATTGGATAAAAGGAAAGCAATGTATTATTTTAAAAGTGAATTATTCTTCAAGAGTTTATTTTATAATGGTATAATGACATTTGTGGACCCTAAAACAGAAATATTAATCCTCACAGTTAATTAGCTCTTAGGGGGAATTGTGCACACCCGCACTGTGAGTTACGATTGCCTGTTGCTGGGTTCACGGTGCGGGCATGAGGGGGAGCAGCACCCCAAAACCCACGCAAAGCCCCTGGCTGCCTCGGCACGGTGCGGGGCGGTGAGGGGACCCCCCCTCGGCTGCTCCCTGGGGCCAGTCCCTGCTGCTCGAGCCGCGTCCCATGCTCCCATCCCTCGGTTTTGCGCTAAGCCCCTCTGGAGAGCTATGGCCAGAACCACGTAAAATGTGCAAAGTCAGGATTTTCTTTCCGTGACCACCTACTAAAAAATAAGAAAAGGGATTTTGCTCAAAAAAGGTTGCATGCGAAGGTTAATTGTGAAGGGACTCGGTGTGGGAAACAGGGGCTTGAGGAGCGGCTGGCTCTCCTGGCGAGCCACGAGGATGTGGGCAGCGGGAGAGGCTGGCGGCTGACGCGCACCCGCCTGGAGCTGGCGGGAGGGCTCCTCGGCGCACCTCTGCGTGCTGTGGGCTCGCAGGGACGGGTGGCCGCAGCCCGGGGAGTGCGGAAAGCCAGAAGAGGGTGCTGCGATATCTAATTATCCAGAGAACTCATTTAAATAACTTTGTTTAAATGTTTCTCTGTCAGGGCTGGGAAGCCCTCCATCCATCACGCAAATGGCGCAATGGCTCCCGACTGGGGACTGGTCAAAATTCGGTACCTCGGGGGTCAGTGGACGTGACGGTGTGATGTGTTACTGGGCTCACGCAGCTCTGGTTGGAGGCTGAGTCCAAGCAGAAGAAAGTGCGGGATGAAGTTACCACGCAGAGAGCTTTAGCATACCTGGAAAGTACCTCCCTCGGCCCCAGCGCTCCCCAGCGCAGCCACCGCCTGCTCCGCACGGGTTGTGCCCGTCGCTGCATCGATGGCTTCAGCGTCCGGAGGCGAGGTTGCAGGGGAGGCAGGGAACTGTTGTCTCAGTGCTCTATTTTTGCCTGTCAGGTAGCGTTATCTCCAGGTGATTATTCCTCAGACTGGCAGAGCAGTTGTGGAAATGCTGCGGTGTACTGGCCGCAGTCCAGAGATGGCTGCTTTGCATCTCATGATCCATTTTAACTCATCTAATTTAAAACTTTACCTGACCATGAGTGCCGTAAAATGTACTCGTAAGACATGTTGCTCATTACTCAGGAAAGTGCCAAATACAGGAGGGCAGGACAATCCCCTCTGCAGATCATGAATTGTCCGGCCTTGCTGCCCACCAAGAGGGTGCAAGAAAGGACAAAGAGCACCGGCTCCAGTGCTGACATGACAAAAAGCCAAAGTCGGATGCATTTATAGTTTCTGTAGGTGCGGGCTTCGTGTTTCTCCCCCTCAGGACACCACAGAGAAAGCTGTAGTCCATCGAGCATCTCTGCACTAGGCGTCTGGACTGCAGTCTGTTAATAGGAATTCTGGAACTAAGCACTGAATGAGCTCGATTGGCACTGACGCTAGTAAGTAACCATAAACTGCTGAGAGAGCGACCAGTGTTTTAAAAAGCGCACAGAGAAGCTCTGCTTGCCTGTCCTCAGGAGCTTTGCCACACGGACAGATTAAACAAGTCGGGCACAAGATGTCCCCTCACATTGTTTGCATGCCAGCAGCCTCTGTGCGGTAATTACGGAGACGTCTCGAAGTGCCATAACTGCGGGGAGCTGTCAGGGTTTCCATTTCCCTCCGCTCGGGGCAGGGAGCGAGGCTCGGCGGCACCCAGCTGCAGCGGGCGGAAGGCAGCACGCGGATTGCTGCTGCACGTCTCAGCCCAGCGGTTCGGCCCCTTCGGGCTCGCCCCAGCCACCTCGGCCCCCCGAATACACCCGTTATGGGAGCCGCTCTTCGCTGACAGAGTGGGGAAGCGATTAGCTGCTCCAAGTGGTATTTTAGTATTACACTCGGTTCTTGCAGACCGTAACACGAATTATAACAAGGCGTTGCTAGAGGACCCGCGTGTGACGCTGAGGACACCATGAAATTAAACCTTATGCTGCTTCTGAGAGTGCAAACCGCTTCCTTCCCACAGGCAGAGTGGCACTGCGGGGCACTTCCCAAACAGAGCTGGCCATAAAGCAGTAACTCATGTTGCTGGGAAATATTTTTAAAGCTTTTAGGTTTTTTTTCCCATCCTTTTGAAAAGTTTTCCAGTTTAGAATTTTTAAGAGCAAATGTAAAAAGTTCAGCAAATATTTTTTTCCTGCTTTCTGTCAGAAGGTTTTATTACTGACACACATGAACACTTTATAGGAAAAAGATGTTGCCTGGCTCAGTCTGAACTGCTCTCCCCCACCCTCTGACCTGGCACAAGCTTCAGTCTTCTTCCAAACGTGGAAATCTTCTATTTTCATTTGTCAGAGATAATTCTAGTAGTGCAAAGGGTCATTTGAACACAGGACACTATGCAGTGTTTTTATGCCAATAGCACGTAAGAAGATTTGGAGATGCAGGTGAAAACAGAGTGACTTTTCTTGTAGGACATCATGTTTCTATTCCCATTCTGTTACAGCTCACACTTGAATAAATGTGATCTGATCCATACTACCTTACGAGGCTGGTGTTTTAAACCATATGTTAAAATAGACTTATAGAACTCAAACCCATGAGAGAAAAAAATCTGATTTATGGTTCTTGCTGTGTTTGTTCCTCCTGTTTATCTAAATACAGCTTTCTTTCCATGGCAGATTGCACAGATAGATAGCAAAGCTAATTAGTAGGAGAAAATTATTCAAGATATTAAATGTTCTAGGGCAGTATGTGGCAAATGAGATGCTATTGAAGCTAGCAATTGTATCAAATAACAAGGAGACACAAACAGAAACTGCAGATCCTTTTCCTTTCTGGTCCACAGGGGTGACACGAGCGGGGCGCGGATCCGGGCAGTCCATCCTGCGGCACCCAGAGCATCGCACGGGCTCCCGTGCTCGCCCACCACAGCGGGATTTGCTGCCGTCCGAGGGGACCTGTGCTCGTGACCTCAGTAAGTCCAGAGTTAACGTGCAAATTAGGAGCTGATACCAAAAGGCACCAGTCTGAAGCTACAGTATCACCAACTGGTTTAGAGAAATAAGGAACAGTGGAACTGCCTTCCAGATTGCCCAGGGAGAAGAGGCGTGGGGGGCTGTTAGTGTTTTGATACGCCATCTTATTCTGGGGGGAGACTATATATTTGTCACTGGTGGATGATGCCTCAGCAGAGCCATTTCCATCTGCGAGCACCATTTGCTGTATCAGGATCCAACCACTGGCGCCCGCTGGGGCCAATCCTGCTCGGGGCTGAAAGGGAGGGCATGGACACGGGCACGGGCACCATGCCACCTCTCCCTGGCCAGAACATCGGCTCTGAGCGCGACTGGGTCGGTGCCGCGGAGGCGAGGGAATAGCTGCACTTGCTCAGCGCCTGCTTCTCCAGGCACCGTGGGGGAATGGAGAGGCAGAGCCATCCTGCAAGTGTCCGTTTCAGCTCAGCCTAATTGGCTGTGGCCTTTCAATCTGGCACTTCATGAAAACACTCAGGAGTGTGCCTGCTGCTCTTCTGCATGGGCAAACAGGAGATGATTTGAGCCACAGGTTAAGAAGGGATGGGCCACCCTACTGCCATAATCAGCCCTCATCAATCACCACGTTCAGCGTGGACGCGGAAGGGCTGGAGTGCAGCTAACAAGACTTTGTCAGTTAAAAGCCAGAGCGGAGGGTATCACAAGTGTTAAAACACTCTATTTACTATATGTGAAGGTAAAGCAATCTATATCCCCATCGCTGGAGTCATTTGAGGCGCGCCCGTTGCTGACAAATGTGGATGGACAGATATGTAAAGATGATGCGTCATGAGCTCTGCTGATGAGTTTACAGCAGAAGCCTCTGAATTCACATCAAATGTGTCAAAGGGTGACAGAACTACATCACACAAACCCTGGCAGTTTAATTTGGTGTCAGCTATTAGTGTTGACTTTCAGCACTATTGCCGCTCAGTGTTTCTGCCAGCAAGGTGACATAGCCTCACAGATTGCTAAATTTCTTTGTTGTAAGAAATAGGGTTTGCTCACTGCACAGCAGTCCTCTAACAGAGGAAATCCAGAAGGTCAGAAAACTATTTTTCCAGGCTGCAGCACTCCATTTTGTGACCTAGACTTTTCATTACATTATTTTTGGTTAAGTATTTGATTGTGTCACTACACAGAGAAAATGTGTCTGGGTTTTTTTAATTACTCGCAGTTGTTTGGAAAGGTCCTATTTGTGTCAGGGGCTCTGCTCAGCCTTTCTGGAATTTACCAAATACACTGAAGGGCTGTGGAAGTGGAGAGGTCTTGAAGAACTCAATTTTCCATTCAGAACATTTTCAAGACAAAGTAGTGTTTTTAATGTGTTTGGCTCATCAGATGCATGCTTTGGAGATGGTTTGGAGGACCAGCAATAGATCCAAACTGGAAACATTACAGTCTCCCCTTTCTCTATCCCTTCTTATTTATTACAGTCTCCCCCTTCTCTATCCCTTCTTATTTATTTTTGCTTAGCCTTGCAAATGATTGAAAAAATGAGGAACAAAGCAGGGTAAAAGGGGGGTGAAATGGGAATACTGAAGAACAAATAATCTACACTACTTGAAAACAGAAAAGGTTTTAGGGGAAATATATCCAAAACCAAAACATTTCAAAATTTATTACATAAAGCAGTTTCCTTCATCAGCAGAACAGGGTGGGCACAAAAGAACAGTCATGTCTTCTAGAAAGGCTTCAGATGTTTGGTATCAAATTGCAGCTTTTTAAAAACGTGCAGCGTTAGCACACAAGGGTGAGCGCAGCTGTACCCAGGCACCTGCTCCAGGAGCCCCTGCCCAGCTCACACTCACCGGCAGAAGCTGTTTGATTGGCACAAAATATTTGGCAGGGCTTTCAGAGACGTTTTTGGAAAGAAGTGCCCCTGGTTTGTGTATTGTCAAGCACCCTGCAAAGGCAGGCATGTTTCAGCGGGAGTTGCAGGCAGCCCAGCTCAGTCTGGCCCTGAGGAGACACACGGGTAACTCAGAGCATCCAGACAAGAAAGGAGGAAGAGACCAAGATCTGGGTTATTGCTGAGGTTAAATGAAGTTTGTGCTTGAACAAGATCCAGCATTGAAATATGCACAGGTTAATATGAACTTTAGAAAATGTAACCACTGCTTCTCATAGCAACCACAATTGAGATCTCCGGATCTCACCCTAGCATGTACTCAGGTAAGAGGATGTGAAATGGCATCCTAGGTAGCAGCACTCTGAAATCACACCTGCCAGGGTCAGCAAGACGTGTGCAAGGCAAAGGCCATGTCCCTACCGCCTCTCCGGCCCACAGAGGGAGAGCGCAGGTCCTTTAATGCCGGCTGTGGAGACGCAGGGCATCGCTGGGTCTCCTGGATGCGCTGCAGCTGAAAACCGGGAAGAGTAAGTCCAAATATCAATACCGTCACCATCAGTCAGACTCAGATCCAAGCCACTCTTTCATCTGTTGTACTGAGAGTGATTTTACTTCCAAATCACCTCGGCCCTTCACTCACCAGCGGCAGCTTGCTCAAGCACAGCGAAGCTGGCAGCAGCTGCTCATGGGTACATCGGCTCGTGACAAAGCCCAGCGCAGCCCTCGGCAGAAGTGCTGCTTTCTTTTGCTGGGCCCACGCCGGGGGGGTTGCTGTGGTGCTCCCGAAGCTGGAGGTGAGAAAATACAGCTCCAGTTGCAATGAGATTGTTTAATACATACTCTCTATCATTCACCAGCGCAAGTTTAAGCAGCACATAAGCCACTTTGACACAGCAATATATCACTCAAAAACAAAACCTGTGCACTCTGCACCAGGCATGGGCGGATGGATAGCTCATCAGAGGGAGAGAGAGTCTTTCATCAGCTGCCTTTCACTGGGTGATGACAATAATCATTTCAACACAGAGTACACAACCTAGAGTGATGAAGGCAGCAGAACACATCTGGCCTGATCTCTTTAATACCGAATATTTTAAAAACCTGAGAACATTTGTCGGCATGGTTCAACACAATGCCTAAGCCGTAGGAGAAAAGGTTACATTTATTAAAAGAAGAGCCAAGAAAAAGGAAGACAGACTGCCTGCGGTAGGAAAAAGTGGCTTGTGCTGCATCCAGCTCAGACCGTGCTAGTGAGTCTACACTGGGGATGTCTGATGGTGAAAAAAAATTTATAGCTTTTAGTATCTGATCCAAAACTGACTGTAGTCAATGCAAAGCTCCCACGTATTTCTATAAGCTTTGGCTCAGTACACTGTAGCTACGCCAGCCAACTGCTGTTCTGCACAGCAGTATTCGTCCTTAGACTGTGCTTGTCCTCGGGATGCAGCAAAACACTGTATCGGGGTGGTCCAGCATCGTTACCACAAGTTGCCGAGCGAGAAATGGGTACAGAGCAGTGAACTTGCTTGACCAAGGTCACCAAGAAGACTCAGGACAGAGCCATGTCTGGAAACAGGAAAACTCCAAGCCCTTTGGTAGCATCCAAGTGCCTTTGGGTTGGTTCCAGACACAAAGCAAGCTGCCAGGTCCGGAGGGGCTTTGCCAAGTGTCGGGTTTCTTGCCAGTGGCTCACAGGTCTCATATGTGTGCAATCCCATGCAAGAACGGCACATGGATACCTCCCAACCGCATCCTCAATAGGCATCTTTGGTGTAGGCCTCAAGGACAGCTTCCTGCCTTTCCCCTATGTCCAAACCTCACACAGGAGAAGGTAGCTAAAGACATCACCCATCTTCTGTGCCAGCCAGTAAAGGCCTGGGATTATGGGAGAAAAGGCCACATGAGGGGACACAGAGGCATGAGCTTTCTCTGCCACCCAGAGCCAGTGAAATGCAGGAGAAAACAGCCTGCCAAGGCAGTTCTTAGCCTCTGATGGGAACTGAGTGCACGTGCACTTATACAGCTGCCAGGACAGATTTTTCTTTCATGTGAGGTACAAATAGTGTCCCAAAGAAGCTCATTTGCATTCCAGTTAAATGGCAGTGGGTATCATTCAGAGTCTTGATGACCTTCTGGCAAGTAGGAGAACCTCAGCAAGTCTAGAGATAAAGCACTAAAATGGAGCAAAATGTCTTTGAGTTTCTCCAAGGATTTCTTTACAGCATCATCTACAGACCTGCTCTCTGCCTAGCAATGAGAGATTTTCATTTTCTGTATTCAAAGTAAAGCTTTTACTAAAAATCCTCAGTTAAAAAGTCTCCTAAAAGCACAGTTAAAAATGGATTAAAAATTAATTAGTGTATTTACATGCTGGTCAGAAAAAAATAGTTGGAGAAGGGCATAATAAACAAGACAATACGAAGAAACAAAGCTAATTGCCAGCCTGGGAGAGCCAGGCAGCACATTCCTAGTAAGCTGTCTGTCTTAAACCCTCTGGATCAAAAAGTGATTAATCCTACAGACAAATGTAGCCTTGATGGTAGAGATACGCAAAATCCCCTAAACAGAACGATGTGGTGTTATACTTACTGTTCTGAAGGCCTCAATTAAGGGGTCTTTAGCTCAGCCTTTCCCATCATGATCCCGACGTTCCAGGACGGGCACAGCCTCTCCTCAGCCTGCAAGCAGCACAGGTCTCCCTCCAAGAAAACCCCACACCAGAGTGACAAGGGGAAGGGAAGCAACACTGGGGGAGTTTCTATAGCCTCATTTCTACCCAGAATCACAGAATTTTAACCCTGCGTTTCTCGCCCATGAGGGCCACGTGCCCGTGGTGGGACTGGAGCAGGCAGTGCCTGGTGGCACCTGGGCACTTCGCCCCGGGGAGGGGCACAGCCTGGCCCCGGCCACAGGCTGGGGGACAGGTCCCCCGCTCAGCTCTGCAGGCAGCACTTGGGAAGCCTGAATTAACCAGGACTTCATTTTCTGTGTTACGTCTGGCTCTTTATTACGGTCTCGTGTTATCTTGCGCTCAGCTCTAATCATCAAATTATGCTAAGCAAAAATGTTTTCTACAGCACACTTCTGATCTCTGGCTTTAATTTGATTATCTCCAAGGCTCTCTCCATAAACACTCTCTTTCTCGTTTGTGCTTTTGCATGCTCCTTGCTAATACCAGCAAGCGGCTGTGGGCAGCCCTGCAGAGCCCAAGGGGCCGCTCTGGGGGGCAGCGTCTGCCCCCAGCTCTGCAGCCCTGCCATGCACGGCTCCCCCACCTTCCCTGCTGCCAAACCTGAGCCTGGAAACACCACCCAGAGGCAAACTGTGGCTGGCTAGACAGAGCCCACCAAGCGCAAGTTTTCTGCAAAAATGTGCGTGAAAATGAAAATACTTTTGATGCTTTTTAACTTTTTTTTGTGTTTTTGTAAGATGATGCCAAACTCCTGAAAACCATGCTTTGGGAATCAAAAGATCTCAGGTTAAATGCAGTTGAACAAAAAAGAAACTTTCTAAATTATTTACACATTTAAATGAAAATCTGTATTTAGAAGAAAAAGAAGGTCTTTTGTGGAAAACAATCCTTTTAAACAAAGAACAGCCATTTCCCTCCTTAAAAAATACTGAGTTTTTTGACTGGCTCTGCTGGGTGTTTTTCCTCAGTGCATCTCTTTTCTAGTTTATTAAGCATTGTGTTAAGTGAATCCTTTTACACTCATCAGTACATCACTGGTACAATGCACTAAAAGGCTTTAGAAAACACATCACGCTAAAAATATGGGTGCTGGAAAATGCTCTAGGCACTGTATGGCAAAACCCAGACAAAAAACACAAATGGCCTGAACGTCCTGATCAGAAGCAGCCCTCAGCTAAAGCTGTTGTCGCCTTGCCCAACCTCAGCCCCCCGGCTCTGGCCCCGCCGCCCGCCGCGGGCTGAGCGCTGCTGGGGGCTGCGGGAGCGGGCACAGCGCACCAATGGAAAACTGAAACGCACTGATAGGAAAGTTCAAGTGGAAGTTATGGGATTGTGCTAGGGCTGCTCAGAAATATGGGGCTTGTGAGTCCGAGCAAACAGACACAAAAATGGGGCAAATCAGTCCCACATATCCAATGCCAAGGTTGGGGGGTACTCAGGGTGAAACAAAAACATTGTTCAAAAGTTTCACTCCATTTGCCAACGGAAACCAGAATTCTCAGTCTTATAAATAAGATCCTTGGTCCGTATGGTGTGAGACCCTGAACTTTCCTGCAGCGCTGTGCTGCTTCACATCCCAAACACCACTAATCTACTGAAGCAACTGGAAAAGACGGTGGCTCCCAGGGGAGGAGGGCAGGCAGTGAATACCTCCCTGACCCCTACAGTTGCTCATTTTATGCCGTGAAACATGAAATTTGATTACTCTTATCATTAGCTTAGCTCACATAGCTACAAATGTTATTAGTAGCCATAAAATTATCGAGGCCCTTTTAAAATCCATTTTTAAAGAGTGTGTGACATGTGTTAGCAGATCTGAAATCCTGATTTCAAATACCCTCACTCGAAGATCAGAAACAAAATGTGGAGCTAAGCAACAGTGACAGGGCTTGAGAAGCGCTAATGAAGAGTGGTGCCATTGCCTAAGAGAAACATTACACATTATTAACACATTAGCCCACTAAGGCACTGTGCCAGCTGTAATAAGCAACCAATTTGGCATGCTAACTTAGATACACAGGACCATTCAGAAAACCTTCCTCCATTTTTTTCCTCCCCGGTGGACAAACACGTGGTGCAACCTGTTCCCTTCTAGCTAATGCCCAGAAAATCGCCATTTAGCTGTGTCCTAATTCCTGAACATGGCTGGTCACTACGCTGTTAATACTGTGACACCGATCCTTCTGATGCAAGGTCCAGTTCACAAATTGGCTACATATATTACCCGTGCATGTGAGTGTGGGAGGGATAAATCATATTCATTATTCACATTCATGAAATTCCAAACACATGGGAAGTACTGATGGTGTCCTTGGGGAACTAGAAACAGCTTGTCAGAGATATCCAAGTAAAAGGGGTGCAAAATCAATTATGAAAGGAGGTGTTTCCTGCTCTAACAAGCTAATTACTGTACATCAAGTCACAAAGGGAAAACTGATGCTTTTTATTTTTTTAATGGAGGTGCTGTCAGATTAAATCAACTCGGAAGGACCACTGAGTTTAATGTATTCCCTCAGCTGATGCTCGCTTTAACACATTTACATATGCAAACACGTTAATATTCTGTCTGAATCCATGAAATAAGACTGACAGGGCAGAACCTGACAAAATGCTTATATGACCCTGCTCCTGCGGCTTATTTACAGCATTTACATATGCCGGTAACTCCAGCTCAGACTGAGAGTGATTGCTTGGGAGTCACTACAGTGAAAGCAGGAGCATCTCAACAGGGAAATGATACATCCCTACCGCTGGAAGGATCCATTTTAGGAGGCAAACCAAACGTATAAATTGCTAATGAACTATCCCTTCCTGTCCAACACAGCCGGCAGAACTGCAGATGGCTGATTCCCCCTGGGACGAGCAGTAGGTGAAGCCGGGTACTTGTTAGATGCTCCCAGGTTATCAGCGAGGAGCACACCGCTGTGCCGTGCTGCTCTGGCACAGCAGGAAGCTGAGCGAGGGCTGCTCCCTTGGCCAGCACGCACCTAGCAGGGCTCCCCAGCTCATCTCGGGGCTCCTGCCCCAGTGCTTGCCCAGGACAAACGTGATGCTTCTCTGCTTCCTCCTGTATCCGTTTCTCCAGACCTCTCTGCCTTTTCTTACACACCCACAAGCCTCTGAAAGCCAGCGGTCAGCAAAAACTCCCTGTGCATGCAAGCCTTAGCATCAGCAACGGATGCTCACCTGTGTTAGGGGTCGAGGCACTAATGTTTCCATTCACTGCTCTCTGAAAGATTAATTGTTTTCATGCAACCAACTGAACTGGAGGCCAGGGGTTACACCCTGCTCACAGCGATGCTGTGTACGAGCAAATACCCAGAGAGCAGCATGCAGATGGAGGCTCGCACCTCTCCGGCATCCAGCTGCCTCCCCGGTGCGATGCTTTCTGGAGCCCTGGGGCCAGGTGGCAGGGAAGGTTTGCACTGCCTGACGTGCCCAAGAGCCCTTGCCTGCAGGTGCCAGCCAGCTCCTCACCTCCGCCAGCAAGCACTGGACTCAGAGCAGATAGGATCAAGAAAAGCCCCTGTCGCCCTACACGCCTACAGGACAGACAGCCAACCCTGATCTTGGGTCTCAATCACTCAGAAAGCAGCTTCAGTGCTTTGTCTGGGCTCACCAAAGCTGGTGGACAAACCTCCCATGGACAAACAACTTGAAAGGGAACAGCAAAGGCTGCGCACTGTGCCTGCTGCAGCTTGCTAACCAGCACTCGCAGGCTCCAGCGTGATGGCTGCACCCAGCTGTGTCGATCTGCTTCCACCTCTGAGCTGACTGTAGCTGAAAGACAGATGACCTGTTATATATTCTCTTACCTTTAACTATTCCCACATGATCAGAGTGTTTCTGGGATATAGATAATAGGTCCAGTCTTGAAGTCTTTATCAGGGCCAGGTTGTCGCTGGTCCCTGCAAGACCAGGTGTATGGGGGAAGATTAGAAGGAGTGATCAGATTTCCATTTGTTCAGAGCAAAGGCAGGAGAAATTTCTATGCTTGGAGGTGGTAACAAGCTGCTTTCCGCTGTAACACTGGGCAAAGCCTTGCTCTAAAAGAGCTTCAGCATCTCTCACTGCACCCCATCCAGCTGCAGAGCAAGTCAGGAGAGAAGGCTGCATGTTCCAGAAGATGTTTCAGTTTGGACACTCTCGCATTGCTCCTTCTGAAGAAGAACACAGTCAAGCTCTCTTCTATTCCTTATTCAAGCAAGACTCCCAGCATAGCTCCACATAAATGCAAAGGGAGTAAAGATTCAAAACCTGGTCCAAGATGAGCCAAACATCTCTTATTTGCCTGTTGTCTTCTCTCCTACTGAGTAAGCATGGGCAGTGCTAAGGAAACCATGTCATTCATAAAGTGGATTGATGTCCTTGGAGCCGTTCAGCTCCTTCTTGAGGAAAATGCACAACCTGTGTCTTACACTCAGATGGATTCACTCACTTGTGGAATTTATCCCTTGATACCATTGTCTGACACAGGCTTTCCTTCACACACACACATCTGCAGACAGCAATTTCCTATTGCAGATGCTGCCCAGCACCTCCATGTTCCCTTCTTCCCCTCACAAGGAATTCAGATGTAGGCACTTCAGAGCAAACTGGGGCAGCCAAGGGAGCCTGGCCAGGACTTGGCCTGTGGTTCAGCACAGACCAGAGGACATGCCTTGTGGAGAGGGCAGCATCTGACCGGCAATGCCAGCCAGCATGCTGTGAGCTGGGCCAGAGACATGCGGCACTGCAGAGCCCTTTTCTCCAGGCTCCCCTTTCCTGGTGCTCCTGCAGCGCCCAGCACAAACAGAAACAAGAGCGATGTTAATGGTGATGGGCAGTCCCCGCAGTGAGCTGGGATGCATGAAACCTCCAGAAGTGCAGCCCAGGACAGCCCATATGCTTGCAGGCAGATGAGAGCCAGTGTTGTTAGATGCGCTGTTCAAGGGCAAGTGGGAAAAGACAAAATAAAGGGAAGGTGAGCTGCTGGGCATTTCAATCCCTGCCTTGCTGGGCAATGTCCACTTGCTCCTCCACGGCCGGAGCAGATGAGTTGGGCCTCTGGCAGCTCTCTGAAGAGTCTGTGTTGGCCCCACACACTTCACTCCAGTGACGTCCATCCCCTCAATAAAGGAGAAAATGGAGAAAATGGAGACATCTGCTGGGAAGCTGTCAGCTTTATTAGATACATGCGGGCTTGGGGACGGAGCAGCGCTAGGATCTCAAGGAATCTGAGCTCAAAGAAATAAAGGCAACTTCAAAAGGCACAAGCAGACTAGAAGAATCACTTAACAACAATAATTTTTTGCTGGCAATACAATTGAAAACACCTGAGAATCCAATCAGGATTCAGCCTATCCCCCTCCCTGGAATTGCAGCTGCTATCGATTCTGGGCACTAGATCTTAGGCAAGCTCCTCCGTAAACTCCTGACACCAGCCATTACAAGTGATCCCAGATGTGGAAGGATTTATGGGATCCCCACACTTTAAAATATGCACAGATTAGAGACCATGCTAATTCCAAGGCCAGGGGCACCAGCGCCCGCGCCCCCCACTCTCCCCAGAGCCAGGGTGAGGGCAGCAGTGCCGCTGGCTGGCCCAGCCTGGGCACCGCGGGGCCCCAGCAGCTGCTGGGCTGCCTCAGGGTGTCCACAAAAGGGGCCTGGGAAAAACAAGCCTGTGAATGCTATATTGCGATCCGCGTGAGATGGCTGAGCATCTCCATCGGGAAAGCTGGTGCCATTCGCAAAGCACCTGCAGTTAATAGTCCTTACCCAGAAGGGCTCTTTCTCATGACTTGCACTACCTCGCCATGACACAGAGGAAGGACGGGCTCCCCTTCGTCACACACTGGAGGCACACGCTCCCAGGTGCTGGGATGGTGCCGTAACCCGCCAGAGCTCCTACGTGCCCCACATCAGCCTTTTTGACTTTTCCTTTCCACTTCATTCTGCAGCTCCCATCCACAGATTCCATGGCAGAAATGGAGAGACTGAGGGACAGAAATGGCCAACAATTGTGGAGGGGAAAAAATGTGGAATCTGTAGCCTTTGCAAAGCAAAAAATGATGTGAGAAACAAAGCTGTCAGTTTTGTCAGGCAATTAGAAGACCTGGATAAGAAATACTCCAGCAACCTGGTCCACCTTCCACCCAGCCCAGTGTCCCCAGTACCAGTGAAACAATTTGCATTGACTCCAGTTGACATGAGATCAGCCCCTTTGCACTGCCAGAATAAATGAGGCCATTTGCAGTGGTAAATCCCAGCTCAGACCCGTCCAAAGAAGGCAACTTTTCTTCCGTGGCAAAAGGCAGCGACGTATCTCCTCACCGTGCATACGTGTGAGCATCGCTGCAAACAGCAGGGTCACTACAGGCAGGTCGATGCTATATAATTTCCTGGTTATTTGTCTATAACAAAACAGTAGTCTTTAAAGTAAAGAAAATAAAAGCTACCTGCTTGGAGAGCTGTGTGTGCAGCCAATTGGTGGGGTTTGATTTTTGGACTATGAACACAGCAAAGCCAGCTTGTGATCATGAACATCTCTGAATTGTCTGTGAGGTCTCAAAAACTAAGGATCAATATGTTGTCTGTCATGGTAAACATTTTTAAAAGATTCCTGCTTCATAGTCCACAGAAGAATTTGATTTCCATGCCTATTGAATAATGATAGATTTTATGACAGCAATTGTAAGATCTATCATGTGACTGGGATTAACTTTTGCTGATAATCTAATATCTGACCCTATAGCAAAGCAACTACTGCCACACAACTCCATTGCAGCATTCCCTCTCCCTTTTGCTGGATCCTCCCTTCCCCCATCGCCTTACCACCCTGCTGCCACCTCGTCCCACGCAAAGCAGAGCGAGCGAGCACAAAAATACAGCCCCAGCCCCGCACTTCTGAGTAACTGGGGATGGGGACGTGGCTGGGAGGGCAGCGGAACCCTTCAGTTTGCAGCATCATCCAGGTTATGATTTCCTGTGCTTGTGTGTATTTTAACATAGCGATCGATGCCAAGCTCACACACGTGCTCAGGTGGTGACACCCCCCAGGTATTTCCGCACTGCCTCAACTCGCTCAGCACAACCAGAGCCTCCACCCGCGGGCAGCGGCTGCGTGCGGGCAGCGCTGTCCTGCACCGCCCGCGGGCAGGCACCCAGCCACCAGAGTGCTTCTCCTTGGGGCAGGGCAGCACTTCTTGCTAGCAGGTGAGAGACAGAGTCAGAATAAATAATAGATACCATAAGCTTCTCATTAACCAATTAACAGAGCTCATAAACAGAAAGGCAGCTTCCCAAGGCCTGCTGCTTGGGGTGAGTGGCACAGCTGCCATACAAACACTTTAAAACTCCCAGGCCAACCCCCTGCTGAGCTGTTTGAAGCCCTGGACCCCTGCACCCCTGTGAGTAACATTTTCTTTTGCTTCTACAGGCTTCTAAGCTGAATAGCTTGTAAAACTGTTACAGCCAAGGGAATCAAACAGCTGCTCAAACCCTTCAGAAACAGCAAAGCTCTGCAATCACTAGCAAATGCTTGTGGTGTGCTACCGGGCTGAAGGAGAATACTCCCCTTCAGCAGAGAACAACAAGTAAATCAGACAAGAAAGTGTATCAAACATATCAAATGCTGATGTGATGAGAGTAGTGTAATCTGTCCTCAAAATGAAGGCCATGGGGTTCTTTTGCTAGGTACAGCCCTGATTTAGTGAAAAACATTGCAGGCTCATGCAAGTCAGACCTGCTGTGGGGCCAGGGCTGGGCTCCTGGCCTTGGCACAGTGGGGAAGCATTTCTCCAGCCAGCCCACGACCCCCCCGAGGCCCTGCCTCGCACCTCTAAAGTCAGAAGGGTGGTAGGAGCCAGGTCCCCTCAAAAGAGATTGAAACATCCTTCCTCATTGCCTTGGTCCCACGTCAGGAATCTTTCCTGTTCTGAACGTAGGTGAGAACTGCTCCAGGCAGCTGAGCAGCCCTGGTGGTGGGTGAGGTGGCTGGGGACCCTCTCAGAGCTGGAGCACAGTGTGTTAGCATCCTGCCAGGCTGTGCCGCATCTCTGCCTCCATTCAGCCTCTTAGCACTGCAGAAATGAGGAGGCCATCAGGGAGGCTCTCAGAAATTAGTCTAACATGGTAAGCCCCCTCCTTTGGACCCACCAGGCTCCCCTGAGGGAGGACAGGGAGAGGGAAGGGGAAGCTAAGATTGCCCCAGCCACTTCTGGGGTAAACATTTACTTTAGATTAAGTGGTACGTAAAGCAGAGAGGAGGGCTGGCTGGCTGGCTGCTAGGGCTGATAGTTAAATATTTATAATGTCCAAATTAGCATAGTGAAAGCTCAATTCATCAATTTGTTCTGCTCTGTTGGTAGGAAGGGGAGGGGTGGCACAGTGCGTGGCAGGGGGGCCGGCTGCCGAGGGCTGGCTCCCCTGGCACAGGGACTTGTTGCCCGCTCCAGCAGGGCCAGGGCCAAGGCCAGCTGGGGGCAGAGCTGTGGGGCCCCCTGCCCTGCCCCGGGGGCAGCCCCAGGCCGCAGGCGAAGCTGTGGGGAGCGGCCTGGCCAGCCTGGGGGTGCCTGCCCGGGGGGGCTAGGCTGGGTGGGGGCTGCCCGGGAAGGGTTAAGGCTTTTCAGGCCGAAATCCCCCAACAGAAGGCAGGGTCAGCCTCGGAGCTGAAATCTAAGTGCTAATGACTGATGCCCTTCACCCCTCCGCTGCCTCCAAAGGCGAGTGCCCTGGATGAGCCGGGGCCGGAGAGCGTTTAACATTTGAACTTCTTCCCGTCTGCGAGGCAGCAGGCCGTTGTGCGCGGGGTCGCTGACCCCCAGCCCCGCTCCCCCAGCCTCTCAGCTGCCTCCTGGCCCTAATTGAATGACAGATGGTCAGCGGCAGGGAGAGGGCAGGAGCCGGGCCCCATGCACCCGCCACTGCTGCCCATGCACCCCCGGGGCCGCCTCGCACCAGGGCCGGAGGCGCAGGGTGTTTGGGTGTGCCCCAGGGCCAAGCAGGACCTGGGGCAGCCCGTGCCCAGCGCCCCGCCAGCCCTTCCCATCTCCCTGCCACAAAGCATCACTGAAATTGCACAACCCCAGGCGGCCCAGGGCTGCCGAGGCCTCCCGCTCCCCCTGGCAGTGCCGGGGATGGGGAAGGCGAGGCGCTGGCTGAGCTGTGGGGCATGGCGAGCTGCTGGGCCCCACGGGGGCATGGGGCAGCCTGGGCAGGGGAGGCAGCGCTGCGCCCGGCCCCTTCCCGCGCTCTTCTCCCCGTGGCAGCAGCTCAAGCTGTGACTGGGGGGGCAGAGGGCAGCAGCACATCGTGCCCGGGGTTGGGGACACCACAGGTGACAGGAGGGGCTTCGGTATGGCCGCAAAGGGGAGAGTGGGAACGGCTCTCCCTGGGGCCAGATCCTGCCCTGGCCTGCCTGCCCGCCGCCCTGCCAGCTTCCCTGCAGACAAAGCTGGGGGTGGCTGGGGAGAGCCTTGGGGGGCTGGGGCTGTGCCGAGCGCAGCCCCCGCTGCAGCCCACTGTCCCTTTAACAGAGAGCCGTGATTCCCACAATTACTGGGATTACAAGGAAAGGGTTATCGATTTGCAGCCTGCACTGTGTGATCAGCGCCCGGGCGGCCCTCCCGGCCCACCTCTCCTACTGTAAGCACGAAACCATTTATAAATGTTTTATTTCACTGATCGCCTCACCCTTGCTGCATAATAATAACGCCAGCAGCATGGCGATATATTCTCTCCACTCCCCCTTTCCCCGAGCCCGCAGCCTGCAAAAGGCACCAACGTGATATGCAGCAGCCCCTGATTTGTGTGTATGTTTTAATTACCGCCGGAGAAACCTGTACACAAGCATAAAAAAGGGCGAGGGGAAGGGAGAGCAGGCCCGCACGGAGGAGGCAATGGCAGCCTAATGCACCGCTGGCTGACAGCGACTTCCGCTCAGGCACCTTCTCCAGATCGAACCCTTCGATTGTAACTGAAACAATTTGCATACTGATTCCTCTCATAGCCTCCCGATCCATAACCAGCCAGGCAGCTATTCAAATGCAAGTAGCATCCCTAAATGCAAGGCTAGACTGACCAAAATGCGCTGTCCAACAAGCAGAAGGAGAAGAAAAAAGCCCTTGATTATTATTTCTATTTTTGTTCCTTTTAACCTTTAAAAGATTTAGCTGGAAGCTGCTTGTTTATGACTGGGGATGTAAGGGAGAGAATTGATCCTGGACTGGATCCTGCGCTGGAGAGATTTTTGGTTGTGTTTTTTGGTGGTTTTTTTTCCTATTTTTATTTTTACCTAAGCGGCAAACTGAGGCTCTTTGGGGGGGAGAGGGTCTGTCCTCTCTCCCACCCCCTTCCTCCACCAAAACCGTCTCAGCTCCTGCAGACCCAGGAAATACACAAATTGCTGCCTGTGCCTCTGCCTCTGGTGCATGTTGGGCTGATGAAGAACGTGTAATTCTGGCTGTAAATTCTTGCGTTTAAGTTGGTCCAATAAAAGATCTCTCCTACACCTTGTGAGGGTTTGGTGCTTTATTTTTTAACGGGACTGGCGTGGCAGCCAGGGTGGCTGCATTTTTTTCTTCTTCTTTTTCTTCGTTTCGTTCTCGTTTGAAATTATGCAGATAGATTTTTATTTTTATTTTTTATTATTCTCCTCCTAGGGGCCAAACCTAGGAGGCGAGCGCGCATCGGATGCCCGTCCCGGCGGCGTGCGGCGGACGGCGGGGTAAGCGTGCCCCGCGGGGCACGGAGCGGGCCGCGCGGGCGGGGCGGGGCG
>VXAA01002191.1:1279-21820 GCA_013399115.1 Anseranas semipalmata | reverse complement strand
TTTTTACCCACAGGCTCTCAACCCACTTGTGGCTGTTTCTCAGGGGCAACTCTTCACAATCTATCCACTTCTTAACACAGAGGGCAACACCCCCACCCTTCCTTCCCTGCCTATCTCTCCTGTAAAGCTTGTAGCCCCCCATTCCAGTGTTCCAGTTGTGTGATTTGTCCCACCACGTCTCCGTGATAGCAAATCTTGGTCTCTGTGATAGAAAATCTTGGTCGTTTTATTACTTATGATCCTGCCCAGCAGCAGTAATGAGACTGCTTATTTATGTAGTGTAGGTAGGTCCTTTGTTTATTCAAACAAATCAAAGGCCCAAGTAAACTGGTGATTATCATCTTTAACTGGTGCTGCAATGATTGATTCCTCTTTTCTTCCTTGCCTTTCATCCAACACCACAATTACAGTGCTTAGCATGACTATGGGACACACAAATCAAAGCCTCTCCTCTCTGACATGATACAGGTTGGGTGGTTCAGGTACATTAAGGGGACTATCTTTTTGGTGGGATGGATTTAGGAGTGATTCTCAGTCTCCTTTGTTAAAGATGTTTTATACAGCATAGAAAGGAAGGTATTATTTGGAGCCTTTATTTCCTCCACAGGAATGAAACCCATGAGTCCAGTTTCTGTGGTCAATATGCTGGCTGTAGAACTGATGGAGAAAAGCCGCACTTACCTTCTGATCCTGCTTGTTGACCAAGCTCATTCTAAGAAGCATGCAATTACAACATCTACTGGATTAGACCCAGCAGATGAGATAGAAATGTGAATGCTGATTCTATAGGCTCTGACAAGGTTAGATATTTTTCTTTTCAGTATTGTCAATATTTTGGTAGGTCTGGCATGCCAGAAGCATATATTTTTGTATTGCCTTAGAATATTTATTGCTTAAAAGAATTAATAGCTGAGTGAGGATCCTGAAGATTTACATTTTAGGCATATGTACTTTACAGTATGGTAGGTGCCTGAGGCCTTCCACAGACTCAGTTCTAAGCTGTGAAGTTTTATAGTATGGGTAATCTTTAAAATACGCATTAGAAACGGCCATAATTGTATTAGAACTATTGTGTAAGCCTGCAAACAATATGAAGCAATATCTCTAAAAAACAACAACTCAGATATGTATACCATTAATTTATATTTCATTGTTAATTATTTACACATGATCACTGGAAAATACTTTAGTATGATGAAGACATTGTATGCTTAGAGGGAATGCCATCTACTGATTTCCTTGATACAAGGACAATTAGCTTTGAAAATAAATTGCTGGGCCTGAATAGTGGTACTTCTGCTCTTTCCTTCTCAGCACCTTGGTACATACAGAAGTTTTCACTGATTATAAATCACTGGGGAAAGAAAAAAGTAGATTTGAAAGAACTGAAGAAGTGTGGCATGATTTGCACCAGGCCTAACTTGATCTCTTCTAGGAGTACATTTATCTTATTGATTCGCTAATTCGCTGAGTCTATTTCACAAGCAATCTTGTCAAAGGAAGATTTTTCATGTATCTCTTAGCAGGAATAGGAAAGAACTATCACAAACAGAATGAATTGATTGATTTAATTTGTACACCTGCATGTTGCTAGAAAATTGACATTTTTTTTTTGTTAATTGGATTGTTATGGAATGTAGATTAATTTGCAGAGAGATGTGACATGACAAAAGAAAATAGTTACAAGATGTAGGAGCTGTTTTAGCTATTTGAATTTAGGATGAATATATACACATTATATAGCATTTACATACCTTGGACCAAATTCTGCTTTCTCTCACCTAACCAAAGCAAACGGTTATAGTTGACATAAACACATGCTGTGCAGACCGACTTTCTTAGCTGTCCTATCTATTTAATACAAATTTCAGGCACCATGTCCGTAAGGAATATCATAATGATACAACCGGGGCTGCAGTATTTACTAGTTTAATTAATCTGGTCCATGTATACAGTGACCACAGTTCCAACAATAATTGGAACAAGTCTGGGATTCTGTCTTTCTACTCCCAGCTAATTGTTTTTAACATGGAATCATAGAATGGTTTGGGTTGGAAGGGACCTTAAAGATCATCTGGTTCCAACCCCTCTGCCATAGGCCACATAATCATATTCTTGGGCTCTCCTCTTTTCTTCTACTCAATTAATATCTGATTATTTCAGGCAAACCTTTAACAATAGAAATTGAAGGAGTACTACTCTAAAATAATGAGATGCAGGAAAAAAAGAAAAATCGACTTAGAAGAGGAACAAGAGGAATAACAGCATTTGTAGAAAAGTGCTCATCCTGGATGAGCTGTAAGTTCTGACAAGCTAATGAATACATCTATGCCAATAAATTTGAGAAATCCAGGGCAGAGGAGACACATGCACTGCCAATTTCTGCTACTCTAGTAGCATGCTCCTTGGCACAATCTAGACCTGTACTACACAGCGACTTCCAGACAATGCATGGTCGGGTGCTGTTCCTCACAGGCAGGATGGATGAAGCTCTCCAGCTCTGGAGGAAAGTCGGTTTAGCTGTATAATGAGAGTTGTGACTTGCAATCTGGCAACTGGGGCAGACTGTGGGTCCTGGCCTGTTTTAGTTGCTAATGTAGATATAGCCTATCCCTCCTGTAAAACGCTTTCACACCTTAATCATGCAGTGAATGACTCACTAAAGCGTCTAGGGATTTTTATTGCTTAAGAGTTGTTTGGTGCCTATAGCTCTTAAATTTTTTCTTCTGAGCAAGTTACAAGAGTCTAAACACTGAATTTAAGCATGTAGAGGTGCAGTTAGGTAGTATCTAAGATGGGTGCATAGTGGACTGTTCCCATTACATTTCAAAGCTCAACTTAAATAAGAAAAAACACTACAAGCACTGAAAGCACTCACTACACATTATATACTTTTCAAAGGAGACTTAACTGGTGGCTGTTTGAAACACCAACTCATGGATTTGCTTATGCTGGCTTTGCATCCAGAGTTCTCTCCAGTTTAATCCTGGTCCTTGCACACTTGACTAAATCTTTAACAAAAGCCTTTAGGTTCATTGTTTTCTCAACACAAATGCCCCTGTAAAGTGGAATGAGGACTGCCCTATAGATAATTCCCGTTATCAAAGAATGGCATGGAAAAAAATGACTTTTTTTGTGTCTTTAGATGGAATGCTAGGGTAAACTAAATTCAAGCATATGTTTCATTCATGTTAGAGATGAGACAGTTCAGTATATGTGGAACAAATTTCAAAAACCAAAAATAGGCTTTTAAAGAAATGGGAATACATTTATTTAACCAAAAGTAGCCATTAATTTCTCCTAGATGTATTTTGCAATACACATGCACTAGCTATATTGCAATAACACTAATTGTGTTGTGATCCTAACGAGATTCACTTTCAGCTCATAAACAGCAGCCTCATTCAATATCTGAAGCTTCAATCTCCTACTTCCTAAATGTATTTTTGCTTAGCACCTTAGTATACAAACTACATGTAAGTCAGGTAATACCATGTAATTATGCTTCCTGATAAAATCCTACAATCAAAAATGTAACATGACTGAACATAGGTTATAAAGAGCATTTGAACTATTTTCCCATTTCTACCAGAGATGCCACAAGAATTTCCAGGTCAATGGGTTATCCTTGTTAATTAGGATGACTAATAATTGTCCATTGTTTCGTTATACTTCCTCTTTTAATATGCAGTACTGATGCAAACCTCCCATGTGATCATCACAAGACATCACATCACATCACATCACACCAACACATCACATCACATCACATCACATCACATCACATCACATCACATCACATCACATAACATCGCAACCTCTTGACACTGAGGATGGCAGCTTAAACGATGAAAAATGGTTTTAAAAACAAGTGACCCATTGCCCTTTAATAAATGCATTTCTTCTAAGGCATGTGATATTCCAGTCTTTCCTGTAGTGTGTTGCCATAAATCCCTGCAAATAGGCACACTGCTAAGCAGCCTCTCTTTTTGTTTCTCCTCCTCACTCTTGACTACCCTAGGTGGTTTTCCAAAGAAGGAAAGTCTTTTGTTTAGTGATTCCATTTCAGTAGGAAAGCATTTAAGTTACTTCCCTTCTAGAGTTCCCGTCCAATACAAATGTAGAAGGACAAGATGGCAAAGAATCTTTTATCAAAAAGGAGAATCTTTTTATCAAAAATTGGGCCTGCCATCTAATATGTAAACATAAAGACTTAGCATCAGTGACATTGGTAACATGCAGGCAAAGTCTTCAAATCCAGTTAGTTCTTCCAAGTGTTAAGCACTTCTAGTGTGTCTTTAGAGCTTTCAGAAGAAAAGACCTTTGAACAATGAAGTTATTTAATTTCAGATCTTTTCTTTTCTTAGTCTCTGCTACCATCCATCATTTCTCATAAGTTATGGCTGTCACCTACTCTGTATGCTTCGCTCTTCTCTTACCACCTAGAATCATTTAAGTTTTGAATATAAGCCAAAATCCTGAGTGCTTTGGGGTATTGCTACGCAATTTCATTTTTTAGTTAATTTTTATTATATTAAAGCACCTTACTTAAAATAAGATCTCATTAAAAGTGTATTAAAAATGTAATACTCCTACAGATTCAATTCTAGTTCCATGAGTAATACAATACCAATAAATGTAAAGCCATTACTTTTAGAGGCATAAAATTAATCAGATTTTCATATGGAATGGTATAGAAGTGCTTGCTGGTCTTTTATTAGAACAAATGCATTGTTACAGAGTATATGAAGCACGTTGCATATATACACTTTATCTCTGTATCATACATCCCTCATCACCTTTAACAACATCTCTGATATATTAGTAGAACACTGGCTGCTTCTCTTTCCTCTTTTTTTCTTGGTTCTCCTTTTACATAATGGATGCATCAATCTGTGCCTTTGCAAGCCAAAGTAAGGATGCCTTACTGTCAGCACTTATACTTTGCTGTTCCTCAGAGTTGAACACAAGTGGCAATATTTTTCCCTCTCTGTGTGATTTAGGTAACTAAATGTTTTTACACACCTAAGCGTTGTCTTTATAAAATAGTCCCTATAAAGATATATAAAAATAAAAATAGTCTCTATAAATATATATAAAAATAAAAACATAAAATACTTGATTTGCAAAATTGATTATTGCTTGTAGAAACCATGGCAGGAATAGATGATCATGTTCCTCACACAGTTACTTGACCAAAAGGCTATGGTGTCACCTTTCTGAGCCTCTCATTCCTCAGTGAGTACTTTAACCTTCTTTATAAAGAATATTTTATACTTTAGTTTTATTAAGTCCTTCTTTCTTTAATACTATTAAAGAATACTTTATCTTCTGTATATTGGATAATTGTATTACCTCTTCTTCCTCCAGTTATTTGTTTTTTAAAAGAAGCCATGGGTTTATTTTCATAAGATCAACACCAGCACCACATTTTAGGAATATTCTATGCATGCCTACTGGATCTGGGCAGAAGACTCACTGTGAGAGGACCACTTAAACAGGTGGGGCATGACTCTGCCTAAACATAGCTGTTTAGTGCCATTATGTATACTCTGGTGTTCCCTGCCTAGCCTTTAGCTTATTTTAGATGCCCTGGAGTATCTCAGACTTCTGCATAGGGCTAGAAGGTCTGAGCTGGGATCTGTAAGTGACCCGAGCCCTTGAAGAGTGCTAGCTGAAGATGGCAAGACAGAACCATAGAGGAATGTAAATCAGAATGTACCTCTGGAGGCCACCTCATGCAATTGCCTACTCACAGCAGGACCAGCTTGGCTGGAAGTTAGCTGAAGGTGCTCAAGGTCTTTCCCAGGTGGAATTTTAACACCTCTAAGTAAGGGGAGTCAGCAGCCTCCCTCGGCAACCTGCTCCAGTGTTTAGCCATTTTAAAAGTGATTATTTCCCCCCACTTCTATCCAATTACATTTTGCTTTATTGCATCTATTGCCTCTTGACCCTTTTCTGTGCATTTTTCTGTGCATTTTTCTGTGTGTTACTGAGAGGAGTTCAGCTTCATCTTAGTCCTCCGCTAGGTAGTAGCGTAGAAGGTAGCGTAAATAGAAGCCCCCCTTAAGCCCTCTTTTCTGTAGGTTAAAAAAAATGCACCCTCTTCAGCCTCTTATATTTCATGTGCTCCCAATCCCTGACCACATTAATGACTCCCTGTGGGAGTCTCCCCACTTTGCTGATATCTCTGTCATACCGGAGGGGGTGAAATTTAACACATTATTCCAGATGTAATCTCCCAGGAGTGGGATAATGCAGCCCAGTATGCTATTAGCCCTCATTGCCACCAGGGTACGCTGCAGGTACACGTTCACCAGGATGGGGGTGGTTCTCTATAGCTCTGCTCCAGAAAGATAGAGAACTGGCTCCTTCTTTTTGGCCACTAACTGCCAACCAGAGTCGAGTTAGCTTTAAGAAGAAAGTAATGTTATACGTTTTATGACTAGATTAGATGTACTTAATTATCCAAATTCTGTAATAGATTTTAGTCACAATAAATTTCAGCTATTTTAAGTTAACCTTTATGAAGTCATCTAGTATTAACCAATGCCAACAATTCATTCTTATTACTTTAAAGGAAGAAAGTACAAGAACAAATTCCTCACCTTTAGCATTAACTATAATCTTCAAATTCTCCTTCCATGACTTTTGTTAATGATTACTATACAATATGAACAAAAATATGTTGTTTGGGATTGTAAATTTACTGAAGAATGCAAAAGTGGAGAAGTATGTGAAGTATTTTATAATTCCTTTTTCTTCACCTATTTTGAATTCCTTGTTCCCTTTCAAATAAGGGGGGGGCGGGGGGGGAAGAGGCTACTCAGGTGAGTAACTGCTCTCCGATAAGAGCTAGGTATCCACTATCTGGTTCTTTCTCCATATATTACTTCACATAAAAATGATTTCCCAAATGTTACCTTCTTTTCAGAGCTAAGCCATGTTGACTTACAGGCATACTGCTTTTCTATTCTAGACACAATTAGAAGAGAAGTGACAGCACAGGACTCAAATTCCCTTGGACAGGTTTGGACAGGTTAAATTCCCCCCTAACTGTGATGCTGGCATATTTAAGCAAGTTACCAATGCAGATAACTACCTGATTAATTTCTACTTTTAAAGTCTAGTTTAAGTCAGCATTTCTGACCCTGAACATCATCACATATTTCTTTATAAAGATTATCATATTTGGGACCAACATGTGAATTTGCTCTAGAAGCACCTTACTATACATAGTACATAGCCATCTATGAATGGTATTCTTTTGCAGAAGAGGATACTGTTCATTTGAGTTTAAATATTAAATTGTGGCTGTGATAACTAAATTCCTATTTTCATAAATAAGTTTTCATGGAGATATGCTTAGCTAACTATAATCTAAATGTATATTGATTACCACTTACTATTTTCTGTTATTTCTTTTAATACTTTTCAAAGTTATACCCATTTAAACACACAATGGTGTCACAGAAGTCTAATAGTGTATACATTTAATATAGAACAGAAACACATCTGCCATGGATTAAAACAGGAAATTAGAAAAAAAATTTAGCAGCCACCTGTCATTCTCTAAATTTTACCTCAACTGAGTCAGCTAAGCTTTACTTTTAAATAAAACTAGAATGTATGCCCTGGTATGATCAGATTCATTGGTAGCCAGATTCTTATACTCCTGGGGGTAAAAATCCCTACTTTCTTCCTCTTGGAACAAATAATGTAAATTCTTGATCATAGGAAGACTTAATCACCTCAAAAATACTTCAATGAAGTTTGCAATTTATCTTTCTATTAATTACTACTATGTTGTATCTTTCCTTCTTATAACCCAGCTGGACAGCAATTAAAGTTGTGCAAATAATCATCTTCCTGCAGTACAAAGATCTTCAAGAAATATGTTCTGGCTTTTATCTTAAAGATAAAAAAGAACTTATTTGGACAAAAATGAAGTTTTTAATGAAAGCCTTCTGGGAAAAGTAAAGAAGGAAAAGCTAAATGATTTTACAATGCTATTAATTAAGTCAAGTTTATAAAACTGGCTTCAGGGTTTTCCCTGTAAAAACACCATCAAACTCTTCTTGCATCCATCATGCTTCATTAACACTGTTTTCTTCCTGTTATGTCTCTAATGAAAAAAAAAAATACCATCGCTTGAGAATGAAATATCAAAATGCTGGTAAGAAAAACAGTAATGGTTTGACATTGGAAAGTAGTAGTTTACAGATAACAATTAATGCTAATGAAGCAATATATTAGGTACTAACACTTATCTGCTTCCTCAGAATGTTGTTCCTGTCTGAAAAAAAAAAAAGAGGTGGGATGGCTCTCATTTAACAGCTCCTTAGACTAATGTGATGGACATGAAAATAGTCTCTAGGCAGAATTTCGACTGTAATTCTGCTTTCAGACTGCATAAGTCATTTTGACTTTTGCCATATTCCTATGCTTTCTGAGTGGTGCTGATTTTGTGTTTCAAAGTGCAGAACAGCTTCTTAACACAGCTATCTAAATAAATTCTCTCTAGTTTATATATTTTAAAGTGAACTCCTGACCTGAAGCTACTGAAGTCACTGTTACTTGGTATAAATGATTAAACAAGGAGGAGGACCAGAAGTCCACTACACTTGAATCTGTTCTCACAGACCTTACAAGACTTTGGAAGACCCTTTCATTTGTGATTTTACTCATGAAAAAGGCCATCAGAACTTACAGTCTTCTGGAGCTTGAAGCCTCCTTATACGATACTTGAAAAATAGATCTTTTCAAAAACTGGCCCTACTTTTCATTAAAGATGAGTTGGAAAGCATGCTGCTCTTCAGCCACTTTTTAAATATTCAGCTCCTAATACATTGCAATACCATTACAAAATTATGACTGTATTGTAATCATCTGCTAGTAGGCTGTATATGTAAGCACATCTTTACTTAAGTGCAGCACCATTTACTATTTGATACAAATGTTGCTCTTTAATATTTGATAATTAATTCTATTAATTCCATAATTAAGTCTATATTAATTCTAATTAAGTCTACATGTTTCTTATATATTATGCATATAATGAATTATAATTCTTTATTGAAAAAGTCTGCTAATTTTTTATACTACATAGCTTTATTATACACCAGGATTTCAACAGAATCAAAGGTGCTACATTTCTTTTCTATTTTAGGATTGAATAAGGCTTTGAAGTGATAAGAACAGAGGTCTTAGAGATGATGGTTAGCAGCTTTCTTCAGCTGCTTTCTTGGATTATCAAAGAAAGTTCAGGCTATTTCAGTTTTTAAGGTTGACAAACAAGCTGTGATAATGGCAACTTTTGAAGCTTATCTGTGATGTTAAAGAAGGCTATACTAATGAAAATAGTTACCATCTGGTTTGTGCACATCCTTGCCTTGCCTATAGGCATTTCTCTCCACTGCTTTCTTAATTCCCTCTGACTCTCAATACTGTACCTTCCCACATGTGTTCCTTCCTTGTTCTCTGTTGGCCAACATCCTTCTCCTAAGCCCCATTTCTCCCAGAATTGTTCCAAAAGAAATAATCTCCCCATATTCCCTTCATTAAATGTCCCATTTCCTTTAAATTTGTTTTCTTTTCTTTTTTTTTCTTTCTTTCTTCTTCTTTTTCTTTTTTTCTTTTTTTTTCTTTTTTTTTTTTTAATTACTTACTCGGTTTAATATGAGTTTTCTGGTCAGATATGAGCTTTAAATGATTTTAATGGGTACCTCAGACAAAATGTGTATCTCTGCTATCCAGAGGGATACTGAAGATAAAAAAGAGCAAAGCACAGAAGTCATTGTTTTTTTTCTTTTTTTAGTTACAATCCCTATTATTTTGAAAGTATTCTTTTCCTGACAGGCAGTTAAATGTATTTGCATTCATCAAGGCTTCTGAAAGCAGTGTAATTATGGAACACTGTCCAAAACACAGCTAGATCTACAGCACTTCTAAAGAACTACAATGTTCACAAAACTTCTGCAAGAGGTATGTCATCCAGGTAAACTTTAGAGCATGTAGCAACTTTAAAATAAGAGCGTTAAGGGTAAAAGTTGCTCACATTTGAAATTATTTTAGTTTATCTGTGATTCATGAGAGAAACCTTGTTCATTCTACAGTAATATGTGTCTGTTATCCTCATGTGAGAAATTCCATAGAAATTCCTCAAGTAAAGATTTTTCATGTCCCACTTGTGAATTACTTCTATTGAAGACTGGGTATTTGAATCAGTCTTAATAAGTTATTAAAATATTTTAACAGAACATTTGAAGCAGTCTTCTGTGAGTTAAAAGGTGTTTTCATGATAATCTTATGAGTGATACTACATTATATTGTCATCTTTGGAATAATCTTAAACTTATCTATATAACTGATTCATAATGACAACTATTCATATTTATAAGATGAACAGAGTATTAAGAGATAATTCCAGCATGCTGGCAACTGTGACAGGCATTAATTCTTTAGCAAAGTCTTGTGCACATGAAGTAAATTAGCCACACACCTATTTTTCACACTTCTTATAAGGGAATATCATCTTACATGCATGCATTTTGACTAGCTAAGGACAATGGCTAAAAATATCAAGCTATTTATAGCTGGTCATTTACTCCAAAAAACTGTTGCTTGCCCCAGTCACTGTTGCTTGACCATATGTTTAGGTATTAACAGAGTTCTTTACTGTATTAAATTTGTACTGGTCTTTCAACACTTCTTAATCAGTCTAAAATTACTATTGTTTAATATTAGTAATATTTCATCTTAGTATTTACAATGGTACCAACTACCCTAGACATCATTTAAGACCAATTATTAATGAATTGAATAGAATTGCCAGTCCAAAAGAGATTACTTAGACATGAATATATTTCAAGTAATATGTAAATGCATTTTCAGCACTTTCTTTTGTTATAGTTTTGATTTTCACAGGCTCAAACCATTATTATACCCTCTTACCTAAATATTTCTCATAGTAGCTCTGAAAAGAGCAAGCCAAAGTGTTGTCAGAATTTCCCAGCTTCAGTGTTGAATCTGAATTGCTTTAATACACAGACCACTTTTAAGAGATTTGCGATGCAGGTCTTCCAGTCTAAATTCTGCTCCTTCTTACTGGTTTCCTCATGTATTGCCTAAGCAAGATACAGCCCGTCTGGACAGCACCAAGTATTGAGCTTTCCTTTGGGAACAGGTTAAAGAGGCTTGAGCTCATAAGATGTAACAACACTGACTTGCACATTACTGGGAATGAGGCCAGAAGAACTAGGCAATTAAAAGCAGAGAATCAGAATTAAACTACCAATAAGAAGGGAAAATACTAAATATGTATGGCACTTGCTATAAATGAGTCACTATGGCCAAGGCTGTTTCCATCCAGCAGAACACTTCCCTCTAAATACCACAGTCCCTATATGATACAGGTTTATATTGACTTTTCCCAGTCTATCAGGTCTTCAGTTGACAAATGTTCTTTGATCCAAATGTCTCTAACTCTACAGAACAGATATTTTTAATTTTTTATCTGCTTAAGAAGGCACATTCCCATGCTTTCTCCATGCTGCTCTTTGTTAATGCTCTCAGAAGAAAGCCTGTGTAGTGACTGGGAATGGGAAAAGAGAAAATGAAAAGAGATGGGCCTGAGATTTGTTGTTTTCTGGCTGGCACAATAATTAAAATACCTTTCCTTTCAGTAAAATGTATCATTTACACTACATTCAGCACTGCAGCTCTCTTCATTAAGAAGAAAGATACACTATGGATGACCATCTCAGACTGATTATTTAAGGATCTCAATTACAGTACAGATGCCAAAGACCAAAATGAGCAATTCATCTACAACACTTTTCAATGCCTAAACTTTTCCCCCACAATGCTTCTTAATTCTTCACGTGGAAACATCTGTCTGAGAAGTGATGCACCTTCCTCCTGCCAATGGTATGTCATGTTTCTGGCTTGAAATATGGAGGTGCCTTATTTCCATAGGGACATAGTCCTGTAATTGCGTTCTGAGTATATTAAAGTATGATAACAGAATTGAATTCAGCAGAAATCAGAGCAGCTTTTTTCAGTTTCATGCAAAAGCACCAATTAATGACTGGGTCACTCATCTGAAAAGTGCCTAAACTCAATCCAGGGCCAAGTATTCATGAACATATTTATAGCACACCTTTCCTATTAGCAGTTCTAGGTCATGCAGGCTGGACACAGCCAGTCAAACAATTCATCAGGCTTTTGGGTTACTGTCTGACATGATTTTACCTGCAGGTTTCTCAAATTGGGTAGGAATCAGGTTGGACAAATTAGTGTGGTGATAAATGATCTGTTCTGTGGTCTGCCCTTCCCAAAGGGCCTCCTGAGAACTTCTAATCATGCAGGATGGGGACCTGACCGCAGGACAAGTGTATATCTGGTCCCATGATGGGAATGCACAAACAGAACGGAGCAGACAAAATCAACAGCATATATTCCACATCACAGAAATTTTAACCATGTGATAATGTACAGTTTTGGTCATGTAGTCACTGTATGGTTAACTATTGCAAAATAGCTTAATAACTGTACCAATAATATGAAACTAGAAGTACTGTACATTTCATACCCTTAATTATTATCAAAATGAGACAGATCTTTCTAATTAGCTTGAATGACAAAAAAAAAAAAAAGAGATTTGAAAACATTTAAAGGACAAGTTGGGATTAATTAGTGACCTTTCCTGCATAACTCTGCAAAAGTGCTTCAAATATTTACATAATTAATGCTTAACTGAAAAATGGAAAATATAGTGTTGGTACTTATTAAGTGGCAGCTAGACTATCCAAATATGGCCATAACAGTAAAAAAAAAAAATCACGTTTAGCTTTTTGTGTCCTCCGAGCTCCTTAGAAATTTATTAAATCCAAAAACAGTGAACAAGGAAAAACCACTTAGACTTACCCACGTTTAATCTGCCTGTGACTTCTCCATTTGAATTGCGAGCATTCACAGTCACATTGTGAGTAGACTGGAGAAGCAGTGATGAGTCCTGAAGTATGGAGAAAAAACTGTAGATTCAGTAGAATACTTAGAACCGCAAACAATTTTCCAAATTTAGTCTGGTGTTTATATTAACTCAGTCACTGAAAGAGCTTTGCAGTTACAAAACCATCCACAGATGCTATCAAATAATTTGGGCAAATATTTTTGGTTATTTCAAGCATGTCAGATTGAATAAGAAAACAATTATAGAGAGTATTTCAAGTGGCCAAAATCTATGTTACTGGCCCAACGAATATGGTTGCTAAAACTTTATCTTTTAGGAAAAAAAAGTGATTAAGTATTAGATTTACTACTTTTCTATGCATAATTGAGACTTCCCATAAGACAGTGGCCAAAGTATCAGGAAATATGTGATATGAAGAGAGTATTAGCAAGCTGCTTGTTTGTGACCTCAAAGGGAATCCTCATTTCTAGATAAATAGATGAGTTTCTACTACTGGAATATTGTTAAATATCAGTCTCTTTCACATATATGGATTCTAGTACTTCTTCTGGACTCAAACCAGCATCTTGAAAGGCTAACCACTGAAAATCACTCCCAAGTCATGTTTCCATTGTAATCTAAAGAATGAGTTAACCTGAGAATTTTGAACACATTTTGAAGAATTTTGCTATAAACAGTTACCCAGTAACAGCGGTAAAAGCAATACACAGTTTGGAGTGCAACTTACACATTTTTTATTAAAATGGATGTCTTACAAGTAGGACAATAGGCTATCTCAAAAAAAGTCACTAAATGAGCAACATAAACAAATCTCATTTTATAAATTATATCAGATAGCAATTATAAATTGTTACTGTTGACTCATCTCGGTCAACGAAGATCAGGTTAATGTATTACGTTTAAGTGCATGTGCTAAATGACCCACAAATCTATGCATCTCTGTTAAACTTATTTGACTGATATTGGTTGATTTCAAAAATAAATTACTATTTGTAATATTGATTTTAAGTGTAAATAAACTGAGTTCTAAACCTGCAGCTGCCACATGTGTGTTATTGACTAATTAAAGCCTAGTAACATATTTCTAAATGCTGAACTTTTATCTTGCTATGAATATGTATAAGATAAAATGCAATGGTATTGCCCACAACTCTGTGTTGGCATAATGAAGGCATAAACTTGTAATAGGCTCCAGAGATCATGCACAGCAAGTAGATTTTCTGCTACATGTTTTCTTAGCATTTTGGAGGCCTCATTAGGTGAGAAAAGCTGTTAGGAGGCTGCAAGGAGAAAACACTTAAGGCAAGGAAGAAAGCTGCTATGATAGCCCAACTCTCTAACAGACAAACTTAGAAAAGGACGTCATAGCAAATAAGCAACTTTATGAGAGTAAATATATAGAATGTCACTGAGGAGATCAAGCTACAGGCAATTAAGCTTCTTTAGAAGCTTATATTCAATAGAGTTCAAATGTTTTGAAAAACACGCAAACAAGCAAACAAACAAACAGAACCCTGATGAATGATCAGTTCATAGGGGGCAGAGACATCCAGTAGCCTCAAGGCGCTAATTAATACATGCTGCTAATGATCACAATGGGTCATTAGACAGCTAAGCGTATATTAGATGCTGCCACAACTCTTCCTTCCTATATTGTACTAAATCTATTAAGAGATGGAAGGAATGTTAAAAAAGCACAAAGGGTAGCTGAACATTGCATACCTATTTTTCTGGGCAGAGGGAGTTCTTAAGTATTAGCTATGTTGGTTTAAAAAAGTTACATGTCTTATTGGATAAACAACCCCAAGAGAAATTCATTTAAGCACATAAATAGTGTTCCAACTGCCTATGAGGCAGAAGAGAACACAGTGTAATAAACAAAATGAAAATATAGATTTAGTAATGGCACCTCCCTGTCTAAAAAAGAGCTGCTCCTGCTACTGGAAATATTTATTGCAGAAAGAGAGAAAAAGAAAGTCTTAACAGACATAAAGTATGTTGGCATTGTTTGAATTTCAGTCATCAAGAATTTTAATGACCTCATCCTAAATCCTATGTCAACCATGTTACCTCATAAATTTATTTACATTTTCTTTTGCTATAGCAATACCAATGCTAACTTTTTCCTTAGATTCAGAAAAGTCTTATACCTGGCTATTCCTTCTAATGAACTGGTAAGGATAATTATGTTTGAAGTAATGAAAGAGTCAAATTTGGCTTTTACTCTCATTGAATAGTACTTTATTCTGTGAAATGTACAATTGGTTTGTGATACTGCACATAAAACTAATTGTGAATTTGGATGACAGAAGATAGTTCCAAAAAGTATTTTTTTGTTGGCAAGAAGCATATATGGCTCTACAAAAAAATCACCTGAATAAGTTTCAGAATTCACCTGGATAATTCAAAACCAATTCAGATTCTCTCTATCTTCATCAAAACTCATTACTTCAGTAAAAATCTTCAATTCTATTGCCATTCTTAGTATTGTTTCAAAGTTAATCGGCTTAAGAAATACTTTCTTTGGCCAAGTATCTTATTTGTTTTTTACCTCAATAATGATAATAAAATTTTCAGTCTGTGTAAATAAGATTCTATCTGAAATCTTTCCATTTAGTCTTGTAGGTTTTAAATACACCTATATAAAGGTGTCATACATTTAATACTGGTGTCCTAGAAGTGACCAAAATCGAACTTAATAGAGAAATTATAATTTACAGGATTCACTAATTTTAGAGATATTTAAACAGTTCTATAAGCTTTTAATGGATGAATAAACAAAACAAGCAGTTTCACAGGGAAGCATACCTAAAAAAATACTCTAAATGAAAATAATTAAAAACTTCCTATACATTCGTAAAATTTTATCATTGCTTATGTACATTGACTTTCCTAATTCTTTTTTAAGCAATTTTAAGCACATGACTAAAAGAAAAATATAAATTCTGCTATAGTATCAGAACATTAACCTAATGATCATGCTTGTAAAATACTTATCATATTCTTACATCATACATTCCATACAATATTTATATGTATCTACAAACATATTACATGCATGCAAAAATGCATGTGTATATTATATATACAAATACATATATACACATTATACATATATACTTACCTGTTTCCATGACAGGTGCCTAGTCTTAGCCTAAATTCAACTGCTCTTAAGTGCATTAATTTTATTTCAGTATTATTGAAAGATTAATTGCTTACCACTCGAGAATGGATTTCTTTGGCATAAAGAGGGAATAAGAATTCTGATTCCCCTTCCAGACGAAGGCCTTCTTTTGTAACACGAAGATGTCCCATTCCAGTCTGAGGAGAAGAAGCAAGAATTATGTGCATTTTAGTATTGTTGCTGCATTTATTTTTTGTTCATTTCATAAACTGAAAATTTCCAGAGCTGCCTGCCTCCAGTTTATTGATAAAGATACCCACACAATGCATTTAAATTTTTGAGAATTCCTCATTTATTTCAGGAGCATTTTTCTTTAGTAAATTGTAGCTTTGAAGAAACAGTTAGTAAAGTAGGGATTTTTTTTTTTTTTTTTTTGAGGATCAAATACAATATTACAGTCATCATCCTAAAAGGAAGTGCATTGCCTGTGCTGAAATACCTTGTGTACTTCTAAAAATGTCATGAATAATAGTATTACACACAAATGTTCAAAAAAACAAACCTTATGGTCATATCTCAAGATGTATTGTATCAATAGTATACTTCACAAAGAATGCAATACTTCTAAGCCCATTGAAGGGAAAAAAGGAGATTTATATTTGCTTCCACTTTCAATAATGATTTTTTTTCTTTTTAATTAGTTTTTCTTTCTTGGTTTTATTTTTTTTTCTCCTCTGATTGTAAGCTAAGGCTCCACTTCTCACACTATCATATACCTTTCTCTGTCACTTGCTTGCCAGTTTTCATACCTTTCTCATTCTCTTTTAGTCTCTTCCTCACAATTCTAGCCCAGTTCCACCTTCCACACTTTTCAACCCATCTTAAACTTTTCTTTCTTTCACCATTATCACAGAATTGATAATGTGAAAAATGAGTTCTGAAATACTACATTCAGAGGACTTTCAGGCTTCAGCCAAGGGACATTTCTCACAGGTATTTAGCTAATTTATAAAGGATTTGCCCCCTGCTACCAATATAAAAAGTGAGAAAAAAGTTGTCAAAAAGTATTGCAGCCTTACAGCTCAGCCACAGACAAAATTATTCCAAGTGCAAACTGCCTCAAGCTACAAGGAATTGGAGGGAGAGCTAAATAAAAACAGTAAATCCAAAAACTATTTCCGTTCCAAATATTTTTCAGTCTGTTCTCCATGTAAGGAGAGAAGAGGCAATAGATGACAGGCCACTGATGATACATCAATAACCTACTCAGCTAATCAACTAAAAAATCATTTTTCACCACTGAAAAAAAAGTTGTAGGTTTAGGAGACTGTAATTATTTTCCAATATGGTATGTCCTCTCCAATGAGATTATATATTTTATATATAAAAAGTTAAATAATGCCAAACCAGACTTTGATGAAAAACTTTTTTTTTTCTTCTTCTTAACAGGATTAAAGAGAGAAACAAGCTTTGCTTAAATTCCATAAGATAGGAAATATTCTTGTCAGCAGTTCATTCTGCTGGAGAGTACAACTGTGATTCCCCCTCAGCATGGATTTATTTAAGGAAAGAGGCTTTTAGAATAGCTATTTATGGAATCTGTTATTTAGTGTCAAGTATTTTACTGCTTTGAAATATGTAGTGTACTGACTTTCCTCACTGGTGCTAGATACAATTTCTAAATTCTAGACCATTGCAAAGCTTTTAAAAGCAGCTAGTATAATTGATACATCTCATGAGGAAAAACTAAAATAATACCTATGATGAGCCATCTATGTCTTTCATAATGACAATTCCTAGGCACTACTGAATGATTTAGGAAAATGTTTTTCTAGTGAAGATTATAGACTATTTTTTCTAACTTGTAACACAAAACAGAGATAATTTCAGCACTATAAAAACACACAGGGTTTTAAGACAAACACTTTTGAAAAATGTGATAAGAAAATATCGGGATATTCTAAGGAAATAACACTAACAGATGTCTCTCATTTAATTAAATAAATTTAGGATCTGATTATCTGCTCTCATCTCACGCCTTTTCCCATGAGGAGAAAGTAGATTATATTAAACTTCATCAGGTTTAAACACAGTTTGCACATTTTTCGTGGAATATAGGGAACTAAATAAACAGTATATTATAGGGTAAGTAAAAAAAAATGACATCGACAAATCTGAAATTCAAGAAAGTAGAGGAAGAAGTAGCAATTAATTCTTGCTCTGAAGCAGATCAGGGAAAATTAACAAACTCCTGGGTAGCAATCTCTATACTGACTTTGGCTTTACCAAGAAAAGACAAAAAGCTGTTACTGATGTTGAAAAAGAAGATTATGCAATTTACTCAGCACACATTTTCTAATGGATTCAGATTTTCTGTAATGATTATTCTAAAAATGCTATACAGACAAAAGAATGTTTGACATCAAGAATAATATACCACGTGGCAAAACTTAACATTTTAACTTATATATAAGTTCTTATTCTCCAGTAAATCCAGTCACATCACTCAGGATTACTTTGTATGAGTACTTTGTGTAAGTCCTCGAGTATGTCACGTTTTCTTCATCAGATATTTCATTTAAGCACTGGCACAATGCTCACATTCTTACACATTTGAGTAAGAGCCTCATCTTCCATTCTCATCATGTGACCATGGGGAAATTCTTTCATTCCCCTTTGATAATAGGCAAATTGGAGTTACATGGAATATAAAAGAGAGGGATTTAGGATAAACAGTTACCCTAATGTACTGAGATCCAATGACAAGTTCCATAAAAAGGAAGAGTACAGTAGCAACATATTATGTTCTTTCAAAATCCATTCTACTTCTTACGTTACCACTTAGGAGAAGCCATTTTTTTATTTACTGAGTATTGCAACTTCCTCAGTGATGAGCAACCTTGATGCTTTCAATTTCAAGGATTTGATTCTGTTCCTATTCAAATCCTTGAATAAAAATATTTCTATTGACTTGAGGAAAGGATCCAAAGGTAAGTTAGATGCAGACTTTGATGCAGTTATACAATAAGCTAGTGATTAGGGAAAAAAAAGTGCTTCATAAAACATAGCAGATGTATGGTAAGTCTGGACTCCTGACATCCTGATGCTGGTGACTGTCATTGCTTGAGTGTGCTAGCCCTTAGCTGTAACACACTGTTGTGCACATTACCCTGAGACACTTACATTTTCTGATTACTCAAAGCTCACAGGGATCGAGCTGTATAGAAGAGGAGGATGAAATGGTATCTCTCTGTAGACACTGAGCAGATTTTGCTGTTGCTGCAAGTTTACTGCTATGGGAACTGCTGGAAGCTACCAAAACTTTTATAGCAAAGATGCAATTCAGCAATAGCATTCACAAAGGAGTGACCATTTATTTATTTCAAAACTGGCAGATTCTAATTGGAGTAACAGGATGCCTTCCAGAGCAGTAGAAGCCTTTTTCATCACTTGAAAATGCTCCTGAGGAGGTAAGCACTTGTAGAAAGAGACCCAAGGGATTCTATAGTAAATGCAAGTTCTGAGTGGGTTCAAGCCTCATAAAAGGTCACCAAAAGGCTCTTTGATTCAGAAACCATGGTCTGAAGGAAATTTGATCTCTGTTCAGCCAATTGCCTACATAGGATACTCCAAACCACTTAAAATAAATAGATACCACTACTAGAATCTTAGGTAAGACTCATGGTGCTATGGAAAATTTGCATGGGAGGACCATCTTGGATAGGCTATCATTCTCTTAGACTCTGCAACATGACAAACGTGAAACATTTTTCCTCTGAAATAAGGGTGAAGCAGTTCTGTTCTCCACAAAGCCAGTAGAGAAGTGCAGGATGTCCACAAGCTGTGGAAAGGTCCTTAAATTTCTTTCAGAGGACTGGAAAAGGACTGAGTCCTTCATCAGAACCAAAAGGTTCCAAAAGTCATTGTGATGGGCCTGGTATTATGGCCTTCTTCGGGTGATGAATATCTGTCTTTAGGAAAATGGAGAAATGACTGGATAAAGCCAGTTTGATTGGATTGGTATGGCTAGCACTAAAGGACTATCTTGTTAAAGCAGAATGCAAGAACTTTCCCTCTTTCAGCTGTTGTCATACTGGAACCTGCTGTTCTGGCCGATGACCATTGGCAGATAAGATGTGGCAGGGTGCTGAGAGAGATGGCTGATGTGGTTGCCGAACCGCTCTCCATCATATTTGAAAAATCATGGCTGTCGGGTGAAGTCCCCGGTGACTGGAAAAAAGGAAACATTACTCCCATTTTTAAGAAAGGGAGAAAGGAAGACCCGGGGAATTACAGGCCGGTTAGCCTCACCTCTGTGCCTGGGAAGATCATGGAGCAGATCCTCCTGGAAGACATGCTAAGGAATGTACGGGATAAAGAGGTGATCTGGGACAGCCAGCACGGCTTCACCAGAGGCAGATCTTGCCTAACCAATCTGGTGGCC
>VXAA01002190.1:38143-73224 GCA_013399115.1 Anseranas semipalmata | reverse complement strand
CGCAGGACGGGCGGCCGCGCGCGAGGGCGCGCTCCCGCCCGGGCCAGGGCGTCACGCGCCGCGGGAGGGCTCCCGGTGCCTGGCTCCGTCGGGGCAGAATCGGGCAGGCGGCAGTGAGCACATGGACGTCCCAAGGCCGGCTGTGGCTGGGGTCTGCCAACCTGCCCGCGATGCTCTGTAACTGCACAAAGCCCCCGGGCTCTGCCCCTCCCACCGGCTCACGGAGCGTGATACAGGTGCACCTATGGACTGGCTGCCGACGGGCTCTTCTGCGTGCAATCCACAGAGCAAGTGAGACCAGTGCAAGCCAAATGCTCCTGCACTGCAGTGAGACCTCCACAGCTCTGCCCGGCCTTGCTGTGTGTCCTGGGGAGCGTGGTCCGGCTCCTGCAGGGAGTCCCTATGCTAAAGCAGAGTATTTATGGTTGGCACTTACACTGCTCTCTTGTCTATGAAGAGGTGGTCACTGGGCATGTAATACGCTAAACATCGAGCAAACCAAAGCCCTGCTTCAAAAGAACATTAGGATCAGTGTTACCACCTAACGCACTCAGGAGAGAAATGCTGGAGCTGAAGTTGTGTCTAAACTCACTCCAATGGCATCTGCAGTGGCACAGCTACGTGCCAGGCCTCCAGCAATCAGCTGGAGTAGTCCTCCTCTCAGGATCACTGTGTATTCCTGCCTGCGCTCACCCTCTGACTGAGGGTGCAGTACCTCTGGCTGCTTGGCTCCCCAGGATCCCTGGTGACATCTGTGTGAATGCATGGATTTCCCTCTTCACACACTCTACTCTGTCCCCAAGGAGGTCAGGGGCACCACTTTGCTGCAGCCTTCAATCATGTGTTTTGTGAGGAACATGATGGTCCAACCATGTAACTGGATACTTGAATCCTGTGTGCAGCATGTAAATGGAGGTGAGTGGGTCCATCAGGCTGACAACAAGGTCCTCAGCTTTCCTCCACTAAACAGGCACAATCTGAATTCCTGCACAGAACCTTTCCTTTTTGCATGTTTTTATACCTTGCTCTGTGGTACATCCTTGCGGTCTCAAGGACACACCCCTGTGTGCCAAGAGCTGCGCTGTCCCTGGAAACAGAGACGTGGGGAAATTGATGTTAAAATAATCATACAGGCTCAAATATTGAGTCATAAAGCTGAGGCCTGGCAAGAGGGATCCCTCTCACCAGTCCCATGCAGACACCTCCCACTGACTGATGGCCCTTGGATCACCAAGGAAGTGTGTGCTTGCAGGGCACCGGCCATCTGGCCCCTCCTCTAGGACAAGGGCCCAGGTTCCAGGCTGGGAAGGAGGCTGGCAGTGACCAGCATTTGGATGAATCCCGCCTTAGAGATCATTTGTCTCACCAAAAGGAATACACTCAAGGTTTGCACGTCAGTATCCATGCTTTAGCTGTCCTTGGCCCAGCTCTCCTGTCTGATCCACCAAATGTCTCTGTGGGAAAGGAACCTTCAGGTTGGAGTCATCTTCATGCATACAACTTGGGTTCAGTCTAGTGCTATCAAGGCACATTAGACCATGGAGAAAATGAAAGCACAGCCATGTGTAAGTCACTAGATCTCAAGACCTGTGCTCAAAAGTCAAGCATCAAGGCTATTCCAGCAACTTCCTAAGTCCTGAGCAACTGCAATTTGACCACTTGTTCAATGAACCTTTTATGTATGACCTTCAACCCACACCTCACACCATCATGTAAATTAGCAAGATGTTTGAGAGCAATAGGGAACTGCTATCTTCTGTGACCTTGATGGGGAAACCCAGAGAGCTGGGGAATGAACTACAGCTCTCACAAGGAAGAATGACTGCCTGTGCCCAAAGGGGCAGGTCCTTCCTGAAGCCAGTAACATGAGCTCCCATACTGACCTCTGCAAATCAGTAGCTTGCACCCTGCAAGTCCCTAAATATGTCCCCAAATAGAAGATTCTGCTTAACTGATCACACACTTGCATTACCTGCAGCCCCTGTCCCTCTCCAGACACTGTCTCTCAGTTCACCAATGCCAGGAGCAGCAAGGACAGGCTGCTCTGATGGGGAAGGGAAGCCAGGAAGAAAGAGTTGCAGTAAGGCAAGTAGGGCAGTGGCCTTGCTGACAAGGATGCAGTCCCACAAGACTCAAAGAAGGTGAGCGAAGCAAAGCTGGTGACAGTAACGAGAGTCACCAATAGTCCAGAAAGTCATGTCAGTGGGTCAGTAATGATGTTGGCATCAGGGAGGTACAAGGTCAGACACAGGTGCACCTCCAGCTTAGGCCAGGCAGAGGCTAAAGGTGAGAGCCTGGGCTTAAAAGCAGCTCCTCAGCCAAAGAGGTGCAGGCCCTTGCTGGGGTTCCCCAGGAACAGACAGCTGCATTGTCTAAGTTGGCCCTGACTTCAGAGAGCCAAACCCCCAGGAGGAAGGAAATGACAAATTCTCATGGCCTTGACAGCTTACTCCACTCTGGTTTACTTTGTCTCATGAGACTTTGCAGTAAAGTAAGGTAGAAGTTCATTTACCAAATCATAAAGCACAGAAACAGAGAAGAAAAGGCTGAAGGACTGGAAACAAAAGGTTTGTCAGCAAAATAAAGCAAATATTGTATGTTTGTGCATACATTGAACAAGACACAGTTTGAGAGTTGCCACAACTTCCACCCTTGCAGGGGGAGCCAGACTGGAAGGGTGAGGGTCCAAGCTGCATGTGATAACTCTACCACCCCTTAGACCTCCAGGTGCTTTCCCTGTTTCTGCATCCTATGTATAATCTTCCACAGTTTCTCACAGTCTAGTGCACATGCAGTTTCCATGGCTTCCACTTGAGGCTCAGACCTCCACTGTTCAGTACTCTCCCTGAGTATTTCTCCCTCCCCACACGCTTTCTCTGCAGGGAGCCACTCTATTCCATTTTATTGGGCTCCATCCCCCGCTTCGCAGGTATCTGGTGTTCCCTTAACATCCCTGAAGATACACTGCCCAACACACCAGCTACATGAGAAATATTAATTGCATGTGCACTTTGTAAAGCCCCTGGTCTCACTGCACCCTCAGCAATTGACAGCTCTCAGGACCTTGCTGGATACGTTATCAGGCATTGAAATAGAAAGTTTCAGGAGGAGGCCTGCTCTCGCTCTTCTGTCTGGGGCTTGCTGTGTCACAGCTCTGTATTTATCAGCCTCAGCATTTGGCTCTTGGTCTCACTGTGATGGGCCATGAGTACTGAATTCATGTCCAGTCTCTGCAGGCAGTGCCCTTCAGCAATTACAGACCTGCCTGTCCCATCCCCTTCAGCCTGTCACTGCCTGAATTGTCCCTCCTTCCTCAGTCTGCCTTTGCTTCCCACCCCTCTTCCTGTCTGCTTTCAGCATTAGAACCTCTGAGGCTCCTTCCTCCTCTTCTCTGTTCCTTGCTGCAGGCACGTGAGCATAGAAAAGACAGTTTACCTGCATTTCTGGAGTCAGTAGGCAAGACTGGATGGTGTCCTGCTGCTCAACCCTTGGCAATTTGGACACAGTGTCTATGCTGAGGATGGTACACGACCTGTCTGGTCAGCACAGAGGATCTGGCATGGCTTCAAACTGCTCAGCATAGGTACAGGCTTCCTGCAAGAAAACTATCAGTCTTGAATATGCCCTTGCTGGCTACATGCAAAATGGGATCCTCAAAGGCTTGCAGTTTAGGAAAAGTTGGTCATGTGCTACTGCGCAGAAGAAGAATCATCCAGGCCAGCCCTCCCTCCTGCACTGCAAACTGCTGCTCCAGAATGCGGTGTCAAGAGCGCCCTCCTGGTGCCCAGGCTATTGGCCAAGTAGAGGCCAAGGGCTCGCTACATGCCACAATCTCACCTTGGAGATTATTTGAATTAATTTTTTTGTAGCAGTAAAGGGAAAATTCAGTCTGAGACAGACACACAGCATGGCAAACCACAACTGCAACACTTAACGTTTAATAACTGACTCGTAAACGAAAGCAGGTCTTTCTAACCAAAACTGCTATGCAACCTTAACTTTATGCGTCTACCTGCTCCACTTACGATCTGTACACAGAATCTAGCACAACAGGACTGAATCTGGTCACGGCCTCTAGGCATTCCTGCAGTATAGCTACTAAACATATTAAAAGCAAGGGTAATGTTGCAAAATGAGTTACTCAGAGTTTGGAAAGTCTAGAGAATAGGCTAGCTGTGGCTGTGTTGTTGTGTTAACAGAAGCTAGGCTTGTTTCAGGCATGGACTCTGCTATTCAACTATACCCATGAAGTGGCCCAATACAAAACAACCCTTGAGCCAACAGGCTCTGTAGGCACACGCAGCCTGGTAGGTAATAGCCAGCATGCCTGTCCTGCTCTAGCAGGCAGTCTGGATGCAAGGAGCATCCAGGTGGTTCCAGCTGGCCTCTGCAAGTACAGTCTTACAGGCTTTCACCTCATTGCTGAGTTGCCCTGTGTGATTCTGTCTTCAGCTTCATACTGCAAAACCTGTCTGCAGCAGCTGTGGAGCCACCCTCTTATGCCTTAGGACCACATTTGGGAACTAGGCCCAGCAGGGCTATAGCTGGAACAATAAGAACCCAGGATCCTCATTAATAGTAGAAGAAGCATTCCTAGGTGCATAATTTTGCAGCTGACGAGACCTTAGGGCACTAGAAGGCTACTTCCAAGGACCTGGCCCAAGCCAGAGTTTCTGAAATAGGGAGAGAGTGTAACTTAAAGAGAGGAAAACTCAGAGTGGCCCTTTTTAGGATTTAGGGCCAGAACTAGCACTCTAGAACAGCACCATGTACCTTTCTGATAAGCCTTGCACAAGGGCAGCAATGACAGTGTCCGGTCTTGTGCACCAGCCTCTGTGACCTCTGAGGTTCAGCAGAGTGCCTAGAAGCAGCCCTCAAGCTGTGTTTTCCTGATCCAACTGCTCATTTTCCCAGACTGTCAAGGGAAGGCTTTTTTCCCAGGCAGAAAGACCTCCTAGCAGGACCTGCAGTGGCTCAACACATGGCACATAAGCATAGCTCTTGCGTGGTGTTCACAAAGGAAAACCTGAGAGCTGGTGAACGGAGGCTGTTGGGTTTGCTAGGGGCACACAGGGCATCTAAGGTGCCAACTGTTTCAGCAGCCAGGGTGACAGCAGTGAAGCCAGGCACATCTGCACCATCTCTGCTTGCCCTTCTGCCCCAGGCCCCACAGGTGAAGCAGAAACCACAGGCAATGCACATGTGAAGCACCGTCATCCTCACCAGGCAGCAGGTCTACCAAGCCAGGAGCACACCACCCCTCAGGCCACTGAGTAGAGCACATTCCTACTTGTGGGACTTCAACCTTTCCTGGCACCCTTTCTGATTCCTGCACCCAGTGCTGGACCCACACTGTGGGCAGATTTCCTGCACAGAGCACTTTAAAATGGTCTTAGAGCTCATTAGCAACAGCTCTGGCATGACAGAGCCAGCTCAACCCCCGTGGCTTGGTGACTCTGAGTACCCTGGGATCCTTTGCAGGCCTCAAGGTTCCCTGGCCGCCTTTCAGCCACAGGCTCAGGGTCATCCTCAGTGGACCACAGCTTATCTAGCCCAGAGAAAGTGGTCTTTGCTGGGCGACTCCAAGGGGAGCTCAGCCCAAGGTAGGACCCAGGATGAATCCATGCAGACTTTGGGGGCAGTGTGGCCATCAACTACTGACTTCCCTTGGGACAGGTGTGGAGACACAGGGCCAGGAGCTGGGAGATTCACCATCTGAGCCTGGTACTAGTCATGACCCCAGCAGCAAATGTTGCTGCTCCCCCAGCCCCATTGGCAGGTCCTGAGACCCTGTGCCCTACAGGAACAGGCTGCTCAGTGGACACAGAGCTATGAGCGTGGGGATACAGGCCAATTGCCACAGTAGTGGGATCTGCAGGCAAGCAGCTAGCAGTGACTATGGTGATTACACATCCCAGGTAACACGATGCACTCATCCGTCTCCAGCCTGCTTGAGGAGCAGCAATGCACAAAGCAGTAAGCACAGGGGGACAGCCTGCCGGGACTGGTTACAGGGGCCACTTTAGCAGGAAGTTGTGTTGAGCACTTCAACCCACTCACAACATACATGAGTTCAGATTGGAAGACAGCAGTGTTATCTGACTTGTCTGCACCTGAAAATGGTCTCTTGTTTTCATTTCTTCACTCCTGGATAAGGTAGGAGCCTTCACACATCTTGTTGAAGATTGTTCTGTTCAGGAGAGCTAACACGTCCCTCATGCTGGGTTTTGACTTCTGCTCTGGGAGAGTAATGTTAGCCAAACACTTCAGATAATTTTCTGGGATCCTAAAGCACAGGGCTGGCTTATATTGGCACTTCTGTGGTACTGCCTCATTACTATTCTGGCACCAGGTGCAGCTGAAAGTTATTGCTTTCTTTTGGCTTGTGTTTGTACAGCAGACCAAGACTGGGCATTCTTGGCAACATTCCCAAAGCAATGTCCACACTTGGGCTGCAAAGTTGTCTTCATTCTCTACCTGGATAAGCTCTCCTAAGAACACCAACGCATCCACTCCATCTAGGACAGCTCCTCAACTGCAGCAAGACTGTTCCCCATGGAGATCAGAGACATTGTTCAGGAAGAATAACTGGCATCAGACAGAAAGAGGAGCAGAGAGAAAGAGAGGAAGAGAGAAAGAAAGAACAAAGCAAGTGTGAGATCTGAGAGGGAAACCGTCACCAGAAAGTCACCAACTTCATGAAAACTGCTCAGGGCAATGCAGGGTTCTCAATAGGCGAGGTAGGGCCCAGTTTGTAAAATGGCATACCTGGCACATTGTCAGCCCCTGACTTCAAGGAGGGGAGCAGGGGGCAGAGGCATCACTGCATAAGGTGCCCTTTAGAGGTTACCAAGGAGGCTTTGCAAAGGAGCAATGCCAGAGGGCATGCACACCCAAGCACTAGGGTGGTGCATGTTGCCATGAGGCAACATAGGCGAGTCTAGCTCATGAACAGATGGTCTCTCCGAGGAGCTAGGCCTCATACCTCTTGCACTTTTAGCCTAAAGAAGCTAAGTGCACTGCTCTGCCCTAGCAGATATGTGAGCATGGCACTCTGGATGCTTTCATGCTGCATGACATCCATCATCTACAGGTCACTATATGAACATACGTTTCACAGCTATCCCACAGTAGCAAAGAGCCTATAAAAGATGATGTTCTTGGGGTGCAGGATGCAGGATTCAGAGTAAAATGGGTTATACAACACAATCCACAATACAGGCTGGTACCTGAATAACACTGTTACGCCTCTCTTCAGATCAGAATATGGTACTGGCTTATCACAATATGAAGTGGCCCTAATTTCTACACCACCAGCATCTATTGTGGATGCTTAGTGTACAAGAACAGTCCTGCTAGTCATGGGCCCTGCATTATGAAGAATAGGGCTCTCTTCATTCAGTCACAGCATCACAGAACGGTTGAGGTTGGAAGGGACCTCTGGAAATCCTCTTGTCCAACCTCCTCCCCTTCTCCAGCAGGGCCACCCAGAGCAGGTTGCCCAGGACCATGTCCAGGTGGTTTTTGAAGATCAGCAAGGAGGGAGACTCCGCAATCCCTGTGAGAAAGCTGTGCTAGTTCTCAGTCACCCACACAGTAAAGAAGTGTTTCCTGATGTCCAGGGGGAACCTCCCGTGTTCCAGTTTGTGCGTGTTGCCTCTTGTTCTGGTACTGGGCACCGCTGTGAAGAACCTGACTCTGTCCAATTTGCACCTTCCCTGCAGGTATTGAGGGAAATGGATGGGATCCCCTGAGCTTCCTCTTCTCTAGGCCGAGCAGCCCCAGCTCTCTCAGCCTCTCCTCACAGCAGAGGTGCTCAGGTAATTTTTCTGTGTTTAGATATTGTTCTTTTGTCACGTGGTTTTCCCTTCTTTGGAATATACAGCTCCAGTCCTTGAGGCTCTTTTTGTTGGCCGTTTCTTGGACTTCTTACCATTCTCAATGTCCTCTGCTCCCATCACAGCCTGCCCACTACACTCTGGTCACCACACTTCCAAAAGAGAAGACTGATGCAGCACTTTGTTACAGACCAGACCCTGATCTGTGCATGCCTTGACAGCTGTGCCTTTTCTGCACAGCATGTGGCACGATCGTTCCCTCAGATCTCAGCCTGCACCATCTCTGGCAGGTCGGGCCTTACCATGGCTTTTAGAGCTGGGCTTTGCTGCCTCTAGGGGAGAACTTGGTATTCGTCCTGTCGGAGCTGCAGCTGGGGCTGCAGCCCCAACCAGCACAGTGTCTTCTGCAGATTAAATAAGTATAATGGCTATTGCTGCAAGTCTTTAACAACTCTGGAATAGTGCCAGATGCAGGACAGCCCTCCGGGTAAGCTCCCTAAGTATCACTGCAGTTTCAGTACAGATGACTGACTCTGAATAGGGTTTTCTGACAAGTTATGCTCTCACCTAATAGTACTTCACTCTATACTGTTTTTTCTTAATTCCATTATGACATCTTTATGTGAAAGAGTGTGGAATTAAAAAATTCAAGGCACGTGACATTTGCTCCCTCTGTTCCTTTCCCACAGGCCCTTTAGCCTGATGTAGAAGGAAGCAGGCTTGGTCTGACCAACTTTGCATGTTGGCTGAACTCCTTGTTATCGTCCAGGCACTTCCAAATTGTTTAGTTATTTGCTGTAGTATTTTCCAGGAATCAAAGTGAAGCTGACCAGGCATAGGACCAAATTTAGGAAGTCACAGGCTACTACCAGATGTGTGCTTGCATTTGGCCCAAGCCCATACAGCCAAGAGCCCGAACAGCAGCCCTGCAGCCAGGAGCACAGTGCTTGGAGGTAGGTGGGAAGACACAGATGTGAGCAGCATTGCTGGCATCTGTTAATGAGCCAGAGGCATGTAGCGGGGCCTGCCAGGCCCTGAAGAGTACCTGTGAGGTACCTCAGGAGCATCAGCAGCTGTGTGGGAGCAGAAGTGTGGGAAGTGTTTGGAGCCATGCTGCTAACAGTGAAGTACCACAAGAACTTGGCACCAGGAGAGCTGCTGTAGGGCCAAACTAGCCACTGGAGAGTCCAGCAAAGAGCTCTGCATGGGGCTGCATTGCCATGTGGGGCTGCAGCTTGGAGCAAATGCTGAGGCTTCTCCTGCCATGAGACAAAGACCCTTGGAGTGTCTGAATGTTGCAGATAACATCCTCACGTGGGGTCCCCATAAGGACCTCATGTCAACAGCCTGGTGAGAAGACTGACTTTGTGTGTCACATCCAGTCCTGAGGTCCTTTGGCACTCCACAAACACTGCCCAGTCCCACAGGGTGACACAAGCACAGTGCTTCAAAATGGCTGAAGTCTCAAAGACAAAGCTTGTGAGTGAAACTGAATAAGAACAAATATTTAAATAAAATTATAAGCATCACCCTTTATTCACAATGTCTTTTTCAGAAACCAGCACAGGCAGCAAATTCAGAGCAAGGAAGTTGATAAAGCCAGTACAAACAAGAAGTTATAAAATGCAGGAAACTAAGGGGGATTCAGAGGCGTCAATGAAGTATCCATGAACAAAGCTGTTAAAGGAAATGTGAAATGGTTTAATTACCCTGGGGCCAAAAACAGTCCCAGCAGTGATGGAGGCCAGTGGTAGACCAGTGTGGGAGAGAGACAAGACTATGGATTACAGAGCTGTAATTAAGTAGTCTGATCTCCCTGGGACTTGGACTAAGCACCACACAGGATGAATTCTGGTCTGGACTAGGGCAGGTCTGATGATGATTTTTAAAAAAGACAGAGATGAGAAATCTAAATCCAGCACGATAAGCTATCCTAAGAGGCAATTAACTAGTAGATTAATTACCCTTGCTATTAAAAAATGTGTCTCATTTCTAATCTGTGTTTGCCCAGCTTCAATTTCCAGCCACTGGACCTAGTTTTACCTCTGAGTGACAGTCAGAAGAACTGGCAATGCTGAATAAATTCTTCATCTGCCGCACACCTTACCCCTCTCATCAGAAAGTTTGGTAACATGAAGCTGAGGACCGCAAGGACTTCCTGGCAGAGTGCTGTCAGCCCTTCCTGCCCAGGACCACAGAACAAGAGCCCAGAACTGCACGTGGGACTCCAAGACTCGACCATGGTGTGTCCATCCACCACCTCGCCCAGATTTCTACTGCCACGTATCACTGGCAATCCATGACTCACTCACTCATGGCTCTTCTTTGAACCCTATCCAATTTCTTTCTTTCTTCCTTTCTTCCTTTCTTCCTTTCTTCCTTTCTTCCTTTCTTCCTTTCTTCCTTCCTTTCTTCCTTTCTTCCTTTCCTTTTTTTTTTTTTTTTTTTTTTTAATGTGGACCCCCAGAGCAGGATCCCCCTGCAGCAGATTCCAAAGAATTGAATGTCTGGGCACCTGCCTCAGGTTCCTGTGTATAAAAACAAGAACCCAGTAAATATTTCTGCTCTGTATTTGAAACAACAATGATGGCTAATATTCATATTTTACAGTGGTAATGATATACTGTCTGTCCCATCAGTAATTAAGGAAGATGATGAAGAGAAACTAAGTAACAATTTTTATATTCTGCAGGAGGATAACTTGCATCCAAGAGTTTTTAATTGGCTAATCAGTTCACTGAACCACTGTTTTTTTTCTTCCTGACAAATCATGGCACACTGGGGAACTTAAGATAACCAGGGAAAAAAATCCAATGTCTTACCAGTATTTAAATGTGATCACATGGATATCCAAGAAACTATAGAGCAGTTAGTTCAACAAAGATACCAAGGAATCACAGATAAACAGCCAACAGATATTCTGGTTAAATTGGTAAAAGCTAGAGCCCCAATAAATATTATTCATCATTTTTAAGTAAAAGAGGTACTTAAGAATTTTTTTTTTTGTTAGTTTGTCTGTTTGTTTATTTGTTTTGATAAGCCTGCAAGTTTGATAGAGCTAACTACATAGATATGACATGCTTGGACTCCTGCAAGTCACTTGACTTAGCTCTGCATGATATTCTAGTGAGAAAAAATATCTGTCTGCTACAGTCCATGTGATCAGTATTAATCGACTTGAAAGAATTGGGTAACTGAGAAGAGTTATTCTATATAACTCTTTGACAGGTATATTCCTAGTTGCATTCTATTCACGTATCAATGCTATACATTATTAGCAATCAGGGAGAAAATAAAGAACTATTTCTGGTAGAATTACTGAGGTGGTTAAAAATGAAATGTTGGGATGGCAAAAGTTTCAGGTGTCACTTGCCCAAGACAACCTAATCTGCATTGCTTGAAACATCAGGTTCGCAAAAACCTTGTTTCATTACATCTGAGTATCAGGTACAACATATAAGCAAGAAGAATGTAAGCTTCATTTTAAAACAGAGACTGTATCCTGGACAGCAATGAGTCCGAGAAACATTTAGAGGTTGTGACATATGCCACCTGAGCACATAAGATGCTGAATGGAAGGGCATCACTGCCAAAGCATCCCCTTCTGGACTACATAAATCAAGAAAAGTCAAATACAAATCTAAGGTTCCTGAGGCAATTGTGTAGATCTCACATCCACACTGCTAAGAATATCTCTTACAAAACCATAGTGCAACCCCATTTTGAATGTTAGGCACAATTCTAGTCCTCTCATCTCACAGTGATGCACTAGGATCAGTAAAGGGACAGGGAAGGCCTGTGCTTGTGGTTAAGGGGTGGGTGACAGCTTCTACAGTCAAATGGAATTTCATCCTGAGTAAGGAGAGAAATGATGGTGATCTATAAAGTCTTGAATACTGTGATGAAGAAGAACAGACTGTAGTTGCCCACAGATTCTTTGAATGCGATAGTTAAAGAACATCCAATGAAACAAGGTGACAGCATGAAGACAAATAAAAGGAGAGGATCAACACAATGTGCAACTAAGTTATGAGCTTCTGGCCAGAAGGATATCATAATGCTCAAACTTACATGAGTCCAAAAAGTGACTGGTTAAATTTATGGAAGAAAAAAAAAAAATCCATCTAGGGCTGCTAAATACAAAGAGGTCCTTCCTGGCTCACAAGTACCTGGAATGCAAATTACAGAGCTTGGGGGTGAGGGTGGGCATCCTAGGGGAGGGCTTTTCCATGCTTGCTTTGTCCTCGTACCCTTCTATAAATATCAGCATAGGTTATTTAGTCCACCCAGTATGGTATGTCATGCTCTTTACTGAGGAACAGGAAAGATCAGGTAAGAGTCAAGCAGATATTTGAGGCTAGGAAGCCTATAGGGAGATATTGGTGGAGTGTGATCTTTCAGTTAAAGGGGACACTAGGAACATGCAATGCTTTGACTGCACAGAGAGGGGCAGAGGGAGCCCCAGTGGCTGCAGCTAGGATGGAAACTTCTGTCTAGAAATGGGACACTTTCTTTTTTTTTTTTTTCCCCTGAGGATAGCACGCACAGAGGACATGGCAGTGGCCTCACATTACTTCAGCCAGTCACAAGGGTGTCTCTTGCTGACTGCTCTGCCCAAAAACCCAGATGAATGCTGAAGCAGAAACAACAGCATGTGCCCAAGAAACATTCCTAGCGACCCTGGGACACAGGAGCAATCAGCAGCTTCCTGTGCCCGTGGCTGTGGCAGTTGGTGAAAACCCACCAGAACCACACATGCCTGTGCTAACAATGTCATGTGCTCGCAGTCCTCAGTTGAGACTGCAGCCCTCATGCTCCAGGCAGCTGCATTTCCCGGGCACAAGTCCTGTCCCAGCAAGAACATTCAATGGTGCACTAGAAATTTCCCCTTTAAAAGCCTGAGAAAAAGGAGCACAGCTTGTTATATTGCCAAAGTGTGCTCTGGAACATCAAACACAATCAAAATTGTGTTCTTGTAAATGTTTTCTAAAATCAGTTGCTAATCGATTAGCATAACTGAGTTAAACTCAGAACATGTGTTCTCAGCCTGCACTTAGCCTGAACTTTTCTGGCTGTTTCAGTTCTGAAGACAGGCTTGAGTGCCCAAAAGCTTTTCTGTTTTTTGTTTGTTTTTGTTGTTGTTTTCCCCAGTTAAATCAATCAATCTGTAAAAGATACTCCCTTTTCCTACTAGCCTCACATTGCTTGAAAATGGTTACTCAATGGTATCCTTATACACAATGAAATCATGCATTTTTAATTTCACTGGGAACACAGATGAAGACTAATCTATGAAAGCTTGTGCACAGGGATCAGTTTCTCCTCTCCATCTGCCTGCCCTCTGCCCGCCTGCTACCCTGGGGTCCCCTGCCTGCAAAACTGGTAGCTCTGAAAGGAACCCTGGAGTTTCACCTGCAGGCCCAGCACAGGTCCCGCATCACAACAGGTGCCCATCTGTGTCAAGACACTTTTGTCCAGAGAGGAACTGGCAGTGCCAGTTGGGCTGCCCACATGTGCAGGGGCACTGCATGCTCCTGTGTCTGCAGGAATAAAACTCTGTAGGTTCACCTCTTTCAGCCTGCACTGCCCTCATCACCCAAAAGCAGGGCAGACCTCAGAAGTGGCCAAGGACAGGCTTTAAGTCTAACAGCGCCAAGAAACACCGATGACAAAATAAAGCAAACAATTAGATTCAGTCCTACCCTGTCCTTATGAAGATGATACTATCTTAGTGGCTGAGTACACATTACTGAACATACATTACTGCAGGACAGTGCTGGAAAGAACAACAGTAAACCAGTCCCATATGTGCTGTTCTGCGGGCTGTCTTCATACCAAGGATTCCCATTCAGTTTAAGGCAAAGTCTGTGCTGCCACCAAAAGGGACAGACCCTCCATTTTCTGTCCCTCTCCCAATCACAGACATGATCTGGCTAAAAACAAACACTATAAAAAATGATTAGAATTGCAGGAATTAGGCTACAGGACCTGCTCCCATAAACAGATCACCCTGAGCAGTCACATGAGCATGGCCAGATGGAAGGTGGTGACTTCAGGCTGGGTTCCTGCTCTGGTTCAAGGCAAATGCACTCCTGATGCATTGTAAGAGTACGAGTTGTTACCCAGGGTATTCAAAAGCTTTCACTCCCCTGCTCCCATCATCCCTGTTTTGCAGACAGTCTTGGTATGTCACCTCAAGCCAATACCTCACCTCCCTGCCCATAGATGTCATAAAGCAGGTTGTTAATCCTTTTTGAGTTACACAGTCTCTACACTGCGAGTGTGTTACCTGGACACACAGACTGTCATGACCAGCTTCCTGACACTTTTTGTGAGCCTAGGACTGTACATTCCTATTGTATCCCATTAGCATTCATGCTGTGGTGCATCACTGGTATGCATGTACTAGGACCAGCACACGGAAACTCACATAGTTATTTCAAGCTTGCTACTTCAGAGCAGCATGGACCGATGGTGATAATTAAGGGAGTAGAGCCACTCCCTGTGTCCAGGTAGAGGCAGAAAAAGACAGAAGCACTGGGTCTGTCAAACTTCTTAGCCTTCAGATCTGCATGTTCCAGTGCCCTGGTGCTGATGTGGACATTAAGAGGCTTCAGAAGACCACAGCATGAAGAGGAACACATTGTAGTGCTGTCCTAATGCATCTTCTGCCAGCCAGTAGCAGTTCAGGCACTCCCTGAGGCAGAAGCAGGAACGGGGTTAGCTTCCAGCAAATTGCTAAAGGCTGGTTAGTGCTCTGATCTCTTTATAACCTCGAATTTAAATCGCAGAAGCAAATGTTACTCTTTACCTTGTCCACAATGCAGCACAGCCCAGGCAGCAGCACGCAGCCCTGCATCAGGCTCCGGCAGATGCTGGCTGGGCTGTCCCAGGGGGGCCAGCTGCTCTGTACCAAGGGGACTGGTGCTCTCAAGGTGCGCATCCTCCTCGCCCACACCCAAGTCCACAGTGCTGGCACGAGCGTGGCTGTGCTGCCCTGAGCTGCAAAGCCAGGCAACCCCAGGCATTGCACCTGCATGGAAAGTGTTTGTTTATGATGTCTTGGCCCTACACCCACCACGCTTTGTTCCTGGTCCTTTGACAAGCACGTGGATGCATAGGTCTGAGTGCACCTGCTGCTACACATGGCTTGTGACATGGACGAGCCCTGTCAGGCAGTCTTCAAGGCAAGGCAGAAGTTGTACTCTGGTAGGCATAGAGAAAGGTTAGGGTTTATTCCAAACTCCCTTGGGTACAAACTGTAAACAACTTGCCAAAAGACGGGATCCCAACAAATGCCTAGGGCAGCTGCTGCCTGGTTCAGGTTAGAATTTGTGGATTTGGGATAGGGAGACTGATAGCCTACAACAAAAACTGAGATCAATCCAGCACATTCGCTCCTGGTCCCACAAAATGCCCTAATCCTCATCTCTTGCTTTTCTTAGTGAGTTTGGAGATTGTCCTGATTAGTCTGGGTGAACAGAATGCTCCACAATGGGCAGAGAGGGCAGAGCACAAGGCTGGCAGCAGGTTTGGCAGAGGGGGGCTGGCGTGGTGCGGCAGGAGGGAAGGGGTTAGCTAGAAAGGCACAGGCTGCACTGGCAGGGGTGGAACATCTGCACAGAAAGACACAGTGGGACTCGAGCCCCAGCCCTTAGTAGAGAACGTCCTCAAAGCTGAGCAGCAGGAACCGGTGCAAGGCGCTTGGCAGGTGTAGCTGGGACAGGACCAGAAGCAAACGGCCCTCCAGGAAGGTCCTGAGCGCGCAGCGAGCCAGGTGCTGCAAGGAGCGAGGTCTTTGCTCCAGGGAGAAAAGTGACTGGTAGAAACGTGGATATTTCTACAGGGAGAGAAGAGAGGATGAGAGGCAGATGAAGCTGAAGATCCCACCCTGGGAGCAGAGGCAGAGCTGGGCAGCCCCTTCCCTCAGCCACCCAGATGTACCCTTCCTACCCCCAACAGCACCACCCTCTGCCCTGCAGGGCCCCTGGCCCTCCCCGGCACACCACCACAACAGCCTCCAGCCGGCAGCATGCCTTCCCTCACCTGCACAACCTCCGCTGGCACTGCCTCCACCCAGTCCGCAGTGACACGCACGTGGTCGTAGCTGTTCATCAGGGCCTCAATGACACGCGGGCAGGCGTGGCAGTACCGCAGCACCTGCACCAGGGAGACAGCGGATGAACCCAGTCCAGCAGGACATGCTTTTCGCCTCCTAAAAAGCTGCATGTACTCAAAAACAGCCTCGGCAAATCAGGGGAATGAACATCCTTCCCCTGCGCTTCCCTGGGAAATCAGAGCTATCGATGGTGGGAAGTGCCAGAGCACCATCCTGCAGACAGGGGACCAGCCGACTGCCAGCACACACAGCACGGCTGGGCCCCACAGCCATTGCTCAGCTGCAGGGGCTGACGCACAGGGCTGGGATGCAGAGCCCTTCACCCACCCCACCACTACAAGCAGCTCGCAAGCAACCACCTCTCTGCTCTACGCCAGGCTCCTTTCCTCACGTCTAGTCAGAACATGAGCCGTTTGGAGCAAGGACAGACCCCCATTTTGTGTGCAGCAGGACTAGAACATACCACACCTCTCATGAGGGCTATGCAGGGGTCTCAGGGCTGTGTTGTGCCTGTTCTGCATGAGGCTGCAGACATCCTGTGCCTGTGCTGTACGTGAAGGGGGTCCTAGTACCGTGCCCATCAGCTGCTACACTGAGCCCCAGGAAGAGACCATATATATTTAATGTGACGCAAATCTCTGGCGTGTACTGTGCCCACATTTTCACAGCACACATAGGTGCAAGGGACACGCTGTGTCGGTGTCTCTTATGCCACCAGCACGGTCTTTGGAGCACACCCCACCCATGCATAGCTACACCCAGCAGAGCCCCCACAGCTCTGGGTTCCCACTCCCTACGGCCCAGGCCAGCAGTAGCTGTCAGAGTCTATTCCGGCTGTACGAGTGATCCTCATTATCTGGCGTTAATAGGAGATTAATTAGTGTTAATTGTTGATTTTCCTGTATTTTCCCAAAGGGGAGAGCAATCTGCTGATCTCCGGGCTGGGTAATTATTGCACTGCTCAGGAATTAAGACAGGAAATTAACCCTTTGTTTGCTGATGTCTTGCAGAGGCAGCATGAGCTGGAGGGTATGCCCCAGAGAGCAGAAACATCACCTGAGAGTAAGGGGGCTAGCACTTTCCGGGGCAAGTGATTAGGGAAACTGGGTAGGGACTGCCCATACAGCTTGGCAGACAGGTGCAGGTGTGCCCTACAGGAGAACACGCCCCAGGAGAAAACTTCAGGGAATCCCTTACTAGTAACAGCCCTTCCCTCTCCCCAGCCCCCGGGAAGAGTCAGCCAGAACAGCAAGCAGGCTGGCACAGAACAAGCACTGCTGTGACAGGGGCATCCTTGCTCTTACTGGGGCCCCAATGTTCGCAGCTTTCCCTTCCCACCGCGGTACAGCTGTGAGCCCTGCACCTTAAGGAGGGAGCCAGGCCAGATGCGGATGGCACCATAGTTGAGCAGGGCTTGCACCACAAACTCCGGATGATGCTCTAGCTTGTAGGCAGCTGCTTGCAGGATATTGTGCAGTGCCGTGTTCCCGCTGTAGTTCATGATGTTGACATTTGCACCCCGAGCCAGCAGTAACTCTGCTACTTGAGCATTGGCATTCTTGCAGGCCAAGTGAAGTGGGTGCTGACGGTCCCTGTCTGCAGCATTGATGCTAGCACCGCTCTCCACCAACAGCTGGCAGACCCTGTAGTAGCGCTCCATGTCCTGGGGCTGATGGGGCTGAGCACAGGCAGCATTCAGTGGCGTCTGCCCCTCCTCATTCTTTGCCTCTAGCTCTGCCCCATGGCGCAGCAGCAGCCGGACGTGGTCTATTAGGCCATGTCGTGCTGCCACATGCAGCGCTGTGTCATCTTCCTCCTCTGTCCGACTGTTCACACTGGCACCGTGCTGCAGCAGCTGCTGGACGCACCTGTGTGGGCCAAGAGGACTCAGTGACAGACCCTCCTCTCCAGCTCCTCTCCTATCTGCCATCTCTCCCCATGTCCCCATCTCTGTACCATTCCATTGCTGCCACATTTCCCAAGAGTCCCCAAATCCCTGCTCCTCATGCCCTGGAGCAGTGATTTTAAGTCAGGATGACTGGTTAACAGATACACTGTCACCCTAATTCTACCTAACTTTCCACAAGTGTTTTGTAAGTGTCAGCACACCCAGAGTCTGCACCCACATCCATCTACACATGCATGCCCCAAGTTTCGCAGTGTGACCCATCAGCTCTGCGTTGCTGGTGGGTAGCAAGGCAGCAGCACCAAGTTCAGCTGCATCAGCTCTGAGGACTGGAGCTTGCAGTCATCTTTTGGACATCAGAGGTGGTCCTGGTCCAGGAATGTGCAGTGAGGCCACCCCATGCAGCAGCCACTGCTGCAACCACCAGCCCACCTGCAAGGATGAGTAATGACCCCTTCCACATAGGATGAGACTCGAGGAGGGGAGGCCCCCTGTGCCGAACTCACTCGATGGAGTCTGGGCTCTTGCAGAGATGCAGGGGCTTGTAGCCATCCTCAGAGACAGCCTCAGGGTCAGCACCAAAGCTGAGCAGCAGGCTCACGCAGTCGGTACTGGCTGCCGCGCAAGCCTCATGCAATGCAGTCTTACCCCCTGGTGCAAAGTTGACGGCAGCACCCCTGAGCAGTAGGAGCCGCAGGCAGTCTGTGTAACCCCGGCTGGCTGTGATGTGCAGTGGCGTGGTGAGCTCCTGCTCATAGCTCAGAGACCACAGTCCTGCAGAGAAAGAGGGATCAGGGAGTCACATCCAATGCTGGGCCCAGAGCTGCCCTTTTCCTGAGGGTACCTGATGTATGTCCTCTCTTGAGAATCTGGGGTTTCCCCTCAAGTGACTGCCTCTTCCTGCCAGTCACCAAAGTCCCTGCCTTGGCACCAGCATGCCAAAGGCACAGGACTGCCCAGGTTTGACCCTGTGGCTGCATGGCTGTGCAGGAGCAGGAGTCTCCTGGGGTTGGACTTTTCACCTGCAGCTCACTCATGCAGCACAGGGCTTCTGTTGGCAGGAATGCAGTGGATGAAGGGCCCAGGAGCACAGGCAGGGCTGAAAGCAGCAAGGTGGCTGGGAAGAGCAGCGTGCACAAAGCACCACAAATAGAAGAACCAGGCAGTAAAACAAAGGGATGCCAGAGCAGTCTGCCACATACCCAGGAGATTCAGACAAACACGGAGTATGGCACAGGCACACAAGCCTCAGCAGAGATGGTCATCTAGGGCCTACAGCAGAGCAAGGGGCTGAAACCTGCCAGCTCTCAAAGATGCTGACCCAGCTGGAACCACTGCTGAGCTGGTGCGGTCTGTTGGCAAACAGCCTGCAACTGCTACAGAAAAAGGGCTCCTTAAATCATGCTTCTTGCTGCCTCTCCAGGCTGGGCTGGAGGACCATATCCCAGACTGAAGGATTGTTCGACACTGCTTCACTCTCACCTCTTTCTTGCAGAAGCAGTATGCGCTCAGCAGTGTTTTGTAGGGCCAGGTTCAAACTGAACCATCTCAAGGATGCAGCACAGAGCTATGACAATTCCTTACGCAGTACAACCCGCAGAGAGAACCAGCAGCTGCTGTAGCCAGCACAGGCTGCACACAGACCAGACAGGTACACAGAGCCAAGCTACAGGTCTGAGCAAAGAAGGGAGCACAACCTGAAGCCTGAATGTCCTGTGTCTGGTGAGGAAACCCAGAGTTTCCCAAGCACTTGCACAAGCACCTGCTAGAAGCGCCAGGTACCCGTGACACACCTCACGCTCCTAAACACACGTGCACAGGAGGACCCAGCCACATCCCGGTACTCTCACTCCCATCTCCACTCCTCCACAGCCTGAACAACACCCATAACACACAATCCCAGCAACAGTAATGCCCTGCAGCAATAAGCAAATGGCTCTGAGCCCCTGCTCAGCGGGCCCCGCTGCCCCGGCATACTCAGCCAGCGGAAGTTGAAGCGGTAGTTCTTCCACTCTTCCAAGTCGCTGGTGTCAAACACTGCATTGGGACTCAGCTGGTGCTGATGGTTGCTGAGGACCTCAGACAGAGTCCCCCGGTCCCCAGCCAGCAGGGCCTGCCAGTAGGCCTGGGCAGGACCCTCTACTTTCCGCGTGCGGATGGGCTCCTGATGCTCGTCCCCTGTGCCTGTGAGGCTACCCATGACGCAGCACCCAGCCCCTCAGCAGAAGCCAGGGCTGGACCTGCTACTGCCTCCACTGCCAGGCTCTAAGCCTGTGGGCACAGCCGCACCAGTGCCCCGTGCTCTGGGCCGAAGGGCTGCCTGCCTGGGAGTGAGGACGTGTCACATCACTGCTTGGCCCAGGCTGGGAACAGCTCGGGTCTCAGCCTCTCTATTCTGGGAAACCTTGTGACCAAGCGTCTGGGCCAAGAAGCAGGACAGGACGCTCCTGCGGGGCAGCAATGCCTCTGCAGCCACTGGCTGTGAAGGGGAAGGCCCTGGGCAGGGCAGCAGTGTAGCTTGTAGGGTAGAGGAGGAGACAGAATATTACTAAAAGGACAGAAAGGGAGTAGTCTGCACCATCACCCAGTTGCTGCCCAGGCCACAACATCACAACTCAGCTGCCTCCATGCACTGGCAGCATGCATCCGCCCAGCCCCAGGCTCCCTCCAGCATTGCACCCCCATTTGCTGGTTCCACCCAAGCCCATGGCACTAGACAGGTTTTTAAACAAGTCACAGGAAAGTTCTTTTTGATCAAAACTTAAAGCCAAAGGACCAGTAGAAATAGTGCAAGGGTGGGAAACAGTTCATTACAAGTGAAGTGAAAACATAGATGGTAATTACCCTTTAGACCTCTACCTACTTTTCCTTGAAATTCAGCCTTGCAGAGAGCTCCTACACAGTTTTAGTACTGCTTTTTCCCATCCTCTGACAGTCCCCTCATTGAGGGTTCCTTGCTGCTGTCCTTTCACCCTAAGATGGCATTTTCCCATCCCCACTTAGTTGCATAAACCCATCCTGCCCCTACTTTGGTAACAGAACAGCACACTTTGCTCACAGTTCTTGTCACCATTGTATTTTGTTCAGACCACATGTTCTAACAAACACACCAAACTGCTTGGAAGACCAGTTGCGCTTAATTTTGTGTCAGAGAACTATTCAGATAATGCAGCTAAAAACAAGTTAACTGACTCAAACGGATCACCAAGCAACAACTACATAGGAGACCAGAGAAGAGTATAAAATAGGAAACTTTACCCTTCTCAGTAATGCAAATAAATGACCAAGCTCTATACTGACATTCTCCAGCATCATTTGTCTGTGCAGACTTCACCACCATTAGTCTAGGTACAATGTAGTGCATGAGAGGTTAAAAAGAGGGAAGCCCTTGGCAGACTTCCTCACCTCATAGGATCCTCAATTTCCCCAAAGATAATAAACAGGTATACGACAAGAGCCTGAGTTTCCCAATCACAAAAGCATTGTCAGGGAGACAAAAGACTGTGTGAGTTAGTGTCAGTAACACTGTACAATTTACACCTCATCTGGGCTCCTTAAAATATCAGTAGGAATGACTCAAGAAATACCAGCTCACTAGAATCTATTTTTAAGGTCACTGGCTTGGTATGTTTTAGGAAATTGTCCCTACAGGTCAGTGAGATACATAACCAAAGTCTTAGGTAGCTTGTCTGATACATTTTGCAGTACATTTTTGGTCTGTGCTTGATGAACAAACTTGTTTGGTTGTTTTTTTCACATCTTGAATCTTTGATGATAAGAGCAACTTCTGGGTGAAGTTATTTTACACAAGCTGTCCTGTTTTCTTTGGGGCACAAATTTTTACAAGCAGATTGGCTTACTGTTAAAGTGTTTATCAGCCCAGCACAAGGCAAGAGTTAAAAATGTGTAATTAGTAGTTTTCTGACAAGTGGTCTCAGTTACACACTTTTGTATTTTCTTCTTAAGTAGACTGTAACAATTAAAAACACAGGTGTAAAAATCTTGAAACTCGGTAAATAATCTTCACCACCCAAGAAGTATCAGCACTTGCATCTGCAGGCCCACCCTATCTGTTTGTCTCTTGCTAGCATGGATCCCCACAAAAATTATTCAGTCATGATCAAGCTTTATCAATATGCTCCATAGCCTTGTGCCAGGACACTTGAAAAGAGCCCACACCTCCAGCAAAGTGGCCTTCATCAACAGCTTTTCCATTGTGGCACAGCAAGGCTTTCACCAGCAGCCCTCTGTGGAAAACAGCAGTGCGATTATGGCCCCTCCACACCTGACATTAACTTAAATTCTGGGTGTCTGCCTGCAACACACTACTAACAGGCAGCAGCAAGGACATGCGCACTTCCAAGCTGCTAAGCATATCTCTCCCTTTGACACAGCCTACATCAGTTATGTTGCTTATTGAAAAGTTTGTAGATGACATCAATGAGAACATAAGCAAAAGGTACTGGAGAGTGTAGAAGCAAGTGTGTTAGCCACAAGATGCATCTGGGCAAGGTAACAAGGTGTATGGATAGGGGAAAATGCCAAGGATGACCAGCTTCTGCCTCCTGTCACTCAGGACAGACTTGCTTCTACCATCTCTCTGATAGACCAGATTCCTGCTTCCCTTCTCCAGTCCATCTCACAGAATAGGACACCTTGACAGTTTGAGGGGTGCAAACTCTACATGTGAAAGAAAGCAAAACTAAGTCTGGTGTGAATGCTTCTGTTCTGGAACAAAACACTGTTAACCCTCCTACATCAACCCTCATGCAGCTTCCCAAAGTCAGTGTTTGGAGCAGGGGTCGCAATGGCTCTGCTTCACACCTGGATGTTGCCACAGCAGAATTGTGACTTGGTCCCCAAGCAGCTGCCCAGAAGGCTAAAGTGCAGCTATACCTATTGCTCAGGATACGGGCTGAGCTGTGCCTGAAGGACACTGCTAAGACCTCTCTGCTGTTCCCAAAGCACGTCACAGGCTCCAGTTCCTAATGAACCAGAGTAACAGACCCAACTTAAGACACAAGGCAGGGAAAGCATCCTTATGCTACCTGATGTGTTCTCACGCAAGCACACTCTCCACATCACATATACTTCACTTCTATACCAGCAAGCTCTAGCAGGACAGTCCTGATGTTTTTCTTCTCCAAGAGCCCTTTCAAGGACACAGTTCTCACCACTTCCCAGCAGACCTGCCTCTGACCACCTTTAAAAAGCTAGCTACAGTTTGTTGTATAGCCCCTGTCTCTGTCATTGGGGATTCCCCTCAACAGTTTTCTCATGTGTCTGTGCTCTTTCTCTGGTCCCCATTCACAGCATTTCCCCCCACCACTGCCACATTCCTTTCCCACACACCCACCAAATTTCCTGCTAGTCCAGCGCAGCTCATCACCCTTGGTCTCGATGATGAGATTAATGGCTGCGCTCTTGCTGAAGTACTTCTGCACCATCTCCAGGTCCCCAGTGAAGAGCGCATTCTGGACCAGCAGGTCCCGGCACTCCAGTGGCTCCTTGCGGCTGTTTGGGCATCCCTGGCCAGCCGGGCTCAGGCTGCGCTCACGGTGGTTGTACCGGGGTCTTACATGCTGAGAGTACTTCCACTGATCCATCTGCTCCTCATCCAGATGCAGTGAGCGTTGAGTGGCAGAGCTAAAGGGAAAAGTGCAGTCCATCATGAGGAACACACAGCACAAGCCTAAACTTTACAATAAACAAGCTGGAGCCAAGAGCTTCTTGTCCAACGCTGTGTCCTTTGCAGGTTGCTCCCGAGTTCCAGATCCCCAGTGCCTGGCTGGATTCAGGCACAGGCCTGACTCACCCAGTATAAATAGTCCTGCCTGGCAGCTCCCCTACAGCACCTCCCCGCCTTCCAGGAGTTTATTTTCAGCTGCTGGATGCAATCACCAGCACAAACTAGGCACAGGACAGGGGTAGCAGGCATCCCAAAACCTTCTCTCCATGCTTGCTAGTTCACTCTGCAAAATCTCTGCTCTGCATTGTGCTCCCACCTAGGAAGAAACAGAGCAGAGATGAGGGTGATAATGAGAGGCCTGCAGCAGAAGTGGTATCAGAAGTCATAAGGGACTGAGTACTGAGGTCTTCCCTTCAGGAAACTCCATAGAGACTAAAAAAAACCCTCACAAGCCCCACACACTGCTCTGGGAACCCCAAAGAGCACTAGGGCAGTGAGGCTGGCTGCCTGCACAGCATTGAGCAGAACAGTATGTGGGCAAGCCCAGGGAAGAGCAGTTTGCATGAAGTGAACCAAATTTCCTGGCACTAAAGACAGACTCCCAGGGAAACTTCAAGAGGTTGGCAAGTGTCTTCAGGTTTCTCAGTGAGGTATACCCAGCTGTGCCATCCACCCTTCCAGCCATAGGGGGTCACATTTTGAAGGATGAAAGATGCCACATCCCCCTGCCCCAGTCATTGCAGATCACTGTAGGACATAGGGTGGATCTTGTTAGCTAGGATTTGAGGTAGCTTGACATAGGTTTGGAACCTGTTAAATGTTTTTACCCTCAAATTACTCTCCTATAACTAACTTGTTAATTGCTGCGTACCTGCCAACATGAGAACCTTCCAGCTGGGCAGGCTGTGAGTGTCAGCAACAGCCACTTGTCAGCTGTTGCACGAACTTCAGCCAGCCACTGCTGGCTATTCTCTGCCCCATCCTATAACTGACAAGAGTCTGGGGGTGCTGGGTGACACACCAGAGACCCCACAAGAGGCTCAGGAGTGCCTGCTGAGGGCTAACAGCAGGGAGCCCATGGCCCTGCATCCAGACCACATACCCCCAGCCGGAACTACTACACTGACCCACCGACTTTCTCCTGGACCATACTGTCCCACTGGAAAGGGAGCTTCTGTTAGAAACCATCACATCGGCCCACCTGATGTCTCTTCTTGACTGCACCATCTATCAGACAAAACAGGCAGGTTGTGTCACTTGTTAACATTAAATGTATCTGTGACTAAAAGGTGGTTTTTTTTTGTTTTAAAATCTAAGCCCGTTTAGTCTTTATCCTGTCATCCTGCTTTCAAACTGTGACAGAATTCCTTCTACTGTGGTTGCAAGTGCTGATCAGACAGGGAGCTGGGCTTTGCTTGTATTCCTTTTGGTGGCTGTTTCTGGAGCAGAGAAAAGGACTATGTAAGAACTGGGAAGCCCAAAAGGATCCATGAACCAGTCCCAGGTCTGCTGGCTGCCTCAAGGAGCTGCAAGACAAGATCCCATTGCCACTGCACAGGTAGTCTATGCCCATAAGCAGCTTGCAGCACCTCTCTGGTGTAGCACTGGGGGCACAGGCACACTTGTTCCTCAGAAGGACGGAGTGGTCATATCTCCAGTCCCACTTTGGAATCCACATTCAAGCTTAATGAAGCAAAAGCCCAGGCACAGGAGTGAGAGGAGGGCACATAGAGAACACACTGGCCAGAAAGATCTGCTGATCTTCAGAGGGGGCAGTTAGTGGTTCCTCCTTGCACTCCTCTGCCATTGTCCCATTTGTACAGCAAGCCCAGCACTGGGCTGACTGGGTCAAGAACTACCAGTCCAACTTAGCCACTCAGAATGGCAGCAGATGTCACTGCTGTAAGGATTTCCATATAAGCTCTGGCTTCCCTTCTCCAGGCACAACCACAGTTCAAACACACCTACAGACCTCTCCAGGCTTCACTGTGCTCACCATACCACAGAACCCCTTCACAAGCATATCCGTACACATACATATCCAGTAGCCTCATTTTTCTTCAGCGCACACATACACACACTCCCTCCCCAATCAGTGGTTTGTCCCCCTTCTGCAAACACATGCTGGCCAAAACTGACAAACAGCTGTCCTGTCCCAAGACAGCATGTACAGAGCTCATCACAATTATTTATTCCCTTTTTTCTTTTCTTGTCCTTCCCCTATGCCTGCTTCACTTCTGATGTCTCTTGCACTGCCTGGAGCCACCTTTTACCCAGGGTTGTCTTCATTTACTAGTCCTGAAGAGAAAGCAAGTATGCAGGGGGTAAAAACAAGAAAAAGAAAAAAAAAAAAAAAAAGCTCCAAAGGAGCATCACAGCACAGGAGACAGAAACAGGTTTGGGGCAGGAGGAAAGGCTGGCCATTTGTCCAAAGCACAACACAAATGGGACAGCCAAGCCGAAACCAACCAGAGAGGAACAGTCAAGCAGAAGAAGGCAGACCAGGCTGAATTACCTGTGGACTCCACCAAGCTCCCCTCACTGTAGATGGGGTTTATCTTGCTCAGCAGCTGCAGAAGCTCACATGCTTCCACTACATGCCTCTTGGGCAGCTGCAGCATGTAATGCTGCCAGCACTGATGCTCACAGCTTGCACTATGTGGCCTTGGCTGCAGCCATCTGATACCTTGACCAGGGCTCTGAAGTTCAAGCTGCTGGAAAGGACATCCCTCTTGCTTTTGGATCAGCCATTGCCAGGTCTCTGAACAAAGGAGACAACAGCTCATGAGAGGAAAGCATAGCAGAATGGGTGGAGGAAGCATGACAGAGAGCAGCCAATCTCCTCTGGCCAGATGAGGGACTCAGTGCAACAGCCCTAACTCACAGGAGCCCCTGAGGAGATGCACACGTGCCTTAGGGCACTTGGAGTACAGAAAAGGCTGAATTCTCTTAAAGATGAGGAAAAGGAGAAACTAAGGAGAAGTCTTAGTTCCTTTCCAGCCTGTCTTTCCAACTCTTGCCGCTCCTGCAACTGGAAGTGATGAGGTCATGCTTCCCCGAACCATGGCCCTGGGCACAAAATCCAAACCTAGTCTTTCACCCACAGTGCTATTCATGCAGTCTACAACCATCCAGGAAAGGGGTCTAGAGGAACACCCTGGCTGCTGAGCTGAGGCCAGGTCCCTAGCCAGCATATCCAGCACATTGGGAGAGGGCAGGCAGTGCTTTTCTACTCAGGAAGTTCCACAGACCTTGAGATGAGAAGGTGCATGTTTCTTTGCACCCGTTGCAACAGCTACTGCTATGGAAATTTCTTCTTGTCTCCATGACTGACAAAAAAAAAAGTCACACAGAATACAACCAACCACACACACACCCCGAAAAATCCACTCACCTCCTCCCAGCAGAGCATTTCCTTCATGTCTAGCAGGACTCTGGCACCTGCTCTGGCCCCACAGCAAAAGAGGTCCCTTGCTCACTCTGCTTGACAGGTGACAGGAGGGAAGTCAGGACCATCTGTCCCCTCAGCACTGTCATCTGGCAGGAGTTACCCAACTACTGGCACAAGGCTTTACCTTCAAATCCAGTTCACTGAACCCAGTGCATGCACCATAGCGGGTTGCATAGCCAGGGTGGTGAAAAAAGCAGACTCCTCGCTGTTTTTTTATATTACTTTCATATCAGATGCACAGGGGCTGTCTGATGTAGCAATCAGCAGCACCCAGTCCTCCATCCCCAGTTACTTCAGGGCCTTTAGCAAGTCCTTCATCAGATGCTTTGGATCTGCTTGTGAGGAAAAGGGTCCTCAAAGGTACAGAGTGAATGGGATCATGTGCAGTCCCATGACCCATGACTGATCACAGGCATGTACAAGGATGGTTCCTTGTACATCCAAGGAAAGAGGATGTACATCCTTGAAAACTGCATGTAGCAGTTGTGTTCACTTATCAGTCCTCTTCTAAATGTTGCTGTTATTGCAAAAGATTTGTTTTTGCTTTTACTAAATCATTTATTTGTTTCATCATTAAGCATGCCTTGTGTTGGGGGCCAAGATGAACAAATTGAAATCAGAAAGCTTACAGCATATTTCTTGTATGGTATAACAGCTCATGAGAGACATTTTGGAATGTCATGTATTCAGACACTGAAGGAGCTCAGAGGATCAAGTTCTGGCTGCAGGTTTGCATGGGGTCAGCAGCTGACCATTACTGGGAAGGCACTCCCTAGAGTGTGCACAAGCACCTATCCCCTGCCAGAAGCAGGGACCACCCCCTGTTGGTACATCTCCAGAAGTCACAACTTCCCCACAAGAGGCAGTAATTAAGGACAAAGCAAGGAGAACAAAGTTGAGTTGAGCTCCCTTACTTAGGTACATTGTGAACACTCCACTGATTGCTGACAGGAACTTGGATGAAGGCATCATCAAACCTTCATCTTGTTCCTGGTAAGCAACCCCAGACTCAGTGAGTTACTCTCAAGAATTGAGTACAAGGAGCAGGACACAGCTCCACAACAGATGGAAAAGGGAAGGTACCACAGACCGTGTTTCTGATTGCATCCTTTCCCTCACCCCAACTGTACCACCCTACCTTCATTTCCCAGACTTCTCCCTCACTCTTCTCAAGCCCTGGCCTAAACCTTCTCTCGCTCTCGTGTGTGCTCGTTCCCTTCCAACCCCTTTCATGGTCCTCTTGGCAGCCAATGTCACTGATTTCATTCCTATTTTTCGTCCTCTTCCTTGCCTTTCGCTTTCTCCTTCTTATCCTCTTTCTTATTCTTTCTCCCTCCTCAGTTTCCATTTTATCCAGTTCACCTTTACCTGCAAAGGCCCCATGCACAAAGGAACTATTTCCCATACGTTCCTAGNCAAAAAAAGGGTCCCTAACAGTCAGGGACAGTATGAGTGTTCCTACCAGGGCCCTGCAACATATCCAGGCTCAGTGCAAAGCACCACCTTGCCTCAGATTACATCAGAGTTAGCAACCCCTCGGCATAAGGCAGAGGCCCAAACCCTCCACCCTGAGATCATCTCACCACATACATTTACCAAGTGCCCTGGAAAGTCAGAATCAGCAGCCTTGGGACAGAATGGGGAGAACCAATGCCACCTCCTGAGACCATTTGCCACCTCAAACACAGAGAGACCCCATGTTTTATATCCTGCCCTTCTTCCTGTGATTTAACAACCTCTGCCCCCACTCTAGCTTTGCTTCTGCCCTTGTACCTGCTCAGGGGTCTTTTCTGAGAAAAGGATGCTCCCTCATGCCTAGCACCTCCAACTCATGCAGCTTCCGATGGACATTCAATAGCACATGCTGGTACTCAGCTTCATAGTCAGCCCAGTACAGCTGCTGCAACTCTTCCCCCACCTGTGCCCATAGCACAGCAGCTGAAAGCCTTAGGGTTGCAGGGTCTGAAGCCTGCAAGCACACAAGCGCAAGGGCTTGCCAGAGAGTAGGCACAGCTCTGTATTGACCATGGAGCACAGATGAAGGACAGGACACCTGAGAGACAGTCCCATCACCAGGCAGGCTCAACACATCCCCATTCCAAAGGCCAGTACCCCACTGTCCTGGCCATGTCCCTTTCTCCTCTTGCTGCAGATGACACCCGGCCTGTCTTATCAAGTAAATTTCTCCCTAGTGCCAAGCAGAAGCAGCCATGGTGGGGAAGAAACATTAGGAGCATCAGAAAGAGGTTGTGTGGGGAGCGAGCAGCGTGCGTGTAAACGAGCCTGTAACGAGTTTGTAATATGCATGTGTGGCACGGCCTGCGCAGCGTCATCACAATGGCATAGGCACTTTCCCGCCTCATTGCCTCCCAAATGGATTTTAAATATCATTCCGAGGACACAATTATTTAAAACGCTGAACTAAACACTCGCTAATGGGAAAACGGCGTGTGGCCTGCAGCAGCCATTCCTCATGGGGCCACTCTGCCCATGTCATCCTTTCCTCCAGCCCCACACCCTGCATGGGGCCACATGGAAGCATCCTCCTCCTCCCACTCAGAGACCATATAGGGTACCACTGGGTAACTCTCCCAAGCCCATTGCTTACATGGGAACACCTCTTTCACCCTCCTTCCATTTCTGTCCTCAGGCCACAGAGAAGCACCCTGCCCTGCCCCAAGCTTGTCAGCACCAGGGGCATAGCAAGTCAGCCACTGGGGCTCTGAGAAGTCCCTGGCTGCAGCTCCCTGCACAAGTATCAGGACCTTACCAGGCAGCAGGTCTTTCAGTCTTCCTCCGTGTTTGGCAGGAGGCAATGCAGGGCAAGAAGAGGCCATTAGAACAGGGATGCTTTCTGACCCACATTGTTATCTGGCCCCGGAAACTACAGATATCAAAGATGACTGACTTTCTCACAAAATTAACTTGTGAATAACTTTCCCATCCCCACTCCACAATCTTGGGCAGGGGAGATGAAGGAAGCAGCATTCTTGTTGGCTACATCCAAGACTCTAGAGTGAACAGGGTATGAAGAGAGACAACAAACAAGGAAACAAACTATTTGCAACAATCCTTGCTGGGAAGAGAACAGATGGAGAACAGCTCCAAGAATGCCACAGATCCTCAGTCCCTTTACAGCGCTGGCAGTATCAGGAACAACAAAGCCTCAGACAGCAATGTATGTGCTCATGGGGGAGTGTCTGGCTGGCCTTTGATCATCATTCATCTCCCATTCTCCAGGCAGGGATTCTAGGCCACCACGAGTTACGGACTTACCATTATTCAGAGACAACAGCCTGTCTCAGACCAAACCAGAAAAGGGAAGGGACATAGACCAACAATGTCCCCACGCTCCATCCGCAGCAGCTGAGCACAGAGAGGATGAGAGTCACTGTCCCTTGCTGTGCTGGAACCCTGGCTGCACTTCAGAGGTTCATATTTTAACAGCTTTGGCATCACCACAGCTATCCATCACCAGCTTGTTTTCCTCTGAGTGCTGAACCATTCCTGCCTATGCTATTTGGAACAGCATCTAATGATGCACCAGAGCAGCCACCTGGCAGCACTGCTGCCAAGGGACACAACAACATGGAACGAGAAATGCGTGCAGGTCTGCACACTGGTGCCAGCCTCCATTGCCCAAAAAGCTCCGGACCTGCACCACTCATCATAGACCAGAGAGATGTGTCCCTTGGTCCCCCACCCCGTGAGAGAAAAGAGCACAGACCCTTAAGTCATTGCTCTTTTGCAAAAAGGAAAGCAGACAACACAGGAATTACTGATATTTTTATGAACACTTTGCTTGATTCAGTTTGTCACACTATAGTGTTCTATTGGGGGATTTGAAAAGTGCACCAAGCCAAAAAGAGAGGTTGCGTCTGGCCCACGGGCATGTACAGTTTGGTAAGAACAAAGCAGGTGGACATGGGGCCAGGGATGTGTAATGTGACAGTGCTGCACTGCAGCACTAAGAGCTCACTGGGAGACTTGTGAGGACACAGGCAAACTTGGAAAAAGACAGACTCACACAGACTGAGGCAGTCCCAAGACACTTTGGAAGAGTACCCGCATGGGCTCCAAGCTAACGTTTGCTTTTTACTGGCTTCTGGGTCATTCTTACAGTGACCAGTTTCCCTGCTGGTTGGCACAGCCTACTCCCTCCTCCCAAAGCAACTTCATTCAGACCTCACCTGATCCAACAGAGCACCAGGGCACAAACAGAGCATAGAGCCACAAGTCCAGTCTGGAAGAAGCTGAGCTGTGATGCTGTCCTCACAAAAGCCTCGGAAAAGCATGCAGAGTCGTCCCTCCAGAGAGAGACCACATACAACATCCTGTGCAGGTTTATCAGGGCAGCTCCACATGGTTATCCTGTGGGGAAACAAACACCATGACCCCTGCATAGTGAAGGATGAACCTGCCCCCATATGGGAAATGCAGAAAAGACAATCTGGGCAGATTCAGTGCAGAACTCACCGTTCCAAGACCAGCCATCTTCTGCCTCCCAAGCTTGGTGCATCTGCACTGTAGGCCCTTCCAGATCCGCGAGGAAACAGTGATGTAGGAGGGACATGGGGCCAATCACCAGCTCCATCCTTCTCAGCCTCTAGGAGAAAAAAAAGGGTTGGGGGCATGAAGCAGGAGTGGGATACACAGATTGCAGCAGTATTGGACAATCAAGCACCTGCACCACTAAAGCCTTACTCCTTTTTGGCTCACCCAGTGCTAGATGCTCTACCGGACACTTCCAGGAGACAGCCACTTTTGTCTCCCAGTATAACAGCACCTTACCCACACAGCGTGCCAGCTATCTGCTGAGGAAGCCAGGCTACCACAGAGAGAAAGTTACAAGGTCCACAGGCAGCCTGCTTGGAGCTGGGTAGCACCAGGCTCCTGCCCATGCTGCAGAAATACATTTGAGATCAGGTAGTCAGAGAGAACCACCTCCAGGGCAGAAGCAGAACTGCAGTTCCAAGCTATTTGTGAGCACTCTCCATCCCCCAAAAAGCACATCCTGCGGCTAGGGAAACGAGAGTGCTGCTGGGGAGATGCAGACACTGTGGCGTAGGGAGCACCAGAACAGCCCAGGCAAAGAGAGGGACTACTGAACTTTCAAATGTAAAATGGCAGCGTGCTCACAATCCAGCTCTTTGGCTGGACTCTCCCAGGCGTGTTTTCGATGCTCCACATCCCGTTGAGGCTCCCCCATGAACCTGGATCGCAGGCAGCCCAGACACATCCGCTCTGCCACCTGCACCAGCTGCACAGCTTCCCCACATCACGGCTGGCTGCAACTGCTGGAGGGAATAAAAAGACTACAACCCTGTCAGATGAGATGCTGCTCCAACACCTGTGCTCCAGACCAGTTCCAGCTTGTAAGGCAGGGCATTATGAGGAAAAGAGCACTCTTTGATGTTGTCCTAGAGTCAAAAAGAAACAGAGCACCCAGTACAACCTTCCCCAGCCATCTCCACACCAGAGCAACAGGGCTGGGACCAGAGGTGGGTGATGTGTTCGGTCCCAGTTCTGCCACCTCCTGTACTCTCTGGGAGCGTCATGTGTATCTTTTGTCCGTGGCCCACACTGCGGAGCCAGACTGACCCCAATCACACAGAGACAAGCACCTGTCATGGCTCCATAGCTCATGAGACTCATCACCACCTCATAAGCCTTGTGAAGTCCAGGACTGCCCCACATACGGTCACCTGGGCTCCACCACAGCTCTGGTTCCTCCTGACACTCCTACCCTCATTTTTGCTGCCACTGGAAGACCTTGGAATGGGGGCATCCAGTCCCACCATCAAGCTGGCAAAGGACCTCCACTACATCTCAGCCTAGAACATAGCCCACATCTTTCCTTCTTTCCACCACAGATCCAGAGGCAGCAGCTCAATGTAGGAACCCTAGGGCAGCCTTCCACATCATCTCACCACCATTAATCTGGACACAGCACTCACTCTCAGCCCTTTGGGCTGCACAAGGTCCATCTAGACCACTACAGCAGACAGAATCCATTAATGCTCCCTTCAGGGCCTTGACTCACTCACACATGAAGTACCTGGGGATACAAACTTCCCTGTCAGCCTGAGGAGAAATGGACAGGACCAGTCATTAACATAATGGTCTGAGGCAAAATGCAGGACCCTCAGTCCCAGCCCAGCTTATAACCCTGGTGAACAAAGTTCCCTCTTTAAAGCCATTGGAAGCAAGAAGAGATGAGATCCACAAGGTCTAGAAAGAAAATCTTCGTGTCTCCTGCCAGTCCAGCTCCTTTTTGCACTATTTCTTTTTACCCATACGTGAAAGGGAGAATTTGCAGGTTTTGTTTTTATTGTTGCATCAAACTGAATACCAAATCCTGCAGGATTCCACAAGAAGTAGAGTCGCCATTGATGATCTGTGTTAACAACTTGCTGAGAACTGTATAGCTCAGAAATATCCACCTGCTATTGGGTGCTCCAGATAACCTATAGAGCTAATTAAAACCAAATCAAATCTTTCTAAAAATTAAAAATGACAAGTCTGTGACATTATCTATCAAGCTGATGATTTAGTGCAATCTTCTCTCCATAAACCATTTCAATTACTTACGTTCCAACCCCTTAAGTTATTATCTAGCAAGTCTTAGAGCAGTATTTCCTTTATTTTGGCTGGAATTAATACTAGGATAACTGACCCACACCTAACCATGCTATCATCCTTTCCCAGAGTGGAACATTTCATTCTTTAAGTTAGGAAGAAAGTAAAGTAAAAATTCTTTACTTGAGATTTTCTGCTACTCCAGGTATTTTTATTTATTTGTAAGAGTTCCCTGGTCTACAGGCATTTATTAAAAGTTCTCTTCAAAACCACATAAGTCATGGATGTGCTGAACTGCTATTTAACAGCTTTCTTACCTGTAAGTGGACAAGGAAGTAACTTCTTTTAAATCATATTTTTTATTAAAAGAAAAGTTTATTAGAAACAGCTGATATCTTTGTATTCACGGTTTGCTCTGTCATTCCAGGAATTTTTTGTTGTTGCTCTTTATGTGGAGAATCTTGTATTCATTTACCACCTACACACGTTTAACCTCCTTTATGCTGAAAGTCAGCAACCATTTTCCACCTGCTATCTACACTACTTTTTGATATGCCACCCACCAACACCCCAGTTGCAGCTTTCTCTGAGCCAGGTTTGATTTTCAGATTACCTTTCAGCTCCCTTCAACAACAGATCCCAATTCTGTATCTATAAGCATTGGACAAGCATCTAGAAAACTTAAGATCTTCCTCCCTCCCTTGAAACTAACTTGACAGAAAACCTGACTTACAGTTTCCCTCCTCTGAAGTGTGATGTCATTAACACACCAGTTTTCCCATCTGCTCATCATGCTTCTGATGAGAACAAGACCTTAAAGAGCACCCAACTTCTAAGTCTAGTGGATAGCTCATCCTTATTCACTGTGAAAGGGCAAGACTATGGTAAGTAGTTTGAGCTGCAGAAGGTTGTAATGGAAAATGCTGCAGAATATTTAGGCATCACAGCAACTTCATCAGCTTGCATCCAGCTTCCAGGTTGCGCTCCCCACACTGAGGTTTGCTTGTAACTTCCACACCTTAAAGAGGAGCACAAGAAAGGCAATTCAACCAGTACCAGTGTGATAAGCCATGACAGGTCTGCGCTCAGTCCTCTTTTTGGATCGCTAGTTGAAACCCACCCAACACACCTTTAGGTGGGCCAAGTTCCAGGCCAAGAGCTCTTAGAGTGGCTGGCAGCACCCCAAAGCCACGCTTCACCTTTCTGAACACCATCATTCTTCCTGCTCCGGTTAGGACTAGCAATTTGCACACTCGCCCCTTAGGAAACTCCCAACAGGTCCCTGAAGAACCAGCACTCGACATTTCTTCACACCGGGGAGAGCTCCCACGTCCTCCTGCTCCTTACCCGCGCTTTGCCACCGAGATGCAGCACCGGCGAACACGGCGCGGTGCCCGCAGCAGCGGCCGCGGCCAGGGCGGCCCCGACCGGAGCCCGGCGGGCAGCGACAACCTCGCGCGTTCGCAGCAGGACAAGGGCAGGAACAGGAGCGGCGGCTC
>VXAA01002190.1:23635-37426 GCA_013399115.1 Anseranas semipalmata | reverse complement strand
CAAGTTACCACCCTGGGGTCTCATGTTGCATGCCAGTTGCATTAGACTGAAGAGAGGTCCCCATGTTACTGCACTGGCTGTGGCATTACACTGCCAGGAGCCTCCGCACAGCCCCACAGGGGAAACAAGCCTACAAGGGGTGGAAATGCTCCCTTGCTCCAAGCCATGGCCACCTCTCTGAAGTCTTTCTCCCCAGTATAGGTTGAGAAATCTCAAAAACTACAGAAATTAGAAAAAAGTGTAATACTTACTCATAGGGCCAATGACAGCTGTTCCTGCCTTGTTGACTTCTACTCAATTACTTCCTTATGCAGGGCCATACACTAGAGTTCATTCTACCTAGGGAACCCTTTCTGATCTAGATCCATCTTATCTCCTAGTGCACAGTTTCTTCCCACACTCCATTTTAGACTCAGTTGGGGCTCTCCTATACCCTCTCACTCTTTTTACATCTCACTAAAAAGCAGATTTCCTCTTTACAGAATTAACATGCAATGGGCAGAAGTAATTTTACACGTGATGCAGTTTTAATAGTAGAGAAACATTTACTCACCTGCTTCAGCACTTTGTAGATATAGACTGAATAGGTTTCCTTTCTCTTAGGCTTCCTCTTGGCCTTCCTGTCTCCAGAGGTGGAAGCATGACCACGCTTCTTCCCAGCTTCTGCACTCATCTCAGCCTCTCCCCAGGCAAGCTCCAACAGAGCAACCAGCAGCTGCCATGGGGCTGGTTATATAGCAAAGGCAGCAGCCCCTCACCTGCCCCAGCTGCAGCCCCCGAGGAGCAGGAGGGATGCACATCTGCGACTGATGATTCCACTCGGCACTAAGTGCAGGGCAGCTGAGAGAAGCTTAGAAGTAACTGATTCAATTGAATGTTCAGACCTGAGAAGTTGTTTGAGGGTAACATGGGCAAAGACATGGGTGAGAACAGTAGTGTCCCACTCACATGGGACAGAAGTGACAGAGAAGAGCTATTTCTGAGTCCAGGGGTTTGGTGAAAGGAGGGTTCCCACGTTGGTGGAAGGGTGTAAATCAGAGTACTCAAGGTATTGTTTCCAGAATCAAATGTGTTGGGCCACCTCTGTGCTGTGGAACAGGTGGTGCAGTCAGCGGGGACTCAGTAAACGGAGGGCACACTGGTCTAGTGACTGAATGATAGCATTATGAATGTCCCAACAGCCAGTATTCCTCCCACATCTCAGCCAGCCTGGCTAGGTAGTCCTGCCTGCTTCACACAACAGGGCCTCTTTCAGAAAAAGGATGGAAGGGAAGCAATGGGAGGGGAGAGCTGACACCCTGAAGCATGTGTTTGATCTGTCTTGGAAACCAGTGATCACACTACTGGTGTTAATTATGATGCAGAAATTAGGCTAAAAAAAAAAAAAAGTACAGCAACACAGTAGAGCATTGAACAAAACTGAAAAGTTTTCTATCCGTTAGTCTAAAGAGAAGAGAAAATGAAGCCTTTCTGTCAGCAGGCACCACAACAGATACTCTGTAAAAGTGTAATACTAATATATATCTCTGGGTGGGGGGACCTCTGTACCTCTGTGTTGCCCTGCACCCTGTCTCCTGTGCAGGGGCTCACATCATATTGCTCACAGGGCACATCCTTAGCAAATCACATCTTCCAGGGCTGAGTCTGGGAGACATACTGCATCAGTCACTCTGTCAGTATGGCCAATAGCGTTTCACTGAATTCAGTTTTGTTCTAGGCCTGTCCTCATGGGGAGGCATCTGACTGCCCATCCCTAGTGCAAATAGATGTCACAGTGACAAATGGGATCTAAGTATCACAGAGGGGCTTCTTGCACCCAGCAACTGAAACATTAGTGAACACGTGGGACAGACTGGAACAGTCATGCCAGCACATCTGTGGAGGGGAACGGGCTTGGGCACAGAAGATAAGGGGTAGCGGGATCCTTCTGGGAATGGAAGTAGCATATACAGTGATGTCTGTCAACGTCAAGAGATGTTGATGGATGACTCATACTGGGAGTAAGGAGCAGGCAACATCACCACTTTTCTTTTGTAAGAGGCCATGCACTGGTTAGGTACAGCACAGGGCTTCCCCCTCTGATGTATGTTCTACCCACCAACTGATTTGCCAAGCTGTAATTGGCGGAGATGCTTGAGCTCAGGGACACTGTTCACTGTGACTGGAACTATTTTACCTTTTCCACCACTCAGAGCACACAAAGGCTCTTCAATGCTAATGAAGCTGTTAGCTGTTTTAAGTGATACCTCTCCCCAGCTGCAGTTGTGTCTGGCAGTGGCAGTTATACACACTTGTATTTTTTTTTGTTTGTTTTTATTGTATTGTTTTTCTGAGAAAATAGTTAGAAGGAAACCCTTTTGTGGACAAGGAGCAGTGACTGCATTGAACACAGGGATCCATCATATAGCAAGGATGGAGGCTCATCCACTGAGCAGTATAATCAAATTTGTGTTCCCAGATTTAGGGAATTAACATCTTCTTACTACTTTTACACACATCTGCTTCCCTGGATTGCATGTGCTAGAGGCTGCTCATTCTGGAAGCTGTGTGCTGGGCTTGACTCATCCTTGTGCTATTTTTGTGGTGTATGTATCGACCACAATGACGAGGGAATTCCACAACTGCACTTGAAGTTATATATGCCACTTCTGGCTGTAGCCGTGTTACAGGACAACTTCACTTTTAGACTACAAGCAAGAGTAATGGTGTAGAGACTCTAGGCCGCTTCTTTCACAGGATTGACCATCCTAGCAGATAAGGAGCAATTCTCATAATTTGTCTAGATACAGTTTTGCTTTTGTGCATGATTAGACAAGCCCTAGCTGAAGCAGTGCAAAATGTCATTGCCCTGGCTAGTGGCTGCCTCTCACACAGCAATCGGTACTCCAGACCATATGCCTGCCACAGTGTAGTCTAACAAACGGTCACCACTGAAGAGGTTTAAATCAAGGCTGAAAAACTAGATTGCTAAAACATGCATAAATATTCCATTTTACAAATCCTGGCACACTAACTCTGACCTCTAGTGCATTTACAGCTACTTTTGCTTTGAACATTGTAGCTATGGACTTGTTTGCTATATCAGAAACCTCACTGCAACTCAGAATTTCTTCTCTTCCTTTGTAGCAGCCGACAGCTAACACAGCTCTCCTATTTGCTACATCACCTACAAGAATTCCCCAACTACTGTCCATCATGCTGGCTCTCATCCCAATATTCCTATGCTCTCCTCAGAATTTACCATTCTGAGAACTCAGGCTAAGATTATAACCTGCATTTATTATTGCCACCATGGCCCATGACTACACAGATGTGAAATGTGGTGATAGAGTCGCTGCCAAGTCTTTGCTAAGTATAAGCAACAGCAGAATGAACAGATCTAGCCTCAGGCAGGACTTCCAGACCTCATCATTTTCATAGCTACTTTGCTACCCTTTCCAACTCACCAACATCTTTTTAAAACCTAGAGAGCAGAACTAACGAAGACTTGCATTCATCTATTCTTCTTTCAAATTCTGTGCTACCAGTCAGTCTTTACCCTAATTACTTGCATGAGGCTTGCCTTTTCCCCATCACTACCTCTGTCTGTTAGCTTCCAAGTATTACACTGTGACATATTTATTTAAGTGTCTTTTCAGTGCAATCTAAACATTTCTGCGTAACTAACTTGAACAGCATTTATATTGATATGCATTATTTTCTTAGAAAACACTTTTTTTTTTTCCCCTCTCAGATCATTGCTAAAAACACTGAAAAACCTAAATGTTCTTCAGTATCTACTGGAAACAGCTCTCCCTGTGACAGTTGTCCCGTGGGTGATACACAGTGCTTCTGCAGCAGCAATCCACAACTTCGATGGTCCCTTTGGAAAAAAACAAGGAAATACTTTGCTCAAAATGCCAGAGCCACATGCAGTTGGCATCTGAGAAAGTAATCCAAGAAAGTACAACTACATTTTTGTCCTGTTCTTCAACTTGTCTGCCAACATGTGTTGTTGGAGTAAGTTATTGGGCTACATGTACCTTTTACATGACCAGCGCTGCCATTCTTATGTGTCATAAGTAATTAAAATGATAACTCATGATCATAAGAAGGTATTTTGTTTGATTTGCTACTTTTAGTGCCTTCCCATTGTTTTTAAAAATACATGAAAATGTATTTTATTCAAGAAATTATTCAAGTTGCTGTGGCACAGAGTGCAGTTTGAACACCAACTTTTCTAGAAAATTGTTATTAAGAACAACAAAAAAAGTTAAACTAACTTTAGCTGATTAATCTTGTTTAGTTAAACCTGGAAGGAATAAATAAGTAATTCATAGTCCAAAAATCCTGATTTATTAAGAGCCTCATATTAGACCCATAAAATTCAAGGTGAAGGAAAAAACATGCATCTAAGCTGCTCTGTTGTAGAGAACACATGCTGGTATTCTACAGATCTACATTCTATCTCTAATTTCCAATCTTCAGAATCCTTTCAAGTCATATCTCTTAGCAAGAAAAAAAGCATGTGTGGCTTGCTCCCCCTTCTGTCATTAGCTGGAAAAACCAGTGTCCAATGTGTGGATTAGCGGTTTTCCTAGGTGCGAAGATCCTACTCTGCTCTGTACAATTCCAGAGCTCAGTACACACCCCTTCATTTATACCACATATTCTGGTCATAACAAGAGGACTTTGGTAATAGTGAAGAACTGAACTTTCACTTCGTATCAGAGGGCCTTGCATCCTTACTCATTAAGCTCAGTACTGGCTGATTTGCCCCAGCATGCCCCAATAACTACTACAGCTCACAAAACGAGACTGTTCTTCCCTCTTTATTGACTGATGGATTCTCAGGCAGATCTGTTAATTACACTGTTAAATAATAGTTAAAAACAAACCAAGGCCAGAGGAGTTTGAAGTGAAGTATCTAAACTGAAGCAGAAATTGGGAAGAAGGCGGGATAAGCTAGGCTGGGATCTCCACTTCTGTATCACTGCAACTCAGACACCCTAACTGCCATGACCCCAGACTATTAGATTCCAAGGCCTGGCTCAGATGGGACATCATCTAAATATGGAAATGGTTGCCCAAATGCAGCCAGATCAGGAGAGAAGAGATCTGTCCAGATATAGAGGTGCAAGGCAAGTCAAGGGGAAGCAGTATTGCAGCAATCCTAGAACACAGCCACAGAGATAGCAGCAGAGTCCCATTCCAGTCGGCAGGTGAGTGAGTCACATTGGCCACTGTCAGTCTCCAAAGAGAACACCTGACCGACTGCTCTAGAGCTCACACATTGTGGGTCTTTTTGGTGAGCTGCGGATCTTCATCCACCAGCTTTGACTTGAGATGTTCCTTATAGGCGAGGATGTCACCTTGCCATTTTGTGATTGTCTGCTTCTCACAGACCCAGATCTCCTGTGCAACCTGGAAGCAAATACACAAGGAGAGGGAGAAGAGGTTTATAGTGCAGCATTTTATAATTTTACCGAAATTATAAAATTAACCAAAATCTACTTTCTGAGGTCTGGTAAGGAAAGAGTCTATTAAGCTTCACACATTCAACTACCAAAGAAAAATAGCTGCAGTGAAATATCCTACCCGGTGTTTTCTGAATAATTTATATAAGATTTTAGAACTAACAGTCCTTGACCCCTCAACTTTTCCTTTTTTGTTCATGGACTAAGAAGAAATTCACTTCCTGATAAACTGGGATTTGAAAAAGGTAGTTCTTGACATGAACAACTTGGATATGCTGCACTGAAAAATAAAATTGTATCTGAACTTGCAGACAAAGCTATAGAAGGTAAATCAGCACCTGACATTTCTGTGTATGTGGAGCGACTTCCTTTACCTGTGCAGACTGAGTGATAAAAACTGCTAGAACTACTTTGGTATCATTTAAAACAATCTAGTTAAAGCCTCCACAGTGTGTCATGATTTCCATTGAACTTATTCCTCACTTTTAGCACTCTTTTTTTTTTTTTTTTTATTCTTTCAAGTGCCTAAATGTTTTCCAAGGCTAGGTAATTATTGCATGTGAACGTGGCAAGGGAATCATATCCAGTGATTTTTTTCACTCACACATCTTTTTGGAATAAGGAACAGCCAGTCAGTTGAAAGCACCTTGCCTTAATTACTCAAACTGTTGGAAAGTTGGTTTGCCAAAATTCACTACTCTTCTTACCTGCTGGATGAGTCTGAAGTCATGGCTGACGAGCATCATTCCTCCTTCAAATTCATTGATAGCATCTGCCAGAGCATCTATCGTTTCTATGTCCAAGTGGTTGGTGGGCTCATCCAGGAAAAGCATGTGAGGATTCTGCCAGGCCAGCCATGCAAAGCACACACGGCACTTCTGCCCATCAGAGAGGTTCCGAATGGGGCTCACCTGACAAACACAGACACCATCTGCAGCTCTGCAGGGAAACTTATAGCACCAGTTCTTAGACTGCCATGCTGACCACAAAATATTCACAGTTCAAACTGTGTTTGCTGCAGCTACATGACACAAGAGGACAAATGTATCAGGCTTACACCTAGACTAGGCTTCCTTCACCAGCAAAACAAGTGAATTCCGGGGGCTTCTGAAAAAGGGGTGTCCATATCAAGACCCAGCTTGTGTTAGAGGTTCCAAAGGGAAGTTAACTGAGATCTGCCTAATGCTCATTGCATCCTACAAGCCTAAACCTACTCTCAACTTCTTGAGTGACAAATGGAGAAGAACAGTGAAAAAAAATCAAGGCTGAACTGCAGTGATGAGGACAACTCCCAGCAAAATGTAATATACAGGAGCATGTCATGTTTAGACTTAGAGCACCACTAGAGATCCTACCCTCCCCTCTTGCTTGAACCAGGTGATTCCCACACCCAGCTGAGGACATGCTCTAGCATTTCTGACTGGCATTCACCTCAGAAACAGAGATAAGCAAGCTAGTTCAAATTACAATTGAAATATACTTGAGGCTAGCACTACGCTGCAACCTGTCTTCCTTCACCCAGGTTCTGAGGAGGTCACCCATTCCAACCCACATATTGCTGCAACACAAAGAAAGTTACTGTGAGCCACGAGTTATTTTTTCTCCAACTTAAAAGGACAGAGATGGAAAAAGCATTTAGATGCTGTGGTGCACCATGCTGCATACTGCATCACACTGTCAGACATCAGTAGAGCAACAGAAAATGCAGCAGCTCTGCTTCCCTAATGAGTAAAAAGAAAACCTCAACAGCTCATACTCACCTGCTGCTTCCCTGTCAGACCATATCTGCCAATGATTTTTCTCATCTCCTCCTTCTCCTTGATCTCTGGGTAGCATTTCAGCATGTACTCCAGGGGTGAGAGGTCTAAGTCCAACTGCTCTTGCAAGTGCTGACAGAGAAGAAAAGCCAGCTTCATTCAGGCTGTGCATGCCACCCACCTACCCCTTTATACCTCTCTGGTGCCAGCTAAGCAGCAGAACCCACAAGATGATAACCCCACCCCCAGTGCATTCACTGTGCCAAACTGTTATGGAAAGAGTCTCCGTTTCAGGAGCTAGAGTACTGCTTCAGAAGAGCAGGCTTGTCCAACACCAAGCACAGGGCAACCACCTCTCCTGTAAAAGGTGAGAGGCTAAACAGAAAGGACCACAGCAATCCTCTTTTCAGGGCAAGAACATTGGCTAGAGTCCATTCTGCCAAAAGAACGGTTCCCTCCCCAAGCTCAAGGCACAGAAGAACAGCAGCAGGATGGGCCTTAGAAGCAGAAATAGAGGGGCAAGATTCCCCACTCCTGACAGCTTTTTCCTCAGCATTTCATGTCCCTGGTTGTTGCTGTAGGGAGTACCTGATGGTATCTACCGATCTTCACATGTGAGTGCTTGCGAATCATCCCGTCTGTGGGCAGCAGCTAAAAAGGGAAGATAAGATAAAAGTATTTCACTGTGAAATCCCTCCTTTCACTGTATGCCAGCCATCTGGATTCTGTCTGAATATATAGCATGACAGAAAAAGCCCTATACTGCAGCAAGACTTCAGGATTTCCAAAGTCTGATGGGGGTGCTCTCACAAGTAAGTGCAGCTTTGTTGAAGACTACCCAAAGAATAAAGGGCCAGAACAGGATAGACAATGCTGGGAGCATACCTCTCCTGTAAGCAGTTTCAGCAGTGTTGACTTTCCAGCACCATTGGGTCCAACAAGAGCTACACGGGTATCCAGGTCAATCCCAAACTCCAAATTATTGTAGATCCATGGCTGCAAACCACATAAATCATGACATATTATGCCTTTCCATTACTACCTAGACTCTCCATGCTACACTTGTAAAGCTCTGTCTGCAGCAGACTCAGCATTAACACTGCCAAGACGTCTGATACACCAGTGATATGCTGCAGCCTGATCAGAAAACTTACCCAAAAGCCTCACATCCCCAAACAAGGCAGTGATACAAGTAATCTCCATACAACCCATGCATACTCCCTGTACTCACCCCATCCTTGGTGTATTTGAAGCTTACATTCTGCACCATGATGACAGGAGGGGGGATTTTTCCACAGGGTGGGAAATAGAACGACAAAGTCTGTCAACACAGAATATCTACTTGTTAGACACCCTGGAGCACAAGACGACCCCTGTTATTCCACTCCCCATTCCCTCTGGCAACTCTCACAGATTTATGCAAGTTCATCTGCTGGCTAATGATTCCCTATTTCTTTCCCCTTGAAGCAAATGGGGGCTTATACTCTTCAAACTAGCAGGAACTGCTCTGAGCATCCTCCCTGATCTTCTCCAATTTTTGGACATTCATTTCTGTGTCTACAAAATAGCCCTCATAGTATGACAAATCTCCTTGTCTCCAGTTGAAAAAATTGTCTTCTCTTTCTACTTTTCAGCATTATCCTATCTTCAGTACAGTCATCCTTCTGGCATCCAGAAGGGGATCCCATTTTTGCTCTCAGCTGTGTCAGCCATTCCTGCCATCAGCTAAAGTTCATTCTGCCTATCCAGCTCAAGTTTCCTATACTGATCTCTAGATGCAATCCCGTGTCTGATCCCACCTTATCGTTCACCACTCTCTCTGTCAATCCAGAAGCCATCATTTTTTGAAGGGTCTTCTCCTTGCTCTGAGCTTGCCTGGCCAACTTTGCACTACCATGTCCAAATCGCGCAATGTAATTCTGCAACAAAATACAGAGTTAGCCAAAAGCCATGATACAAAAGCTAAGGAGGTGCAGGGCTGCCCACATGAATGGGCAGAAAGATGTTCATGCAGCTAGGCAGATACCTTCATGTGTGCAATCTGATCTTGTTCCCAGTGGAAACGCTTCATTTGATTTTCTTCTAGTTCCAAGCGAGTCTTTACATACTGATCATAATTTCCCTAAAGAGACCACTGAACTTCAGACATGACCCAGAGGACAGTTCCTCTGTTTTTGTTAGTTGCACAAGACATCATTCACTCACCGTGTAGTACTTCAGTTTGCGGTTGTGCATGTGGATTATGTTGGTGCAGACACCATTCAAGAAGTCCTGGGAGTGGGATATCAGCACAAGGATCCGCTTGAACCTGTGGCACCACAAAACTTAATAGAGACTAAGCTAGAAAAAGAATTGCTTGTTGGCCCTGATGGTGACAACGGATTTACGTGCACCAGATCTCTCTTGTCTACAGCCAGATTAAGAACAAAAAGATAACAGTCTTAGAGATGCTTCAGGAAATTTGCAGTAAAGAAGCTACAGCCCGCTTTGTAAGTACGACACCCTTCACCATAAGGCACTCTTCACCCATATTCATGAAGAGTCAAGAGCTGTCTACCTTTGTGGTGGATTACTACTGTTATTGATGCAGAACTCCACTGATGTCACTCTTCTAAGAAGTTTCAACCTTTGCTTCTCATTTTCATCTTGTTACAGACTACCATCTCTTAGGTACACTAGGACAGGTTCCTCACCAAATCTATAAAATGACTGGTTAAAGTCTCCTCCCAAAAAGAGAGGTTCAAATTACTTTCCTAAAACATCACTTTCCTAAAACATCTGATATATAAAACACACATGCAAAAGGTCAACTGACACAGATGATGGAATAACCTCTTAAAATGACAAACCCTTCTCACATGCTTGCATCCACAGTCCTTTTAATGTACAACCCAGATAACCTAGACTTCACAGCTATTCCTAAACCTTGTCCCTTAAGCATGGACATTTTAACTTTGTTTACAAAAAACAGTTGCCTCCACATACTAGAACAAGATGAAACCGACAGACACTACAGTTTGTGAAAACAGAAAAACAATATGCAGAAAGGTGAGCTGGAGGCCAGGTCTAGAAAGCTCACACTACTGGTACAGCACACAGCGTACGTGGGCTGCCAGGTGTGCTCCTGGCTTTCAAGAAGTAGGTTTAACCTGTAGGTAAGTATAAACCAGTATTTCTCATTTCTTCCCTGAGGAAGAGACATGCTTGTCTTGAATTCATTATCCTTGCATCAAGAACCCTTCTGCAAAAACATGTAGCAGCAAGCACAAAGTATAAGTCATAATGCAGTATAGTTATGTAGCCACAAGAACTATAGACAGTTATTCCTGTAGCACTTGCTCACGTGCTGACAAGGTGTTCCAGCAGAAAACCACAACCCATGGAAGCTGCAAACTCCTTCATGCTTACGTTTTCAGCTCTTCCTCCAACCACACACAGGCATCCAAGTCAAGGTGGTTTGTGGGTTCATCTAGCAGCAGCATGAATGGCCGAATGAAGAGGGCTCTAAAAGGAGAGCGGAGATGACAGCACAGGGTAAATGCAGGTACCCAAAGCCTCTCAGCTCTGCTCTGAGTTCTCAGAACTCTGTATGTGGCTTTGCAGCATCAGAAGCAGACAGGCATTCTTCCAGGAGGCAGCAGGCAACATACCACTCACCTAGCAAGAGCCACCCTCATTCGCCAGCCACCACTAAAGTCCTTCAGCTTCTTCCTCTGCATAGCTGGTGTAAACCCCAAGCCATGTAGTATACGTGAAGCCCGTGCTTCTGCCTTGTCAGCGTCCAGCTCCTCCAGACGTTCATACAATTCCATGAGTTTCTCACACTCCGCTGAAAAAGAGCCTGTCTGTCAGCACTTCTAACAGTAATTGCCTCTCAAGCTGCCCATCTGTACAGCTGAGAAAGCTCATAGTCCATCTGCTTCATCACTGTTCAGCCCTATCCACTCCCATGCCTTAGACACTTCTTAAGAAGTTGCATGGGATAATTTCATCTAAAGAAATGGAATCCTATAGGACTTTTCCACTAGTACGGGGCAATTGGGAGAAAGAGGTACTGTAACATGTAAAAACTCTGCCAAGGAACCCAAGTAAGACCCTTTCTTCAGTGGGAAGTGAAAGGGGAGGAAATGTCCCTTGTCCACAGGGACTCTGAAAAGCTTTACCATCCTCATGAGCCAGACGCTCTGCCTCTCGTTCTAACATGGCCCTCTCTGTATCCACCTCCATCACACATTGTAGAGGGGTCTTGTCACTGGGAGGCATCTCTCGGGTCAGGTGATAGATGTCAATGTGCTCTGGAATGGGCACTTCTCGTTTCCCAATAGCCGACAAAAGCATGGATTTCCCTGTGTGCAGACAGACACTCCACAATTATTTGTTGGATTCAGTAAGATACGTCACAAAGAAATAGATGAGATGCAGTCAGATCCCATTGATTCTTTCCCTTTCCAACCCAAGAAAATCCTTGGGAATTTCTTTCCCATGAGGAATTAGAGACACAGCAGAGCCACTGCAGTTCAGCCCTTGCCCAGATTTAGGGAGCTTTATCTCTGCTGTATACTTCCTGTTGTCGAACCAGGTCTAACATCTGCTACCGGGGCACCAAACTCTAAAGACTTCTAACATAGAGGAAAGCAATGCACTCATCACTAGAGAACCTGAAAGTTAAACTACCTCGTCACTCTTACTAGCTCTTCAACTACACCCATATTCTGCATCTCTCCATGTACAGCATCATCTTCTCCAGAGATTATACAGCTGTTTTCCTGTTCAGACCAGATCACACACTCCCCGCTCCCCCATACTGTGCAAGTTCTTTGGCTAGTAGCATCTGCACTGGGTTTATTGACACTGTTAAACAAAGCCTGCAAACAGGAATCAGACATTCACAGATCCCAGGCATCTCACCCTACTCTCCACAGAAACAAGTCCAAATGCATAGTCCAAAGCCAGGATGCAACCTCATACTCCTTGTAGCGATCACTCTTGCTAGGTGGGGAGATGTGGGAGGTGAAGCTGCCATGTCCCTCCCATGTCTAACAGCCTTTTTTTCTGGTTTCCAGCCTTTACCACCTGAATCTGTCCAGCTTCTCAGCAGCGTGAGCTCCAAGAAGCCCATGTTTCTGTGCCCCATAGCTTACCAATCCCATTGAGTCCAATCAGGCCGTAGCGCCTCCCGGAATTCAGCTCAAGCTTTGTATCACTCAGCAGCTCCTGGCCGTGGAAGGTCAGCGAGAGGTTAATGATGTGCACATCAGTACTGTTGGGATGGGAAGCCAGCACTCCTGTGACAGCACGGGCAGCAGCTTTCTTTAATTCAAAGTCTTCCAGCTCCTTCGTAAGAGCATCCACCTCTATATGTAGAGACAGACCAGAAGTATTACTGATTTACAAACAAATGGGAAGCTATAAGACCCTAAACCAATATGAGCAGGACTACAAAAACAACCAGTGTCTCTGATTCTACAAAAATATTGAGGCCTAGAGGCAATGGTGCTCAGTTTTTCAGCTCAGCAAATGGATATAAAATGGTCTAAGAGGAACTTTAACCTGCTCTAAAAATAATAGCTGACCATTATAACCCTGTGAGCAGCCAGAACAGCTAGCTTATTATCCAAGTATGGTAGAACTAACCCTCCATACAGGAAGGGCTGGGGTGGGGAAAGGGCTTAAACACTTTTGGTTGCAAGTTTAAGGACAGGGCTGGCCTAAAGAGAACTTAGGTAGGAAATAAACAAAAGGAAAGATGACAGAAGAGAAGCAGCAACATGGGAAGAGTCCCTACCAACTTCTGAGAAGATAATGTGTCCACTTGTACGCCACCCCCCTCTTCCTCTTCTCCTACAGTATAAGCGAATCTTTCCTGTCTCCCTAACATTTCGTTTGCAGCCCTGAATTATAGTCCAATTTTCACTTCTTGGTGAGACCCTGCCATCTGAAGAAGAAAATAGCACTGAGAATCTTAGCAATGCTCCAGCTGCTCAGAGCAGAGACCTGGTGTTCAGACTGTTCATGTTCAGGCCAGTGAGGGATCCCGCCTGGCTGTCAACACCTAACACTCCCGGCAAAGCCACCTGCCCAGCAACACCACAACTGTCAGCAAGGCAGATGTGCCTTGGCCAAGAAGCAGAAACAACGTAAACTGCACTGACACAGGACCCCCTTTGAAAGCACCCACACTGCAAGTAGACCAGTTATGTAAATGAGCAAAGCAGATGAGTGCAAAGAGGCGCGAGGCAGCTTTATCCTGGGCATGTAACTATTTAGCAAGGAGCAGCCAATACGGAGTGTACGCTTTCCGACCCCATAACCTGTCTCCGATGCTTGCACTCGTTAACAGCCTCCCGTTGTCTCCCCGCACCTCTCAGCGCCTCTGCTCTCCGGCAGCCCCGCTGTGCTCGCCCCGTCTCGGCCGGGCCCCCTCCGCGCTCTCGGGCGCTGAAAGCGCGTGGCGCGCGCCGCCGCCGCGCGGCCCAGGCTCCACCAATAGGAGGGCGACATGCAAATCAGCCAGGGGAGCGGACACCGATTGGCCGGCTCGGTCCGGCAGCGGGACGGGCGGGCGCCGAGTCCCCGCC
>VXAA01002189.1:1242-24662 GCA_013399115.1 Anseranas semipalmata | reverse complement strand
CTCTACTCTGCTCTCATGAAACCTCACCTGGAGTCCTACGTTCAGCTCTTGGGCCCCCAGCCCAAGAACTGATAGTACCTCGAAGTACTCCCACCAGTACCTCCAAGTCCTCCACAAGGCTGCTCTCTATCTACTCACTGCACAGACTGTATTCATGTGTGGGATTGCCCCAACCCAGGTGCAGGACATTGTGCTTGGACTTGTTCAACTTAATGAGTTTCACGTGGGACTACTCACCACTGGTCTCCACCTGGACATTGAGCCATTGACTGCAACACTTTGAATGCGAACATCCAGCCATTTCTTCATCCACTCAGTTGTCCATCCATCAAATCTATGTAATGTTAGAGACAAGGATATCATGTGGGACAGTGTCAAATGCTTTGCACAAGTCCGGGTAGATGACGTCAGTTGCTATCCACCAGTCCCTATCCACCAATGCTGTAACCCCATCGTAGAAGGCCACCAGATTTGTCAGGCATGATCTGCCCTTAGTAGAAGCCATGTTGGCTGTCACCAATCACCTCCCTATTTTCCATGTGCCTTAGCACAGTTTCCAGGAGAATCTGCTCTATGATCTTTCTGGGCACAGAATGTTAGTGGAAATAAGATATACTATACCCAACAAGCTTTCTGGTGTCTCCTTAATTTATAGACACACTGGACTCTGATTTCATTTTCACTGCAGACTACTGATAGAAAAATAATACAGTAATATATTCTTAACCTCTACCACAACACACAAAGTCAATAAGAATGAGATGAATTTTGTAATATTATTTTTCAGGTGTTATATAGTCTCTATATACAAGTACTAATCATATTCACCATGCAAAAAACTCAAGTGGTAGTATAACATATCTGATCACTTAACAAAGTAATAATAATAACAAAAACAACTATGATACTATGAGTAATCAACCTAATTTCTACAGTCAATACCATAAAATTGCTACATCACAAAGCACAAAGTACAAGCAAGATAAAATTGCCAATCAGCACCTAACTTCAATTACTTTCTTATTATGGCAATCTCCATTACCTACAAACATGCAGAACAAACCTGCTGCTTCAGTTTTTGATGCATTTTTTTCTGTGTGTATGAGTGCTTTATACTGTATCTCAATGCAGTTTCTTATCCTGAGTTCACTTCACTAAACTGTTAGCCAGTTTAAAAAAAATTACAGTTTCAGTCACAAAAGAGAACATTGAAAAATGATGAAGCTGCACATAACTGCTCCAGCAAGTCCCAGCTTCATGGGCCACTACCATGGTTCTCACTTCGTGAACTGTGCTGTTTCATCAAGGAAAGTATCAAAAGAGCATCACCAAGAAATGACTACCAGGGCTTCCCAGCTATCTAAGGAAATCAGTCACAACACTGATGAATTCAAGTAATGATCAGACACTGTCCACTGCTCCTGTGAAAGGCTAAGTGTATCCACTGAAAAGACAGGACTGGAGTAATTGGATCATATGTTCATTATGATTAAAGCACAGCTGTAACCACAGAGACAAACTGAAGGAGCTCTAAGGTAAAAATAAGAAAGTGAACTAAAACAAAACAAAAGATATTATAGAGGTAACTCATTGCAAGTACAGTGGTACAGCTACCTTAAAATGTAGCACCAAATGCAAAACAAAACAAGTGGGAAATTATTTGGGAGTCCAGATTGAAGAAAAAATATGTACTACTAAGCCAATTAAAAGCCCAAGCATCATCTCTATTTCTGTACACCATGAACCAAACATGCAATAGGCATTCATTCTGTGTCAGATGGGGTAAATACAAATTTATCTCACTGGTTCAGGAAAACTGGGTGCATCCCATGAGGGCTCATGGACTTAGGCATGTCCAGTTTGCTTAAGTATTCCCTGGCCTGATCCTCTTCTACCAATGGTAAGTCTTCATTGCTGCAGACCTTCCCCCTGGTGCCTGGGTTTCCTGAAAGCCAGTCTTGCAGGTAAAGACGGAGGCAAAGAAGACAGTCAATATCTCAGCCTTCTATCTGTCTTGTGTCACCAGGTCCCTTGTCTCATCCAGCAATGGGCCCACGTTTTCCCTAGTCTTCTTTTTGCCATTTAAGTACTTACAGAAGCTCTTCTTATTGTCTTTGACATCCCTACACTGATTCAATTCCAGTTTTGCTTTAACTTTCCTAACTTCATCCCTGGATGCCCAGACAATGTCTATGTATTTCTTCCAGATTACGCATCCTTGCTTCCACCCTCTGTAGGCTTCCTTTTTGTGTTTGAATTTATCCATGAACTTCTTGTTCGTACATGCAGACCTCCCAGCATTTTTGCTTGACTTCCTATTCATTGGGATGGACCTCTTCTGAGCTTGGTGGAAGTGATCCTTGAGTATTAACCAGCTTTCTTGGACCCCTCTTCTCTCCAGGGCCTTATCAAACTTGTGACTATTCCAGGAAGATCCTTGAAGAAACCAAAGTTCACTGTCCTGAAGTCCGGGTTAGTGAGCTTGTTGTGCTCCCTCCTCATTGCCCTCGGGATCCTGAACTCCACCATCTCATGGTCACTGCAGCCAAGGCTGCCTTTGCCTTTCACATTCCCAACAAGCCTCTCATTGTAGGTGAGTATGAAGTCCAGTACAGAACCTCACCTTGTTGGTTCCTCTATCACTTTGAGGAGGAAGTTATCAATGAATTCCAGGAACCTCCTTCCACATACTTTACAAAGGCCATGTGCTTTGGTCATATTTCGGTGAGTGCTGTTCATGTCTTGTTGATAAAGGCACTGTTTTCCTTCCTCTGTTATTCTTCTGGTGGACAACCACATTTGTGCAGGGAGCATTTGTAAATTGGGCTTTCACATTCAGTCTTTCTACTCTCTGAACTCAGGAAAAGGGAACAGCAGCTGCTCGCATCCTTCAGGACAAGAAAGGGAAAGCCCTTGGATCCTGAACTCCACCAGATTCAGCTGCTTTAACTTATACTATATAATACTATATTATATATGTTTAACGTAATCAAATATGTATGTATATTGGGATTAGTCACATAACAAGAAAAACAATACTCCAACATCTTCTAAACCAGTAAAATACACTTGATCTATACAGTATTTCTGAATAGTAAATTCTGGTCTATCCTTGGGTATGGGATCCAAATATTGAAGTAGCAGTATCTGTCAAGTGAGGTAAAGAGCACGGTTGCCTCCTCCGGCCACTCCGTCTCTGGACCTCTCCTGCTTGGCTGCCTGGAGCCCAGCCCAGTGCCTGGGGACCCTGGGTCTCTGCCCAGGCTGGGGGACTTGGCTGCTGCTTTCCCTTTTGCAGGTTCAGCCAGTAGCAAAGCTGAACACCTATCCCAGAGACATACAGACACACACACAGACAAAGACTGGACACTGATGGTCACACACGCTGCCCCTGCCAAGGGCTGCCTTCAACAGCACTTGCACACAAGACTCACATAAAATATAGACAGCCAAGACCCAATCCTCCTTTCTGGCTGGTAGAGACAGAAGTTCACTAGTGCAGGTGCACACACACAACACTCTCCACGTTCATGAGCACACACACACTCACAGATCCCTTGAGTACCTGACATGGCCTGTCTGTCTGTCCAGCACCCCTGCCCAGATCCCAGGTCCCTTACCCATTTCACAGGTTGTCTACTCACCAGCTGATCCAGCTTGAAGGTTGCTACACACACACACAGCACTCACACACTCATCCCTCATGCACACCACATTTGCAAGCCCCACTGCACCCTACCAGCACAGACCCCCTTCCCACCTGCTACCCCAGACCTGACTTGAGACCCCCACTACTCGCTGGCTAGTCCAGCTTAAATTTTGCTAGCAAATACACACGTACATCCCACGTACACCAGATTTGGGGAAGATACAGACTCTTGGTGCTCTCCCCCAGCAGCCAACACCAGGCACACAGACTGTGACCCACAGCCCTGCTCCAGCCACCAGTCCTGCTCCACTCACGCACCTCACCCATGTTTTACAAGTGACCGATCTTTTTATACCTTTTTCTACCTATCCACCTCTTTGTGCCTCCTGCTGCCACTTCCCTCTGCACATCCCCATGGGTTTGCAGAACTCTACAATTTCCTGCACCCTCACAGACCAGGTGCCTCCTCACCTTCACAGATCTTATCAGCTGCAAAATCCAGGTTGATCTGCCTGGAAGTGACACCTGCAGTGTCACCCACCAACTAGTGTGACTAGGAGGTTTGTTTCTTGTTATTGTCTCCATTTTGTTTTTGCTGTGTCTCAGCATTTTACTCACTGTTCCCCTTCTGTTCTCCTTATCATCTTGATCCAGAGTTCCTCACTCAGACAACCTTGCCTGAATCAATATGCTCACATTCTATCTCTTTCCTTATCAATTAGTACAACTGGCCAGGTTTTCTGGTCATTGTCTCCCAGCTTAAAAGTTCTCCATCACTTAACCCTGCTGGACCAAACATTCCCACATTCTCCCATGCTTTCATCGATTAATGTGACTGACCAGGCAGCCAGTGCCTGACTGGTGCCCGTCACTGCCTCCCTTTCTTACAATCCCTTGTTGCCTTGGAAAAGATCCTCAACCAGATACCCTTAATGGAGCAGACACTCTCCTTCTACATACCCTGACAGTATCTATATATATTAAAAAATAATAATAATTAAAAAAAAAATGCTGTGATGCTCACTGCAACAGTTTTATGTTTTATAATGAGTTTTCAAGAAAATAAAGGGTATTCTTAAAAAAAAAAAAGTAGAGATGCAAGTACAGAAAGTTAGCTAAGTACAAAAACGTGCATGTAGTATGCATGTTTCATTCATACAAAGCAAGGCAGTGGGGGAAAAGGGAGCCTTTGTAGGATGTTTGTGCTTCCATTGTAAAAAAACAGCAAAAGAGAAGTCAGCAACCTCCTACAAAGGTGAAAACAATTTAATTTTAGATGGGACCAGAAGACTAGTTGCAGCTTGTTCAATATAATGACAAAAAAAGTATTTGGCAAGGGTAAATTAAAACAAAACAAAACAAAACAAAACAACAAAACAAACACATGAACACCCACCATGATGTATGTATATGTGGAATGACACATTTAAACCGTAGTATCTGAAAAAAAAAATGAAGAAAAGATACATACATTCATACTATTATTTTAAATTATCTTTTACTTCTTTACTTCTTTTTTCTTTGTTACTTAGCATGCAACTTCAATGCTCAATCTATCTGCAATGGCTATTTAATCTCAAATTACCTACTGATGTCCCATAACCATGCACCATGCAAAGTTTTAGCTAGATCTTCACTATTAATATGGGCCTAGCTCTTCAGATGTGTGCTAATTATGTCTGAGGAGCTAATTCTGTTTCAGTTATTAATAGGAATGATAAGGATGAGATATAGTGATGTAATTCTGGCATCTTGATGTAACAGTTTTTTTATTTTTTTGCAGAGGTGTACTTTTTTGATTCTTGCATGAATAACTTATATTATGCATTTATCCTATTTCAAGGCTATCAATAATTCAAAACATGACTTTTACAACCCAAGTATTTTCTTCTGGTTCTCAAGGAAATCGGGTTATATCGGCACCATTAAAAGAGAATGTAGGCCCACACACATTTATGACTTACAGACCACATGTGATAATTCTCATTGACAATTTCTGTTTGAGGCAGCTCGCTTTGTTGAGTTTTAGTACTTTAAATATACTCCTTAATAAATCCATGATCACGAAGAAAGGAAAGGCTGGCTTCATAAAATTACTCCATCATTATGTAGTTCAAGTGCAGCTGTGCATGTGCAAAGAACAGTTCCAGTCTCTTAAATCTGTACATCTCATCATACTAGTATCAGTAGTGGTCATCTACACTGGATGCCAAGGAATTCAAATGTAGGAAGCTTTAAATCTTTATTAAAAAATGGTGACATTAATATATTTAAGAAAGTGGAATTTGAAGTAACTATATATGGAGAAACTCTGACAGTTTTAAGCAGTTGTTAGGAAACCTACCCCACAGGAAGTAACTTTGGTTTTACGTCCTTTTCAGTGGAATGTAGAGAACAAGATCCTGGAGCTAAACAGCACAACAGTGCAATGAACCTTTGGTTCTCCAGTTCCACCCATGCAATAAGTAAATGTGCTTCTATTTTCATAAGCCTCCAAGAACTGAAACTCGTACTTGTTAGGAAAATGCCTGCAATACAGAGTTCAGAAATCCTACATTTTTAAGACAGGAATTTAGAACAGTTTGACATTCACAAAATAAAAATAAAAACACAGACTTCAAACATAAAATGTTGATAGAAAAATTAAGTTCAGATCCTTTTAGGAAATGGATAATTCTCAAAGAATTCAGACATTCATTTCATATAATCATAATGCTGAAATACTAAATGTTTATGAAATTTTCAGTTATCTTCAGACTTCCTTCTCTTAACTATATGTCATCATGATCTTATTCCTTACTCTAATCTTAACATTACAACTTTTCTGTAACTCCATGATCTATCTGTTACAATTTACTTTTCCTGTCTGGCTAATTCCATAATCATAAATAGTTAAATCTGCAGAGTTAAGAGGCACATGTTAAAAATGAAATATTTATCCTATTGTAGTAAATATCTTACCATTCTGTTATAGCCTAAGAACAACAACAACAACAAAAGCAACAAACAAAAAAAATCACAACATATTAAAAAACATAACAATACATATTTATTTTAAAATATTTACAACTACATGCAACTTTCTACATTACAGAAGTTAAGCAGGCAGAACAGGATACACAACATATTCAGTGATTTTTTCAGCTTTGTATAATAAAATAATAAGCCAATTTCTTATTGAAAAATTGAAGTCTAAAGCCACAAATGCGTTTAGAAAACTTTTTCTCATTTAAATCAATGGGAAACAGGTCTATAATTGTCTATAATTTAGTACACATACGGTATATTTTAGTTATGCTTGCCATCTAATGTTAACCACTGTACAGCATTAATATGCAAGATCAAAATAATTTTCCATTTCTACTCCTTATGATGATCTTTACTGAAGACTTCATTTTCCTCTAAAAATATAAATTTGATTAAATGGAGTTGGTAATGTATGAAAATGCGTCTCTTGCAATAAAATTAATAACACATTATTCATAAAAATAAACTAAATTAAAGAAAATGTTTAAAGAGAATAATAAAAGTAATCTCCTTCTCTGAAAGAATTTTGGGATAAACTCTGAGGCCTTAGAAAGTCATACTCCAAAACAAAGCAAAAGGAACAAGACACATTGCATTTCAAAGGTATTTTTTATTTCCAAGCTATTAAAAATAAATAAATAAATAAAATTCTGGCAAATGTTACTTTCACCGTGATATTGATTATGATCATTAGAATTATTTCTGAGATGGGAAAGAAGTTTGATAATAATTTGCAATAATGCTTTTTTTACCCATACTTTGCAACGCTAAACATTATAGATTAATACTAAACAAAGCAGTCTTAAATTCCCTTAAATGCGTTCACTCTCTATAACAAAACAACAAGATAATAAAAAAGGAAGTAATAGGAATGCAAGGAAAAGTACCATTAAGCGATGACCTAAAACTTCTCTTGCTCTTCTGCCAGCAACAGTGGAATTGAAACGACTTTGTCACATTCTCTAGATACATTGACTGTGAATAAAACATATACCTTGTATATCTGAGAAACCAGTCAAGTATTAGAACTGACATGATATAATTGACTTTGAAGGCTTGAAGAGGAACTTAAGACTATTGTAGCTAAACAGAAAACTGTCTAAGTGAATCAGAGTAGTAAAATCACAGTAGTAAAATTCCATCTTAAATGAACAATCAGTGTTTATAAAGGATGCATGCATAAACATATCTTAAGATTAGTCACCTTAAGTGTATTCATAAAGTACCTAAAATTCTGAGAAACATAAACTCAGATCATTTTGTGTTCATTAGTGAAACAACACCTCAAAACCTCTGTGGCCTAGTTAGACATTCTGTGTGGCTCTAATTAGACATTCTAGACTATATAGTCTTGAGAGAGATTGTTTTGAGGCATAAATCATATAATTGTGTCAGAAAGAGATGTTTTATGCTTTAACAATGCCCATTTCTTTATAGTGGTTGTAAAAACATCCTAAGATGGTTTTCTTTTTGAAAGTTTCTGTGCTGCAGATCCTTTCTAGAAGGAGAAACTTTCAAGCAGTCCTGGAGTGTGCATGCAAACAATAGTAAGGTAGACTATGCACCTTTCTTCCGTGTTTTCTATTGTCTCCAGTTCAGCATGTAAATCCGTTTTTGTTGTTGTTGTTGTTGTTGTTGTTGTTGTTGATGATGTTCTTTTATTATTATTATTTGTTTGTTTGTTTTTAACTGTTGTTCTGTTCTCAGACACCTAACACCCTCCATTCAGGCACAGATTTAAAAGGCTGATGCAACAGTTAGCCTGAAATGACTTTGGTTTTCACTGGAATTTGACCTGCATATATTGAAATGAGCTTGGAATGCGACCACCTCATGGACAGATGAGCTTACAGGAGCCCTGATGTATCTGCAACATTTAGAGGAGGGGAGAAGAGAGGAGGGGAGGGGAGAGGCAGGGCAATTAAGAGACATTATATGTACTATGTGCATTGTGTGCACATAAATTGATCACTGATCATTGAAGGATATTAAATCGACAGTTAATTCTAAGGTATGTGCCCTGTGTTTATTGCCTCACATACATTAACTGCTCGTTGTATGAAAGGGTTGGAGACTGTCTTGCATACAGATAATTGTTCCTAGCGGAAGATTATTTTAGAACTTTTCTGAAACAACATAAACAGTGAGTCAAATGTAGCATTAAGCAAAATGATGAAGATGGTACAAAAAACAAGCTGACCTGACACACACACACACACAAAAAACCTTCAAGTTAAAGATTTTTTTATTTTTTTGTTCTACAAAAAACATCAATTCTTTCTTTCTTCTGAAATCCCATCCAGAAGAAATATCGGATTAGGCCATGACTGGTAACAGAAATAGTCTAAAAGCAGCATTTGAAACAAAACAAAAGAAAACAACCCAGCTTTTCCCATAATTTCCCCCCAAAATGTGGTTCTGAAGGTCTGTGAAAGGATTCTATCCCTCATGGATGATCCTTTACATAGAAAGCAGTGTCAAACTCGGAAGAAGCAGTATGACTAGACTGATGTACAAAGGTTGCTTGCTATAGCTTTCCAGTTCCTTCATAAGGGACCTTTTGCTCCATTTACTTCTCTTTTTTTGCACACTTTTTTCCTTTTCCACAGTTACTGTTCCACAGGTCAATGTCTTTCTTTTGTGTTACAGCGCAGTGGTCAGAGCACTCAGGATGTGGGAAAGCAGGTAAAAAACAAAATATGGTATGTAGCTTAACAACATGATAATTTATTTGAATGAAATTTTTCCAGAGGTGTTTTTAATTTAGCTTAAAATTGGTTCTTGTGACATGAATTAGAACAAAATAAGATTGTCTTTCTCTAAAGAAAGAACATCTTTCAGGAACCTTCTCAGGAACAAAACTAACAAAAAAATGTGACTTGGAATCAAATATACTACCAGGAGTCCATCTATGTTTCACAAATTTGTTAGGAGTCTGAGCCTTATTGAATTTCCTTTGAAAGCTGTATCAGAAGTGATGAATGATAAAACATTAACGTTTGCTTGTAATTGCTAATGCCACATCAGAGGAGAAAGAAACTTATTTATAGCCTTTTATTGTCATATTGTAACATCCAAAAAATAGTTTTCTTTAAAAATTATAGAAAAAAGTTATATAAATTATTCACATCATCCTAGGTGAAGATTGCCTTTTTAACTCAATAAATACAATATAGCATTTTCTGAAGAATCAGCAATTTTCCCCTCTTGAGTTGTCTGAAAAAGACTGAATTCAGAGACCATCTAGTAAAATCTTGCTTAGCTGTGAAAATAAGCCTGAGGAAGCTCTGCCAAGCATTACAACAAACTAGCTAAATCATTGACTATAACCCACAACAAAAAAGCTTCTAAATGGAAGACGATATGGGCTGGAAGTCTTTTCCTGACTAGCAAAAATAGCAGCAGGACAGGGACAAATAGATAAAAAAATAGATTTCTAAGAGACATGCTCTATTCCACAAACAAGTGAGGGCATTATGTTATTCACTTTCTAACAACATTTTACAACATGCCACTAGAGCTCTGATTCTGAATATTTTATTTATATTGTAATATTAAACATGTACAAATATAACCCAAAATAACTCCTCTACTATTCCATCTAATAAGGTCAATTAATATGCCCCCCCCCCCCCCAAAAAAAAAAAAAAGAAAAGGAAAGGATTTAAATTTACACACCCATTGCTTTTTCAAGTCATGAACTGGCATGTGTTTGTGGTTTCATGCTTCAGACCTGACGCTATTTTTTTTTTTGATTCATCTGGAGTATAAAGTATAGCAATAGAGAAAGGCAGGAATCTTTAAATTGGCTTTCTGTTGTTCCCAGCAGACAAATGGATTCCCATGGGCATCTTTATCCTGTTCCTGCTTCACTGAATAAAAACACTGGATCTTACCAAGGAAGACCAAATGCAGGTGGACATGCTTTCTTGTCTCTGATTCCTCTGCTTTCTCTTCTTTGCTAAGATCTCAGTAGACCACTAACAGTCAGTTTACAGAGCAATGCAATTATTAGTTTTCTACTTGTTACTATTTTTGTATGTAGAGATGCATATAAAATAACCAAGGGGGAAAATAACACCACACTTAAAATTCTAACATGTAAGCTCACAAAAATCTAGTAGTCATGCTTAATTTTAAGCATTTCTAACAGTCTCATTATCTAATTAAACTATTAATGGTGTCTAAACTTAAGCCTGGTAATTGCAGGATTGTGATATAAATACTTATCTAAACATTCTTAAACATACCTGAATAACATGTAGACCTATTCATCAGTTCTACATTTAGCATTGGGGATTTTACAACTATGGGCAAAACAGACTCAGCCTGGGGAAGATTAATTTAATTTATTGCCAATTAATATCAGAGTAAGATAATGAGAAACAAAACCAAAGCTAAACAGAACACCTCCTCCCTTCTTGCCAAGCTCAGCTTCACTCCTTCCTTCCTGACTCTTCTGCCTTCTCTGAAGCTGTGTCCAGCACAGGGCAGCTCTGGCCTCTCCTCACAGAGGACTCCTTGCAGCCCCTGCTGCCAGCATCTGGGCACCTGCACCCAATGCACCTGTAAAAGCCTCATACCAATGTCACTGAAATGACGGGGACCTTTAATATCTTCCATTAGTTTTGGAGCTGACCCATACGCTTCTTCTGCATTTTTCTGACGTTAATTTTTTCAGGGTTAGCAAAATTAAAGATGAAAAAGAGCAATACATAAGAACTCTTGCAAAAAGGATATGTGAAAAGAGATTATAAGGTTCAGTTATGTAATTGATGCTTATAATAAACTCAAAGACTATCTCAAAATTGTGGCGGCATAAATGGAACTGAAGTCATCAGCATCACTGAAGAAATTTGCTTGTATGCCTTGGGTTCTAACAAAGTAGTGTAAAAGTCATGTATTTATTTATTTATTTACTTATTTTTACAAAAGCAGCATCCTGCTTGTTGCAAATGACATTTCTTTTTCCAACCATAACACAGAAGTGGGAAAGGTATATCTGTTACTACAGGAAATAAGTATTTGTTCAGAACTGATGATCCTTTAGGCAGTGTGACCCCAGCTGCTAAGAATCAAGGAAGGAAATCAAGGAAGAAAAGAAGAGAACAAAACCATAAAAGTTCAGGCAGCAATGCAGCATACCTGTACCATTATTGAAGATGAGTTATCAACAGAGGGTGGAAATTCACTGCTGCATTGCATTATTTCAGAGGTCCCTGGTGGCAAAGATCTTGCAAAGGTACCATGTGAAAACCTGTGAGGTAAGAAGAAATTTCTTCCTCAGTATTTCATAAACAGAGCTACTTCTTGCAGGGAGTTACATTATGTACCCTCTGCAGAGGGAAGATTGGCAACACATGAAGGAGAGCAATGGTTTTTGTCAAGCAAATGAGTGATGCAAAATGGGACAATGTTATTAGTGTTCTAGTGAGAAGTATGTCCACATTTTCACCATTTCTCCTGAGTCATCCACTGTTTCTTGCCTGAGGGGAATAAGAAGGAACATTGTGTCTCTGCCTCTGAAGCTACTTTCCCTCACTGGGGAATGTCTCTCTCCATTTCAATATTTCCAACCACCAATTTTTTATTGAGTGACTCTGGAAAAACCAAACCAAACCAAAGAATTCCAGAAGGGCAGAAGAATCCCTTGAGTGTAAGTTTAATGCATGCTAGTGCGAAAACAACCAGCACCTTCCCCCCCCAAATAAATACATTCAACACAGAAAACAGAGACTATCAGTCTGGATTTCAGGGGAAAAAAAAAGAACAAAGATCTCATTTTCTTCCTTTGTTGTGATACCATGATGCTACATGCTGCCAGATCCTTCTCTTAAATTGCTCTCTAACAGCTAGATGCCCTCCACAAAGCTGTCACCAGAGAATAGCAAACACCAAGGTTGTTTTTGTTTGTTTAAGCTCCTGCTGTGCTGCTTGTCTCTAGTATCAAAGCATTCCTTTTTCAGAACAAATTTATTTTAACATATTGTTCTCCCTTTCTGAGATTTTACTTGGTTCATATAACAAAATCTCCACAAACCACTCATTGATTTATTGAAGGAAGTTACATTCGCGAAAAAAAAAAAAATGCTGCTGAGATATAGATTCTCATATATTTAATCAGAAGGCAGGAATAGATGTATTGGTAATGTATATTGGTCCAAAACTGGTATTGTTAGCATTTCTGGATTGTGCTACCATGAACTGATATCATGGTCTATTTCTGTGCTTCCATAGCAGAATTAAAACTTTAAACCTTATGCTTTCAAGCTTTCAGAACAGGTTCTTCTTACCACCTATTTCTACACAACTTAGTAAAAAAAAATGTAATATATATATATATATAAACAGTAATGTCATTACTGTAGGCAATGTCTTGTAAAACATCATTGTCAGAGCTAGTCTTATTCCTTGTTCCAGCTTTATGGAACCCGTGCATTTTCCTACTGTTTCTGTTTACAGAATATTAATAAATATGTAACACAATACAGTATACTAAAGTTACTAATAAAAAGTGAGGTCAACATTGTTTAAAAACACAAAAAGAATGAGTAATTATTTAATAAGTAATTAATTGCTATATTATGTTCATGAATATACACTATGGCATATCAGATACATTAACAAAAAACGGCACCAGTAAGGAGATATACCCCAGAAAGGAATCATTGTCCTACCTGCAGTTTATTTTTCATCTCCTAAATGATGTTTACAAAGCAGTACTATTTATTAAAACTGTAGTGAGAACACACTATTTGATTCAGTCAACAGTGTCCTTCCTCTCCAAAGCTTCAGGGCAAAGTATATCATTGTGTTCTTCTAGCCTTATCATTAGTCTTCCTTTTATTTCTCAATTAAATCTTGCCTACCTTATTTGTGACTGGCTCATCACGTCAACATGATGAAAATGAATGTTATTAGACCTTCGTTTTCAACCAGAAATCCTGGAAGGGGAGCTATTCTGCTTACAGTTCTAATTGTTTTAACAGCACATCCTTCAGGACCTGTTCCTGTGTGTTTGGTTGTGCAGTCCTTATTCAGCCTGAGTAGTGTTATTCTTCTGAGTAGTCTTATTGATACCCAAGAGCCTTCTCTTACAAGTAAGTGCAACTCAGGAGGAGTAAGGATTGCAGAACTAAGCAGTGCAAGTTTATTTCAAAAGAGCAAAGCAACTAGGCACAGGCTCCAGTGACTCTTGCTTATCTCATGTTTGCCTTACATGCACAGCTACCCCACACACAGCTGCTCCCACTGCCCTGCAGCTCCCAGGTCTCTCGAGCACATAATAAACAGAGTTCTAGTGAGTTAGAAACAGCCAATTCAGCTAATGTTGTAGCTGTAGTAAGGTTTTAAGCCAACACACCTTATTCAGGCTATTTCTAGAGTGGAAAAAGTACAACTTCAAGCGTCGCAGAGGTTCTGTTTTGTTTTCTTAAGATAATTTTGTGTGGCAGTCTTCATTAAAGTTGTTAATTTAGACAAACAAGTGAAAAAAAAATTCACAAAGAATGAAAATAACATTGCCATATTGTTTTATACATAGTATTTGATTTTCAGAAGGATTTAAGTCAATTTGTCTTACAGGTCCCCTTTAAAGTCCATTGCAATTAGGTATCTAAGACCAAGCACCTAAGGGAAACTATTCATATACAATTGACAAAAAGATAAGATTGGTCCTTTTCCATGAATGTTAAAGGCCATTACATAAAACAGAAAATTGCTGAGAAACTTACAGTTCCTCCAATAAATAAGCTATATCTAGTAGGAAATGTAATCTGTAATAGAAGCAGTAAATGTGAGAAAGCAGGATGATACAGACTCAAATACATACACAAATATCAGGCACAATACAGCAGTATTAGTGGACTGTTTTTCTGATTGCAGGACAATTAAGTTATTTCAATGCAGAAAGAGTATGACTTCAGCTCTCATCACAAGCTCACTTACCTCCACAGAGCACTGCACTGTGTCAGCTTGATACACTCAAAGATTCACAAATCCATTTCCTGATGTCGAGAACTGTTCCCCAAATTTCAACATCAATAATATTTCACCGTCAAGAAAAAGAATTGGATGATAGAAAACATTGTTTCATTACGAGACTAATTAATCCAAGCCATAATTCAAACACAGCCCCTGACTTTCAACTGAATTTCAAGTTGTTTTGCTAAAATCATACCCCCAAAATACATCAAATGTTGGCTTCGTTCATCAGAATAGATTTTAAACTTACATTAAAAATATAGATGGCAAAATAAAATAATTCATCTCAGAATCACAGAATCATTTAGGTTGGAAAAGACCTCCAAGATCACCTAGTCCAACTTATGACCTAACACTAACAAGTCCTCCACTAGACCATGTCGCTAAGCTTTTCATCTAAACATCTTTGAATACCTCCAGGGATGGTGACTCAACCACTTCCCTGGGCAGCCCGTTCCAATGCCTCACAACCCTTTCAGTAAAGAAATTTTTCCTAATATCCAACCTAAACCTCCCCTGGCACAACTTCAGCCCATTCCCCCTCATCCTATCACTTGACACGTAGGAGGAGAGACCAATCCCCACCTCACTACAGCCTCCTTTAAGGTACCTGTAGAGAGCGATAAGGTCGCCCCTGAGCCTCCTCTTCTCCAGGCTAAACAACCCCAGCTCCCTCAGTCTCAGAAGACTTGTTCTCCAGACCCCTCACCAGCTTCGTTGCCCTTCTTTAGAATGGCAATGAAGAAGGCATTAGAAAAAATGGAAGTTTGATCATGGGCTCCAATTTAGAATGAATGTTGAAGTTGCTGCCTGAATTTTTTTCAGCTGCTTCTTTAATATAACCATGCAACTACAACTTATAGCTTTATTCACTATCTAATAAGTATATTAATTAATCAGCATTTTATGAACCTAACATTTTTGTGGGTTTTGTTGCTTAGCAACAGAACTTCCTTCAACAAGAGGCTATATTAGAGTCCTTTAACCAGCTTTCGTCTTTCACGGCATTTTTAAATTCATTTAATCCCTCACTTTTAGAAAATAATGCATTTCTAATTTAAAAGGATAGATTTTTCTGTTTATTTGCTTACTTCCACTTTAAATAATAAAATGACACTTAGGAATGAATATAGCTGTACAAACATATTATGCATAGTAAATAAGTACAATAAAATCCAAACACCAATAAAGTAATCACATAACAGGAACTCAGTCAGGCAAATGTCAGCAGTTCTCTCCATTGCTGTGGAAAACATACTCTCAGTCTTTCCAAAATCCCTATCAAATCTGTATTAATTTCCTCCATCTCTTGACACAAGCAATAAAGTAGTAAATTATACTTCAGTGTAAACTAAATTCCAAAATTGAGAACAGGACCTTTGTCATTTACAGACATTTTAATTTCTAATTGTTGTTAAAATAGATGTTTTTCAGTCTGTGAACTCATGTATTCTGTAGTACAAATAACAGCTCTGTTTGGTGCATCAAGGTTCAGTTTTTAATTCCACTGTTATACACAATACTGTTAATACTAGTTTGTCTATTTTATGTGTCATCAGCTTAAAGCTAAAGCTTTATCCTCCGTCATGCAGACAAGAATTTCAGAAGGTAGCCTTTAATTTTGCAGCCTTTGCAAGGAGCATGCACATTACCCCATATGATAGGCGCTCTCTTAATCCTTTGTGAGACATAAAATGTTACTTTAAAATTGATAGGGTCTTTTCTAGAACTGTGCATGCCTGGTCTATGCTGCATAATGTATTTATACCAGTTCTAACCAAAAGTTTGGATTATAGCAGTTATTTTCATTGGCAGCTTTTGAAAAGGTTTTTGTTTTTGTTTTGTTTTGTTCTGTTTTCCCTTTGGAGTGGCAAAATTCTGTTCTCATTTTTGATGCAAATGAAAAGACAAACATGGAGAGAACAAAGTTGCATTGAGATGAAATATGACTCAGAAATCTTTTGTAATGCTTTCTTTTGGTATTGCTCCTCCTTCAGATGCTCACTGTCTCTGCTCTTCATACTTTGTTTTCAGTCAGAACATTGTGACAGATTGAGAGAAAAAAGGGTAAGTCTTAATGGCTTTTCCCTTTTTCACTTGAACAAGCTTGTTCCTCTCAGCTATTCAGCTAATGTCACAGGGTAAAGTCCTGAGGCCTACCACTCAGGTACATGACATTAATACAGAAAAAAAAAATTATTGCAAACCCAATGGAAATGATCAAGAATAATGCATCTGTCTGCAGTATTTTCTATGTTATTCTGTGGAACAACTGCTCAGGAGAAAGGACTTGTGAATGTGGCTTTGTTGTGCAATTTTCATGACAAAAGAGCAGCAAATGTGCCATTTTTCAAACAATTCATTTTGCACGGTAACATCACCAGTGCATAAGGTTTCTTAGAATGTTGATAGGAGATAAATAAAATTTTTATTAAAGAATGATTTAAAACAACAACAACCACAACAAATTATTAGATCTTCCAATCACTGCAATGCAGTGATCTGTTGAAGAACCATTTTGCAAACAGACCAAATCCAAAGGAATAACAACGTCAGAGTTCACTATGGGACAAAGCCTTCATAAGCATTGAGGTCTCTGGCATCTCTAAAGTCTCCTACTACTGACGTGGTGGCTCTGTCTCATTCTATCTCAGACCAACTGACTTGGTCTGAGTTACTGGCAGTTACCAGTTTTGTCTAGAATCTATCTTCCATGACTCTAGTGGGAGCTCGGAAATTGTACCCCAAATCAGGTACCTGTAAGCTGGAGCTGAATCCCCCCTTAAAAGTGAATATTCTGTCACCGTAACTTAAGAGTTAATGTAAGATGTTTCAGCGGGCTTCCAGCTGCCTCTCCAGAAAAGTATCTCTCAATGGTCTCTCAGAGGTCTCCTTCTAGACCTGTATTAACATTTTGGATATTCCAGTACATTTGACATGGCAATTGAGACTTATGTGTAGGTAACTGAAATCCACTGTGGTTAGACAGTCAAGAGTAAAGAGAATAAAGAGGGGAAAGAGAGATTTCAGAGTGACTCATTCCACAATAAGATTGGCCTTTCATAACGGTAAATCATCCCACCGATGCTAGGAACTTGGGTTTCATCAGTGACTACAGACACCCACACTTTAATAGGTCAGAGTTAGATGTGATTAGTCCAGCTATAGGCTGACTTCTGAACACCTTTTATGCATTTCATTGATGGCTCAGCGGACAGGCCCTTGGCAAAAGTTCATGACGCACTCATCTGCTTCTGCAGTCATCCGTTCAATGTGAAATATCTGGAGACTAGCTGTTTGTTTCTATTTTTAATAATCTCAGTCAGGATGAATACACTACCCTAAACAGAAAGAAGATCTCAAAAAAAAAAAAAAAATAGGTTCATAGGAAAAAGAAAAAAAAAAAAGTGTGAGATGTAAAAGCAGTAGCAAACATGATGAATCTTTAAAAGTGCTATTTCAAGCTATTATAATATCCACTGGAGCTAGAAGCTGAGAAAAAGCTGCCTGTATCTAGAAGCTACCTTAGCTTTTCTTGCTTATCAAATCTTTATTTCTGTTTCTAGCAAGTTCTGAATTATTGATTTGCATGTTGATAAAATCCACCCTAAAGTGAAAAAAAAATGATGAAAAGAGAAATTTGAATTGTAAATATTTTTATTAAAATAATGGTTTAGAAAAGTGAATAAAAAATAACAACAAAAAACACAGAAGTTTAGTATACAGGTAAATCATGCATACTATACAAGATAATATCCTTTCATCTCAATAGGTTCTCTAACACTGAAGAATGAGATGAATACAGAATTCTCAATTTTTGTGAAGTTACGTGTGTGGGGCTCTAACCCTGTTCCTCTGAGATGTATTGAGAAGGGCTGTGAACTACTTTCTTTCTTTTGCCTTATTGACTTCTAACAGTTTACAGAAATGCCTTTTTACCTTACTTCCTTGAAGCATCATTATGTAAACTTAATCTTACTTGTGAATGCACTGGGTACTAAACCTGAATGATTGGTACTTGTCTATGATGTTACATTGCTGAAAAAAGGTTTGAACAAATGGCCACTAATTTTATCTTTTTATACTTTTTGCCTCCTGTGGTGATTCAAAACATAAAAATGACCTCTGTTTCAGATAAATACACTGATAGAAAAGCTCTACCCACACTGTCCACATGCACTGAATAATCTTTTTCCTTTTGTTTATTAAATTGTGAGGTGGGTAGTGGTTTTAATTTAAATAACTTAATTCAAGAAAAATCTGATGAAAAATATTTCCAAGGACACCTCCTCTATCCCAGGAAGTCTCTGCATTCTTGAACACTCTAAGCTCTGCCAAAATGTTTATCACATTCTTGTAACTGGTTCTCTGGCATTCTCCACTAGTGGGTTCTCCACTATTGATGGCTGTCAGACTAGATGGGTCTTTTTTCTAATCTAGTACAATTTAACGGCATTAAAGAAATCAGCTAATCTGTTACTACAGCTATTTTCTGCAAATTGTCTCAAATCTAAAGCAGAGGAGAAATTCTTAAATCCACAGCAACACCCAGATTTTCTGTCTAGATGGTTAAAACCAACCAACCAAATCTTTAGAACGTTTTAGACTTTGCACTTATTACCTACTCTCTCCTTGAATGCGTATCACCAGATAAAATGAGAGAATCACAATTTATGATGAAAACCATTACTTCTTGTCCACATTTGTGGTCGATAACACTGTAGAAGGACATTTCCTGTGCTTCCTTCTCACATTCCATTTCCTCTACTTTCCTTTCACCAGGAGGAAAATTTGTATAATAGAACATCTGCACAGTAGAGAAATCATGATGGACTCGGGCATCATTTGTAACTCATCCAAGGAAATTCCATCCATCCATATCAATCTAAGCACCAAACCAGTACGTAACCAAAAATCTAAAAGGCTTTGATGCTTTATAAATATTTTTACTTCGCCAATAACAAGCCACCGTGCATCCAGGGCCACCTCTTATGGATCTCCAAAGAAATGCTCTGATTCCCATTTTCCTAGTTCTGGAAAAAATGAAGTATTCATCCAATTCAGGATGTGATACTTAGAATTTATTGTGACTTTATTTTCTTTAGTGTTCAGACATACAGAACTAAAATATAAAGACTTTATGGGTTATTTTCAGACATACTGGAGGAGTGAACCATGTGGTCTTCCTTGTAATACAGTTATGTGACTTGTTTTGCTCTCAGCCCTTTTCTGCCTGACATTCTAGAAGTCCCTATAAACTCCTGCTTCTGAAAGAAATAATACAAGTTCATCTACACTAAAGAAACAACAACCACAACAATAACAAACAAGAATTAAAATATTTTCATGTTTGTTTATTACCATTCTAACTATATTTATTAGAAATTGACATTCCTGAAGGCAATGTCAGTTTTACAAGTACTTAACATTTTGTTTAGAAACTGGGCATCATTTCATTTCTTCTCCTTTCTCATATTTTTAGTAGATTTTCTGTTGTCAGATTCTAGCATTAGTGTAGTAAGCTACTGGATTTCCAACATGAAAGACACAGCCATACAAAGCGCACTCTAAATTCTACTAGTTCCCTGTGACTTCGTGAATTAAGGACTATTACTTTTGGCCTTCAGATTTCAATTCATTACCATGTTGCTTACAGTAATTTTTTAGATTCAACTGTTTCTCTTTTTTATAGTAAATAGTTATTTTACATATTTCTTGAACTCTTTTGAAAGGAAAGTGATGCAGTTTTCTATACCGCATCATTTTAGGACTTAATGTATAAGTTTATCTTTTTTATTCAGAAGTATGAATTCCTTTTAATTTCTGTAAATCACTGACTTGTCTTCCCTTGAAAGGACTGCATGAATATTTTATAAAGCAATCTATTTTTCTTAATTTGTTATTTCAAGATATTTATAGGTGTTCTCATTTCTTCATACCAAACAAAAACAAAAACAGAACATGAGGCAATTTTTCTCAGCATTTTGTAGTGTGTGTCTCATTTGCAATATATCTGGTGGCTTCAGTCATATAACATTACACAAATATGATTGTGCTTGTCTGGCTCAGTAAAGTGTGCTGGGACTACTTAGGAAAACAACCTTCCAAAAACCACTCAACAGCCATATTTGGGAAAATGTTGACTAAACAACCCCCCGCTTTTGTGGTTTGCTAAACCGAAGTAAAAAAAAATATTTTTTTACACGTGTTCTTGAAGAAGGTTGATTTGTCACAGTGACAAGCCTGGCGTTAAGTCAGTACCTGACATGTATTTAGTTCAGTGCACTAGGGTTATTTGGCAGCCTCCATAGGTTTGATATGGGTGATTTACTTTCTGTCCACTATGTACGAGATAGAACCACCAGCAGACTGATTACCAGAATGCTATCTTCATGCAACTGCATACTGCTTACAAAATCATTTTAGCCGTTGTAGACACCCAAAAGATGTGTGTTCCTTAACTTAATTGTCCACTCCAAAAGAGCACAGATTATCATAAATGCTGAGTTGTTACTAGCCTCGTGTGTATGTTTTGGATATCGTGTAGATATCCAAAGATATCCATCCGTGTTTCAGAGGGCACTCAAATAGAGTCTCATCTCCATGGACTATGGAAAGAGCTTAAACATCTGCAGACACCTACAGGAAGATTTCAACATATATACTTTAACATCAGATCAAATCCCATCCTTATAGATGAATGAATGCAAACCTACAGAATCTACTCTGAAGTGTGGACATGCCTGAAAAAAAAAAAAAATCTCTTCAGTTAAGATATGGGGAACCTTAATTCAAATCTAGTTTCTGAAGAAGACTGAAGGAGAGACCTCAATCTTTGTTTCATAATTCCTAGAAACCATTTTCTAACCACTTGCCTAATTAGTTAAAGTTTTTCCTGTTTATTAAGCTAAACCAATTAGTCAAATTCTGCATAGATTTGTCAGTTAACATAGCTTTACCCAAACTGATTTACAATTGAGGAACATTTTGTCATACAAATTATGTGCTAAAATAAAAGCACAGCTAACTATCTTCTGTCCTAACTAAAATAACTACATCAGAGTTCCTTTTAGGATTAGTTCTCTAGGTGTATTCTGTGATATACTGAGATCCATTGACTCGCTCATTAGTTATATATACACTACAGTAGCTGTCATCTCATTTTTAAAATCAGATTCCACTTATCACATCTTTAAACCTTAGCACTGTTACAGAGTATGATGAATTGGGTTTGGAAGGAATGTTAAGAAATGTACTTGGACAAATAGTCTTTTTTTTTTCTTTTTTTTTTTTTCTCTTTACTTATTTGAAAAGGAAAGCATTAGTAATACTTGAGAATTAATACATTCTATTTCATTATATCAAAGGGTTTATGTAGAGAAGAAAACAAGTGTCATATATACATTTGTACACCAAACTCACGCACTTTACTTACCATATCACATGCCAAATAGAGCCAGGATCCTTGATGATAACCAACTTAATTGCTTATCACTCAGCAAAGTCAATTGAGCCACAACTTAATCTTAGGCACACCATCCTGACACAAGGTATTCAGAGTACATACCTAACTAATCACATTGGATGCAAAACTAGTAATTTAGAGTTTTGCCACGTATTTCATTACCGTGTATTTGCCAAGATATTTGTTGTTATTCTGGTGTTGTCACCTGTCACTTACTGAAATCGCTTGGCTGGCATTATGCAGCATCATTGATCTTACATAGTGTGAAGGAGGTGACATAGCTTATGGCTTCTTCAATCATTTCCTGAATGTAAAAACTTTACTGAGTAGCTTTAGATGTCTAGGACATCAGGCTGTAGCTGATAACTCTCTTTTGGAAAGCGAGGATATTAATTCCTACCAATACATTAACAGCAAAAGAGAGAAGGGTTTTCCTATTATAAAAGCATACCTGGTATTTTCCAGGGATGAAAAAGTAAGAATACTTTAAAAGTGGAAGGGATATTCCAAAACAAGTAGTCTTCTTGAAGGCTATTATCAGTGCTAAACCATTCTCTTTAACAAATGGTGTAGAACCAAACTTAGTCTTAAGGGATAACAAAAAAAACCTTTTATTTTGAAAATAATTAGTAGAAATTCCACTATTATGCACAAAATGAACCTGTTTATATTTCGGATCTATCAAAGATATACTCTAAAAAGCACTAATAACTGTTTAACTACACCAAGTTCTCACTGTTTGCTTTAGGGAGTTCAGTATTTTGGAGATCCAAACTGTTTGGGATTTTAGTTTTAAAATCTTGTACTACATATTTTTCAAAACCAAATTGTTTTATCTTAACCTTAAAAGCTGTCACATTTGGACTGGCATGTTTTTATAATACATACGCATTTGTTTTTATAACAATATGAAGCCAATAAAACCCTTTGTCAAAATAATTTTTAAAACAACTTGATTGAAGTAAGAGTAGGAGTATGAAAGTTCAATTTTCAATTTTCAAATATCATTTAAAATTATCTGGAAGATTGATTTGATGATGTTCACCACCGTTGTGATTTTAATGTGCTCATTTGATATGTCAAGTGCAAAAAAAAAATGCATTTTGTTTTATTACAAATTGATAGAGCAGCTTTTGATGTAAAAGTAAACATTCAATAGGTGAAAGAAAGAAAAAGTATAAAATAGTGAGCAAAAACTGAGAGCAGAAGTTTCTAGAAGTTCAGTAAGATATGAAAGAGATGAGACCAATGTTAAGGCAACTATAAATTATATCACAGAATCACAGAATCACATAA